>CAJQTU010000046.1:0-600000 GCA_906901685.1 Desoria tigrina
CAATGTCGATGTTTTTCTGATTTTCTAGCCTAGCTAGTAGGTACTTTTTCAATTAAATTGTTTAAGGGACTGTGAATATTCCGGCAAGTTATTGATAATAAATCACAACAGTCACATCCACATATATTTATAATATATTCTCCCATTTATTCAAGACTTTCAGTTTCATTATCACATTCATCTTCTCATGATAAATTGAGAATTCATTCCATTTAAAAACTCTAAAACAAACTTCGAATCTAAAGTCAAATCTATTGCATTGTATAAATAGACTGTAGCATTTTGTGCATTCAGCCAACAGTTAAGTGTTGAAAGCGATTTATGCGAATGATCCGTCCGTCTGTCGGTAGGATAGCTGTAGACTGACTTAACCCTACGGTCACCAAATTGTTAACCCCAATTAATCTCTACGATGATTTAAAAACTGCCAGTGACATGCCAATTGCCAGCAGCAACAGAACTAGGCAATAAGCAGATGCAAAACGTCCTTGACTGTCTAATACAATATGCTGATTTAGGCTTTTCTTATAGCTTAACATGGCTTTTCAAATTGTAATTCCGAATTCTATTCCATGGCCAACGTTTGTTAGCAAACATCACATATATGATTTAGGCTTTGTTTAAATCAAGAAATTGGTTTGTCGGAGAGAATAAATTAACATGAAATAACAGCTTAACATGGCCTTTTAAACTGGATTACTGATTTCCGTTCTTGGGCCTTCGCCCATCGATTGTTAGCAATCTACATCAATTCGAGGCATTTTTTAAAGCTTTACTATATTTCTTGATGTTGTAAAAGATGCCAACTTTTAATAATCCTGTAAGGTTTCCTGTGTTTAAGTGTGTTTAAAATCAAAATTACACGTTTGTCTTCAATAATTCTGGTTATTCTTGTACAGACCATTGTAAGAACAAGTCGCTTTTAGAACATTGGTACTATTTGGTACCTTTTCAAGTTTCAGATTACAGAACTAGAAATTTTCAATATGCCATTGTCAAGCTCAACTATGAAATACGCATTTTTAAATACCTTACATTTTGGTGTATTTGTTTCTTTGTCAATTATTTGTATTCTCAGTGATGCATATCTTTATTTAAATCTGGACCTAACATCGTTTGGTCATTGTGTCCTGCATTTCAAAACATTTACCAATCAGACCGAAGGCTTTGACATTGTCGAGGAAATAATTCATCGGAATAAGCTACATTCTCTTTGGACGGTTACCTTGTCAGAATCAGAGATCTACAACAGCTCCGTAACTCCCACAATTAGCTTCTTTGAGCCTTGCACCATCAATGTGGTTATCGAAGGGGACATTACAGAACGAATTGTTGCTTTACATTGGTACATGAGGGATAACGAATACACATACAGAAATCAAAACCACTCCAATTTCGTATACTTACAAACAAATTCAGAACCGTTTAGTCTAATTATGATGAATACATGGCCAGCTTCTTTTTATGTTGTGTCTTTGTTTCTGAAAGCAGAAGGTGATACGGTATTGGGATACAAGTGGTTCTATTGGTGTCCAAACTGCAAGAATTGGTATTTAGAAGACGATACCACTAATATTGAACGAATAAACCGTCTTCATTTTCAAAGTTATTGGAAAAACTACGAAATCCCCGTCACTTCAAGTCAACCCGACTACAGTTGTGCCGTCTCAAGTATTTGGAACAAAAATCCGGATGGAAATTTCATTAATAACAATTGTGGGGATGACCATGTCGTACTAGAAACGCTTGCATCAGCATGCGGGCTTGGTATTCGTTACGATGACTTTAAAGATCGGCACCATTTCAAGTCGGTTACATATTCTATTCGTTTTATGGAAACAAAAATTACAGCAATGACTGCTCTTTTCTTTAGAATTGAGCAGGGGGGCCACCTTCACTACTGCATTTCACGAACAAAGTCGTACGATACAGACATGGGTGTGTGGCTCTCTCCGTTTCAAAATACAGTATGGATCTGTTTGGCGGTAACAATTATGACTGTTTCGGCTTACCTTGTTGGCAAGGAGAGAATTACAGCTTCTGTGAGACAAGGTGTGGCAAGTAAGCAAGCCAAGAATGTTGTCCCATTGCTGTCAATTACGGTTTTTATTGTGTGTGGGGTCTATGAGAACATTCTAACGAGTGAACTAGTTGTGCCAACTAAACTTGTTCCTCTCAAGAACCTTACCGAAGTTATTAATGCTAACTTCAAAATCGCAGTACCATATACGAACGGGAGTGAAACCTTAAGTCCTTATAAGAAAATGGAGCCCCTCTTTAAGAAACATGGTCTCCTAGAAAAGCTGCATAGTTCCATTAAGATAATTTACGAGAATGACCATGTTAAATGTATGGAGGATGCATATTATTACGAGGGCAGTTTCAATGCTCTGGACTATATTCAGTCTTTTTATGATTCGACTGATCAGCAATGTGTTAGAGTAGAAGAAGAATTGAATTCATATATGTATTATTCTGCGTTTTTTACACATATGCGAGAATACATGATAACGAAAATGACGAGATTGTTTGAGTCCGGAATTCCTGGGTTCGTTGTGAAATGGATAGATCTAAGACTGGCTGTTTTGAACCGAAAGAGATTCAGAAACTTACAGATGAAGTCGGAGAAATATGTCTTCAATGAATCAGAAATTGGATTTAAACGTTTGCAGTATTTTTTTATTCTTTTCTGTATCTTGATGGGAGGTGCCGTTCTGCTATTTTTATTCGAAATGAGAAAACAAATCAATTTCAGAAAAATTAGGATGCAAATTCCTAATGCTAGTATTTGGAAACGAGTAGCAGAATTGCTTATAGCGTTTCATCAAATTTATAGGAATTGTTGTTGTCGGAATCTTTTATTCAAGTCAAAACATCCATTGGGAAATTAAAAATATATCGTTGCGCTTTATTAATATTGTTCCGTCCACACCCTGTACAGTTCTTCCGCAGCTATCAGTGACATATTTATTCTAAAGATTACTTAGAACGGGGCATTGTTCAGACCCCTACTTTACTAGGGAGGTTGATAGCATGGCTATAACCACACGACTGTATTAGGGCTAATCAGATAGGGCATACTTATTGTGTATTAATAGTATTAAGGTTGACTTATTGGTGATATATGATAATGACTATTGGAATGTACGATATATCTATCTGAAATGTGTAACTCTGTGATTGGTCAAGAACATGAGGTGATGTCTGAGACAACGCTCAAGGTTCAATGTCCAATCTTCTGGACAGAGAGAATTGGAAAGACTCGCATTCTTAACTTACTTCTTAACTGGCTTTCAAGGAGTCACTTCCAAATTCTCTTTTTTCCATCTATATTTTCATTTTCTGTACATGAGAAATTACTAGTTTATTTGGAATATTAAAGATCTGTTTTAATTGAAAGAAACACTAAATTTGTCGATCTGCTTTTGAATCTGAAATTCAGGGGTTAGACAGTTCAGTCAGCTTTCACATCATAAAAATCCGGAGTTACGCCCGGGTTTACATTTGAATCGAATATTTAGGCTCATAAAATACATAAGGGCAAGTTGGCCCAACAAATATTATTTCAATTTTTATGTTTTTCTGATTTTCCAGCCTAGCAGGTACCTTTTCAATTAAATTGGTTAAGGGGCCATGCATATTCCGGTAAGTTATTGATAATAAACCGTTGAAAACGCACATCAAAAAGGGATGAAACAACCCGAATTACGACTTTTAAGACATTTAACGTCATTTCACGACACTTGAGGGTCGTTTTGTATAAGAATCTCATGTTGCCTAAACCATATAATAAAATAATACACATCGTTGAATAGCACTTTACCTCTTTTGGCGACATACATATTGAGTAACTGAAACCCTAAAAATTATTTTTGCTGATGTAAAATTGTATTCTTGATTTTAAATTTTTAGTAAACCCGTGACAGTTAGGGTGGTTCCGATACCATTTGGGGTGGTGCCATGACGATTCGGGGTTCAGTTTATTGTCACTCTATTTTAGACATGTATAGTTACATTGCCGACGAATTTATAAGCATAACGGTGGTAGTTAACATGGTGGGGGTGGTTCTGTAGCATGGGGGTAGATTGGCAAAATTCAGGGGGTGTGACCGATTTGGCTCACATTCGAACTTAACGTGTGTCGAGATGCATAAAACAAACTTTTGAAATAAAAACCTACAGTGTGCAGTGTTACATAGCCCGAGTCAGGATGCTTCAATTTGTCTGTATTTTAAACCTATTCCCTTGGCAACACTACTTTGCAAGACCCCCACGGGTCAACCGATCGACCGATTTTTCCAACCTTCGAACTTAGCCTTCGCATTTGCAAAATACACAAGTGTCCCAAATTTCAAGTCGATCGGTCCAGCCGTTTGGCCGCTAGCGTGTCACGGACGGACGGACGGACGGACAGCATGATTCCATAAGCCCTGACTCGGGCTAAAAACTCAAAATGTTTATCCGTACGAGAGTTAGAGCGCAAACGGACGGACGGACAAGGTCTTCGTTATAAGGGGTTTCATCCCTCAATAAGTCACGGCAGTCAAATCTATTCCATTGTATAGACAGTGGCATATTGCATATTGCATTTAGCCAACAGTTTATGCGAATGACTCGTCCGTCTGTCGACAGGATAACTGTTGCATTACTTAACCCTACGATGATTTAATAACTGCCAGTGACATATGTCAATTGCCAGCAGCGTGCGTCTGCTTATTGCCTGATATCATAATATATTGATTTAGGCCTTTCTTATTTGGAACAAGAATTCTAAAAAATTTTGATCGGAAAAGATAAATTAACATAATTATAGCTTAATAACATGGCTTTTCAAATTGTAATTCCGAATTATATTCCACTGCCAACGTTTGTTAGCAAATATCACATATAGGATTTAAGCTGCATTGTTTAAATCAAGAATGTGTTTTGCCTCAGATACCAAGCAAACATGAAATTAAGCCTTAACATTAATATGGCTTTTTAAACGGGATTATATACCTATTTCCGTTCTTGGGCCATCGCCCATCGTTTGTTTGCAATCTACATCAATTCAACTTGCTCGAACGAAATTGATCGAGGCATTTTTTTAAAGCTTGATTATATACCTTGATATTCTAAAAGATGCCAACGTTTAATAATCCTGTAAAGTTTCCTGTATTTAAAATCAAAATAACACGTTTGTCTTCTTCAATAATTTTGGTCATTCTTGCACAGACCATGCATTGTTATTGTGAGAACAAGTCGCTCTTAGAACATTAGTATCTTTTCAAGTTTCAGATTTCAAAACTTGAAATTTTCACCGGTAAAACATCCTAGACTCTAAAAGCTGAAACTAAACTTTTTCATATACCCTAAAAACCATTGTCAAGCACAGCTATGAAATACACATTTTTAAATACCCTACATTTTGGTGTATTTGTTTCTTTGTCAATTATTTGTATTCGCAGTGATGCGTTTCTTTATTTAAATCTGGACCTAACATCGTTTGGTCATTGTGTCCTGCATTTCAAGACATTTTCCAATCAGACAGCCAGCTTTGACATTGTCGAAGAAGTGATTCACCGGAACAAGCTACATTCCCTTTGGACGGTAACCTTGTCAGAGTCAGGGCTCTACAACAGCTCCGTAACTCCCAATATTAGCTTCTTTGAGCCTTGTACAATCAATGTGGTTATCGAAGGGGACGTTAAACAACCAAATGTTCCTTTATTTACATACATGATTGATAACGAATACACATATAGACAACAAAACCACTCCAATTTCGTATACTTGCAAACAAATTCAAGACCATTTAGTCTAATTACGATGATTACATGGCCAGCTTCTTTTTATGTTGTCTCCTTGTTGCTCAAAGCAGAAGGGGATACGGTATTGGGATACAAGTGGTTCTATTGGTGTCCAAACTGCAAGAATTGGTATTTAGAAGACGATACCACCAATATTGAACAAAAAAACCGTCTTGATTTTCAAAGTCATTGGAAAAACTACCAAATCCCAGTGACTTCAAGTCAACCCGACTACAGTTGTGCCGTCTCAAGTATTTGGAACAAAACCCCAGAGGAAAACTTCCTCAATCGCAACTGCGGGGATGAGCATGTGGTTTTAGAAACCCTTGCATCAGCATGCGGGCTTAGTATTCGTTACGATGACTTTAAAGATCGGGACCATTTCAAGTCGGTTACATATTCTATTCGTTTTATGGAAATAAAAATTATATCTATGAATGCTCTTTTCTTTAGAGTTGAGCATGGGGGCCACCTTCACTACTGCATTTCACGAACAAAGTCGTACGATACAGACATGGGGGTGTGGCTCTCTCCGTTTCAAAATACAGTATGGATCTGTTTGGCAGTTACAATAGTGACTGTTTCAAATTATCTGATTGGGAAGGGGAAAATATTAGATTTTCAAACTACCGTAATAAAAAGCATTTTTCTCGTCTGGACAATTTCGATGAGGCAAGGTGTAACAAGTAAGGAGTCCAAGTATATTGTCGCCTTGATGTCAATTACTGTTTTAATTGTTGTCGGACTTTATGAGAACATTGTAACGAGTAAACTAGTCGTGCCAACTAAATTTGTTCCCCTCAAGAACCTTACCGAAGTTATAAATGCTAACTTCAAAATCGCAGTACCATATATAAACGGGAGTGAAAACTTAAGTCCGTATAAAAAAATGAAGCCCGCATTTAAAAAACATGGTCTCCTAGAAAAGCTGAATAGTTCCATTAAGATTATTTACGAGAATGACGGTGTTAAAATTTTGGAGGATGCATATTATTACGATGGCGGTTTCAATGCTCTGGACTTGATTCAGTCTTTTTATGATTCGACTGATCAGCAATGTGTTCGAGTAGAAGAAGAATTTAATTCCTACATGTATCATTCTGCGTTTTTTACACACATGCGAGAATTCATGATAACGAAAATGAGGACATTGTTTGAGTCCGGAATTCCTGGGTTCGTTGTGAAATGGATAGATCTAAGGCTGGCTGTTTTTAACCGAAAAAGATTCAGAAACTTGCAGATGAAGTCGGAGAAATATGTTTCCAATGAATCGGAAATAGGATTTGAACGTTTGCAGTATTTTTTTATTCTTTTCTGTGGCTTGATGGGAGGTTCCGTTCTGCTGTTTTTATTCGAAATGAGAAAAGAAATCAATTTTAGAAAAATTGGGATGTAGTTGGAAACTAGTTTATAGTTGCTGGATTTCAAACTAAATGTAAATTATTTCACAGGAATTATTCTTGTCGGAATCTTTTGTTTAATTTAATATTAATATTAATGTTTAATAATCAATTTAATTAATTAATATCCTCCATGTTGTTGGAAGGGTCAGTCAAGTACTATATTAAACAATGTGTATAATTTTACGCTATGATTGGGGAGATATGAGAATTAAAGTCTTTTTTTTCGCCCTTTGTTGATGCGCGTTGGCAATGGTTTATTACGGAGATACTGTTCTGTTAATGAGTTATCTGTCATTCATATTCAATTACATGTTCATAGTTTTTGCTTTCATTTGCTGACACAACTTTGTCAGGAAACGATGGATGTTGAAGTAAATATGTCGATTTTATTGTATTTGCACATTTTTTACATTTTTCAAGTGTTTTGTTTTTCCAGCCTTGGTAGATTTTCAATTAAATTATTTAAGTGGCCCTGAATATTCCGGTAAGTTATTGCCAATAAGTCACGACAGTCACATCCACAATACATTTAATATATTCTACCATTTATTTAGGACTTTCAGTTGCATCATCACATTCATACACTTAACCCAACTTAACAAAGCAAGCCTGACATTTCATTAAACCTAACCTAACCCAACCTAAAATTCCGCATTGCTCAACAAATCCATATGAACAAGATAATGAACAGACGCGAAGCGTCCGTGAGTGACTTGCATACAATTTATTTATTTATAATATTGATTTTGGCCTTGCCTGGTTGGAGCAAGAAATTATATTGTAAAACAGCGACTTGGATTCACTGTGTTTAAAGACACTCTTTTATCTTCTTCAATAATTTAGGTCATTCTTCTACAGGCCAAGTTGTAAGAATAAGCGTCTTTTAGAACGCTAGTATTTTTCCACATTCTCTGCTACAACTATGAAACACCCAGTTTTAAAAGCCTTACACTTTGGTGTGCTTTTTTCTTTGATAACTATTTGTATTCGCAGTGATGCACATCTTTATTTAAATCTGGACCTAACATCGTTTGGTCATTGTGTCTTGCATTTCATAACATTTTCCAATCAGTCAGCCAGCTTCGACATTGTCGAAGAAATAATTCACCGGAATAAGCTACATTCCCTTTGGACGGTTACCTTGTCAGAATCAGAGATCTACAACAGCTCCGTAACTCCCACAATTAGCTTCTTTGAGCCATGTACCATCAATGTGGTTATCGAAGGGGACATTACAAAACGAATTGTTGCTTTAGAGTCGTACATGCGGGATAACCAGTACACATACAGAAACATAAACCACTCCAATTTCATATACTTACAAACAAATTCAAGACCGCTTTATCTTCTTGAGCTCTGAATGCATGGCCAGCGTCGTTTTATGCTGTTTCTTTGTTTCTCAAAGCAGAAGGTGACACGGTACTGGGATACAAGTGGTACTATTGGTGTTCAAACTGCAAGGCCTGGTATTATGATGAGATAACCTCCTATAATATTAAACGAATAAACCGTCTTGATTTCCAAAGTCATTGGAAAAACTTCGAAATACCCGTTACTTCGTTTCAACCCGACTACAGTTGTGCCGTCTCAAGTATTTGGAACAAAAACCCAGATGAAAACTTCATCAATAATAATTGTGGGAATGAGCATGTGGTACTAGAAACGCTTGCATCAGTATGCGGACTTAGTCTTCGGTATGATAACTATCAAGATCGGGACTATTTCCAGTCAGTTTCATATTCAGTCGGTTTTTGGGGAATTGGGACAATCAAACAAATAAGTTCCCTTGTCTTTAGAATTGAGCATGGGGGCCACCTGTACTACTGCATTTCACGAACAAACTCCAACGATACAGGTCTGGGGGTGTGGCTCTCTCCATTTCGAAATACGGTATGGATCTGTTTGGCAGTAACAATTTTGACTGTTTCAGCTTATCTGATTGGAAAGGGGAAAATAGTAACCTTTCAAACTATCGTAAAAAGCATTTTTCTGGTCTGGTCAATTTCTGTGAGGCAGGGTGTGGCAAGTAAGCAAGGCAAGTATATTGTCGCCTTAATGTCAATTACCGTGGTTATTGTTTGCGGAGTTTACGAGAACATTCTAACGAGCAAATTAGTCGTGCCAACTAAATATGTTCCTCTCAAGAACCTTACCGAAGTTATTAACGCTAACTTCAAAATCGTAGTACCATATAGGAACGGGAGTGAAAGCCTAACTCCTCGTGAAATACTCGAGCCCGCATTTAAGAAACATGAACTCCTAAAAAAGCTGGATAGTTTCATTAATATCATTTACGATAATGATGATTTTAGAATTGATTTTTTGGAATATGTATTGTACTACGTTGGCACCTTCGTATCAGACCAATCCACATATGATGCACTGTACGGAATTGCTTCTAATGTTTGGAGCCAGCAGAGGTGTTTTCAAGTAGAAGAATTAAATCCAAAAATGTACCATTCTGCGTTTTTTACACACATGAGAGAATACATGATACTGAAAATGAGAACATTGTTCCAATCCGGAATTATTGGGTTTTTTAAATGTCGATCACTTATCGGGTAGATATTTCGTGATTCACGAAATATCTACCCGATAAGTGTCCCGACAGGCTGCAAAAAATGGATGACCTTCGACCTAACTTTTTCAAGTTATGAAACGGAGTCACCAAACTGCTACCGGCAGTTACTCGAATAAATAGAGTTCAACGAAGTAGAATGACTATCTGACTTCACATTTATTGACCAAAAACACCAATAATTAACTCACTTTCAATCAATTACAAAATTAATAATGGCCGGAGCACGCTTTCCTTACTTGCTTCCTCTTCGACTCCTTTGAAACGAGTGCCATTTGCGACTCCAATTTCTCACATTGCAGATGGCGTATACAACAATCATACTTTTTAAGTCTAAACAGAAATTATCACTTTCCCCACAATTTGTCCCAACTTTGACCCTAATTCAATGACCTTCTAACCAACCAATTTACATTTAACCTGCATAAACAGATGCTACAACTCATGGGTCACAATTTGTTGCCTATTACATAACCATAGATAATTTCAATCGTTCACAGTGTCATTTCTAGGAAACCGATAATTTTCATATTTACATCCTTTCCATGAGATATTATGCTGACAGTTCACCCCACAATGGGTGTAACTAAAACACTAAAATTCACTTAAACTATAAATTTGGTCGAGATTCAACAGGGTTCGTGGAGAAATGGAGAGCCTTGCAGATTGGCTTTAGCAACCGAAAATTAGAAAAATTGCGGATGAAACCGGAGGAAAATGTTTACAATGAATCAGAAATAGGATTTATTAAGTTGCAATATTTTTTTGTTATTTTCTGTGTCGTGATGGGAGGTTCATTTATACTGTTTTTATTCAAAATGAGAGAACAAATTAATTATAGAAAAATTCATGCAAATTCGCAATTCTAGTGTTTGGAAAAGGATAGAATATTTGCTTAAAGAGTTTCAACTATTTTACAGGAATTATTCTTGTCGAAACGTTGAATGCATCAATTGTGCATTTAATTTAAGGTCTTATTTTTTACTAGGCAGCCACAGGCCCGATATCGGGCCTTAAAATGGCAGATAAACGGTTAATTACGGCTAATTTCAAACAAAAAGTTTCAGACGTGAGCCACAGCAATTTTTAAGATTGCACCCGATGGTCAAGACACGGACACCTCTGAGCGTTGCCCTACTCGTTATGGGTTATTTAAACCAACGCCGTTGTTTAAGCGTTCCGATCTAGAACGGCCCTTAAAACATCCATTCCCAAAGAAATCCCTTCCCCGCCACTGCCCTATCCAAATACTATCATTGAACCCTGCCCCAAGCACCCTCCATCCCCATTAACATACAACACTAACTCCTTCTAATCACTAATTCACATTCAAAACTTCAAAAGGAGAAACGTTCTCACTCCGAAGATTTGGCAATGACCAAAATTAGACCTTTTAGCCGTCTGAAGGTCAGGGTGCTAAAATTGTGCAATTCCAGCATAACCGAAAGATTTCTCGGCGAAAGAAGTTGTCAATCGATATGTCACACGATATGATCGAAATTTCGACGACTTTGACCGTTTCAAGGTCAAGGGGTCAAAATTTCAGAATTCCAACATAGCCAAAACATTTCTCGGAGTGTGGCGGTGTAAATCGGTGTCTCACATTACCTCTTTACGAAGAAAAATTCATTAGGTCACGTTAGCCTAGGTCACAGGTCATCGAATTTCAAAATTGCCACCTCCCTCTAAAAATTATTTGTGAATTTTTGGCCATTTCATTTTTTTGATAAGACAACCCAGTAAGAAATGCATACCTGGAACATGACATAGATACAAATTAGCAGTTATATTTATATAGATACCCACTATTGTTCCTTATTGTTTTCAAGTTAATACCCTACATTTGTGATGCGTTGTCGAAGAGGTAAGTCAGGTACTATTAAATTAAACAATGTGTATAATTTTACGCTATGATTGGGGAAATTTGAGATGCTTAAAACGGATTTCGTGTACAACAACGACATTATATATGTGCTATTATTTTAAGACTTGTCTCGCATTTTTTCGCCCTTTGTTGATGAGCGTTTGCAACGGTTTATTTAGGAGATACTTAAATAGATAATGTCGGTTTTATTCTATTTTAGTATTATTTCAATGTCGATGTTTTTCTGATTTTCTAGCCTAGCTAGTAGGTACTTTTTCAATTAAATTGTTTAAGGGACTGTGAATATTCCGGCAAGTTATTGATAATAAATCACAACAGTCACATCCACATATATTTATAATATATTCTCCCATTTATTCAAGACTTTCAGTTTCATTATCACATTCATCTTCTCATGATAAATTGAGAATTCATTCCATTTAAAAACTCTAAAACAAACTTCGAATCTAAAGTCAAATCTATTGCATTGTATAAATAGACTGTAGCATTTTGTGCATTCAGCCAACAGTTAAGTGTTGAAAGCGATTTATGCGAATGATCCGTCCGTCTGTCGGTAGGATAGCTGTAGACTGACTTAACCCTACGGTCACCAAATTGTTAACCCCAATTAATCTCTACGATGATTTAAAAACTGCCAGTGACATGCCAATTGCCAGCAGCAACAGAACTAGGCAATAAGCAGATGCAAAACGTCCTTGACTGTCTAATACAATATGCTGATTTAGGCTTTTCTTATAGCTTAACATGGCTTTTCAAATTGTAATTCCGAATTCTATTCCATGGCCAACGTTTGTTAGCAAACATCACATATATGATTTAGGCTTTGTTTAAATCAAGAAATTGGTTTGTCGGAGAGAATAAATTAACATGAAATAACAGCTTAACATGGCCTTTTAAACTGGATTACTGATTTCCGTTCTTGGGCCTTCGCCCATCGATTGTTAGCAATCTACATCAATTCGAGGCATTTTTTAAAGCTTTACTATATTTCTTGATGTTGTAAAAGATGCCAACTTTTAATAATCCTGTAAGGTTTCCTGTGTTTAAGTGTGTTTAAAATCAAAATTACACGTTTGTCTTCAATAATTCTGGTTATTCTTGTACAGACCATTGTAAGAACAAGTCGCTTTTAGAACATTGGTACTATTTGGTACCTTTTCAAGTTTCAGATTACAGAACTAGAAATTTTCAATATGCCATTGTCAAGCTCAACTATGAAATACGCATTTTTAAATACCTTACATTTTGGTGTATTTGTTTCTTTGTCAATTATTTGTATTCTCAGTGATGCATATCTTTATTTAAATCTGGACCTAACATCGTTTGGTCATTGTGTCCTGCATTTCAAAACATTTACCAATCAGACCGAAGGCTTTGACATTGTCGAGGAAATAATTCATCGGAATAAGCTACATTCTCTTTGGACGGTTACCTTGTCAGAATCAGAGATCTACAACAGCTCCGTAACTCCCACAATTAGCTTCTTTGAGCCTTGCACCATCAATGTGGTTATCGAAGGGGACATTACAGAACGAATTGTTGCTTTACATTGGTACATGAGGGATAACGAATACACATACAGAAATCAAAACCACTCCAATTTCGTATACTTACAAACAAATTCAGAACCGTTTAGTCTAATTATGATGAATACATGGCCAGCTTCTTTTTATGTTGTGTCTTTGTTTCTGAAAGCAGAAGGTGATACGGTATTGGGATACAAGTGGTTCTATTGGTGTCCAAACTGCAAGAATTGGTATTTAGAAGACGATACCACTAATATTGAACGAATAAACCGTCTTCATTTTCAAAGTTATTGGAAAAACTACGAAATCCCCGTCACTTCAAGTCAACCCGACTACAGTTGTGCCGTCTCAAGTATTTGGAACAAAAATCCGGATGGAAATTTCATTAATAACAATTGTGGGGATGACCATGTCGTACTAGAAACGCTTGCATCAGCATGCGGGCTTGGTATTCGTTACGATGACTTTAAAGATCGGCACCATTTCAAGTCGGTTACATATTCTATTCGTTTTATGGAAACAAAAATTACAGCAATGACTGCTCTTTTCTTTAGAATTGAGCAGGGGGGCCACCTTCACTACTGCATTTCACGAACAAAGTCGTACGATACAGACATGGGTGTGTGGCTCTCTCCGTTTCAAAATACAGTATGGATCTGTTTGGCGGTAACAATTATGACTGTTTCGGCTTACCTTGTTGGCAAGGAGAGAATTACAGCTTCTGTGAGACAAGGTGTGGCAAGTAAGCAAGCCAAGAATGTTGTCCCATTGCTGTCAATTACGGTTTTTATTGTGTGTGGGGTCTATGAGAACATTCTAACGAGTGAACTAGTTGTGCCAACTAAACTTGTTCCTCTCAAGAACCTTACCGAAGTTATTAATGCTAACTTCAAAATCGCAGTACCATATACGAACGGGAGTGAAACCTTAAGTCCTTATAAGAAAATGGAGCCCCTCTTTAAGAAACATGGTCTCCTAGAAAAGCTGCATAGTTCCATTAAGATAATTTACGAGAATGACCATGTTAAATGTATGGAGGATGCATATTATTACGAGGGCAGTTTCAATGCTCTGGACTATATTCAGTCTTTTTATGATTCGACTGATCAGCAATGTGTTAGAGTAGAAGAAGAATTGAATTCATATATGTATTATTCTGCGTTTTTTACACATATGCGAGAATACATGATAACGAAAATGACGAGATTGTTTGAGTCCGGAATTCCTGGGTTCGTTGTGAAATGGATAGATCTAAGACTGGCTGTTTTGAACCGAAAGAGATTCAGAAACTTACAGATGAAGTCGGAGAAATATGTCTTCAATGAATCAGAAATTGGATTTAAACGTTTGCAGTATTTTTTTATTCTTTTCTGTATCTTGATGGGAGGTGCCGTTCTGCTATTTTTATTCGAAATGAGAAAACAAATCAATTTCAGAAAAATTAGGATGCAAATTCCTAATGCTAGTATTTGGAAACGAGTAGCAGAATTGCTTATAGCGTTTCATCAAATTTATAGGAATTGTTGTTGTCGGAATCTTTTATTCAAGTCAAAACATCCATTGGGAAATTAAAAATATATCGTTGCGCTTTATTAATATTGTTCCGTCCACACCCTGTACAGTTCTTCCGCAGCTATCAGTGACATATTTATTCTAAAGATTACTTAGAACGGGGCATTGTTCAGACCCCTACTTTACTAGGGAGGTTGATAGCATGGCTATAACCACACGACTGTATTAGGGCTAATCAGATAGGGCATACTTATTGTGTATTAATAGTATTAAGGTTGACTTATTGGTGATATATGATAATGACTATTGGAATGTACGATATATCTATCTGAAATGTGTAACTCTGTGATTGGTCAAGAACATGAGGTGATGTCTGAGACAACGCTCAAGGTTCAATGTCCAATCTTCTGGACAGAGAGAATTGGAAAGACTCGCATTCTTAACTTACTTCTTAACTGGCTTTCAAGGAGTCACTTCCAAATTCTCTTTTTTCCATCTATATTTTCATTTTCTGTACATGAGAAATTACTAGTTTATTTGGAATATTAAAGATCTGTTTTAATTGAAAGAAACACTAAATTTGTCGATCTGCTTTTGAATCTGAAATTCAGGGGTTAGACAGTTCAGTCAGCTTTCACATCATAAAAATCCGGAGTTACGCCCGGGTTTACATTTGAATCGAATATTTAGGCTCATAAAATACATAAGGGCAAGTTGGCCCAACAAATATTATTTCAATTTTTATGTTTTTCTGATTTTCCAGCCTAGCAGGTACCTTTTCAATTAAATTGGTTAAGGGGCCATGCATATTCCGGTAAGTTATTGATAATAAACCGTTGAAAACGCACATCAAAAAGGGATGAAACAACCCGAATTACGACTTTTAAGACATTTAACGTCATTTCACGACACTTGAGGGTCGTTTTGTATAAGAATCTCATGTTGCCTAAACCATATAATAAAATAATACACATCGTTGAATAGCACTTTACCTCTTTTGGCGACATACATATTGAGTAACTGAAACCCTAAAAATTATTTTTGCTGATGTAAAATTGTATTCTTGATTTTAAATTTTTAGTAAACCCGTGACAGTTAGGGTGGTTCCGATACCATTTGGGGTGGTGCCATGACGATTCGGGGTTCAGTTTATTGTCACTCTATTTTAGACATGTATAGTTACATTGCCGACGAATTTATAAGCATAACGGTGGTAGTTAACATGGTGGGGGTGGTTCTGTAGCATGGGGGTAGATTGGCAAAATTCAGGGGGTGTGACCGATTTGGCTCACATTCGAACTTAACGTGTGTCGAGATGCATAAAACAAACTTTTGAAATAAAAACCTACAGTGTGCAGTGTTACATAGCCCGAGTCAGGATGCTTCAATTTGTCTGTATTTTAAACCTATTCCCTTGGCAACACTACTTTGCAAGACCCCCACGGGTCAACCGATCGACCGATTTTTCCAACCTTCGAACTTAGCCTTCGCATTTGCAAAATACACAAGTGTCCCAAATTTCAAGTCGATCGGTCCAGCCGTTTGGCCGCTAGCGTGTCACGGACGGACGGACGGACGGACAGCATGATTCCATAAGCCCTGACTCGGGCTAAAAACTCAAAATGTTTATCCGTACGAGAGTTAGAGCGCAAACGGACGGACGGACAAGGTCTTCGTTATAAGGGGTTTCATCCCTCAATAAGTCACGGCAGTCAAATCTATTCCATTGTATAGACAGTGGCATATTGCATATTGCATTTAGCCAACAGTTTATGCGAATGACTCGTCCGTCTGTCGACAGGATAACTGTTGCATTACTTAACCCTACGATGATTTAATAACTGCCAGTGACATATGTCAATTGCCAGCAGCGTGCGTCTGCTTATTGCCTGATATCATAATATATTGATTTAGGCCTTTCTTATTTGGAACAAGAATTCTAAAAAATTTTGATCGGAAAAGATAAATTAACATAATTATAGCTTAATAACATGGCTTTTCAAATTGTAATTCCGAATTATATTCCACTGCCAACGTTTGTTAGCAAATATCACATATAGGATTTAAGCTGCATTGTTTAAATCAAGAATGTGTTTTGCCTCAGATACCAAGCAAACATGAAATTAAGCCTTAACATTAATATGGCTTTTTAAACGGGATTATATACCTATTTCCGTTCTTGGGCCATCGCCCATCGTTTGTTTGCAATCTACATCAATTCAACTTGCTCGAACGAAATTGATCGAGGCATTTTTTTAAAGCTTGATTATATACCTTGATATTCTAAAAGATGCCAACGTTTAATAATCCTGTAAAGTTTCCTGTATTTAAAATCAAAATAACACGTTTGTCTTCTTCAATAATTTTGGTCATTCTTGCACAGACCATGCATTGTTATTGTGAGAACAAGTCGCTCTTAGAACATTAGTATCTTTTCAAGTTTCAGATTTCAAAACTTGAAATTTTCACCGGTAAAACATCCTAGACTCTAAAAGCTGAAACTAAACTTTTTCATATACCCTAAAAACCATTGTCAAGCACAGCTATGAAATACACATTTTTAAATACCCTACATTTTGGTGTATTTGTTTCTTTGTCAATTATTTGTATTCGCAGTGATGCGTTTCTTTATTTAAATCTGGACCTAACATCGTTTGGTCATTGTGTCCTGCATTTCAAGACATTTTCCAATCAGACAGCCAGCTTTGACATTGTCGAAGAAGTGATTCACCGGAACAAGCTACATTCCCTTTGGACGGTAACCTTGTCAGAGTCAGGGCTCTACAACAGCTCCGTAACTCCCAATATTAGCTTCTTTGAGCCTTGTACAATCAATGTGGTTATCGAAGGGGACGTTAAACAACCAAATGTTCCTTTATTTACATACATGATTGATAACGAATACACATATAGACAACAAAACCACTCCAATTTCGTATACTTGCAAACAAATTCAAGACCATTTAGTCTAATTACGATGATTACATGGCCAGCTTCTTTTTATGTTGTCTCCTTGTTGCTCAAAGCAGAAGGGGATACGGTATTGGGATACAAGTGGTTCTATTGGTGTCCAAACTGCAAGAATTGGTATTTAGAAGACGATACCACCAATATTGAACAAAAAAACCGTCTTGATTTTCAAAGTCATTGGAAAAACTACCAAATCCCAGTGACTTCAAGTCAACCCGACTACAGTTGTGCCGTCTCAAGTATTTGGAACAAAACCCCAGAGGAAAACTTCCTCAATCGCAACTGCGGGGATGAGCATGTGGTTTTAGAAACCCTTGCATCAGCATGCGGGCTTAGTATTCGTTACGATGACTTTAAAGATCGGGACCATTTCAAGTCGGTTACATATTCTATTCGTTTTATGGAAATAAAAATTATATCTATGAATGCTCTTTTCTTTAGAGTTGAGCATGGGGGCCACCTTCACTACTGCATTTCACGAACAAAGTCGTACGATACAGACATGGGGGTGTGGCTCTCTCCGTTTCAAAATACAGTATGGATCTGTTTGGCAGTTACAATAGTGACTGTTTCAAATTATCTGATTGGGAAGGGGAAAATATTAGATTTTCAAACTACCGTAATAAAAAGCATTTTTCTCGTCTGGACAATTTCGATGAGGCAAGGTGTAACAAGTAAGGAGTCCAAGTATATTGTCGCCTTGATGTCAATTACTGTTTTAATTGTTGTCGGACTTTATGAGAACATTGTAACGAGTAAACTAGTCGTGCCAACTAAATTTGTTCCCCTCAAGAACCTTACCGAAGTTATAAATGCTAACTTCAAAATCGCAGTACCATATATAAACGGGAGTGAAAACTTAAGTCCGTATAAAAAAATGAAGCCCGCATTTAAAAAACATGGTCTCCTAGAAAAGCTGAATAGTTCCATTAAGATTATTTACGAGAATGACGGTGTTAAAATTTTGGAGGATGCATATTATTACGATGGCGGTTTCAATGCTCTGGACTTGATTCAGTCTTTTTATGATTCGACTGATCAGCAATGTGTTCGAGTAGAAGAAGAATTTAATTCAAATGTGTATCATTCTGCGTTTTTTACACATATGCGAGAATACATGATAACGAAAATGACGAGATTATTTGAATCCGGAATTCCTGGGTTCGTTGTGAAATGGATAGATCTAAGGCTGGCTGTTTTGAACCGAAAAAGATTCAGAAACTTGCAGATGAAGTCGCAGAAATATGTTTCCAATGAATCGGAAATAGGATTTGAACGTTTGCAATATTTTTTTATTATTTTCTGTGGCTTGATGGGAGTTTCCGTTCTGCTGTTTTTATTCGAAATGAGAAAAGAAATCAATTTAGAAAAATTAGGAAGTATTTCGAAACTAGTATATAGTTGCTGTATTTCAAACTAAATGTAATTATTTTACAGGAATTATTCTTGTCGGAATCTTTTGTTTAAAAGTCGAAAAATATCAATTGAAAAATTAATTTAATAATTAATAATTTAATATTAATATTAATACTTAATAATCAAATTTAATTAATTAATATCCTCTATGTTGTTGGAAGGGTCAGTCAAGTACTATATTAAACAATGTGTATAATTTTACGCTATGATTGGGGAGATATGAGAATTAAAGTCTTGTTGTTTTCGCCCTTTGTTGATGTGCGTTTGCAATGGTTTATTACGGTGATACTGTTCCGTTAATGAGTTATTTGTCATTCATATTCAATTACATGTTCATAGTTTTTGCTTTCATTTGCTTTGCTGACACAACTTTGTCAGGAAACGATGGATGTTGAAGTAAATATGTCGATTTTATTGTATTTGCACATTTTTTAAATTTTTGAAGTGTTTTGTATTTCCAGCCTGGGTAGATTTTCAATTAAATTATTTAAGTGGCCCTGAATATTCCGGTAAGTTATTGCCAATAAGTCACGACAGTCACATCCACAATACATATAATATATTCTACCATTTATTAAGTGTTGAAAACACTTTATGCGAATGACCAGTCCGTCTGTCCGTCTGTCCGTCCGTCCGTCCGTCCGTCCGTCCGTCCGTCTGTCCGTCTGTCCGAGCGATAACTGGAGAACGGCTTGACCTACGGTCACCAAATTTTGTACACTTGTTCCTTGGCTCAAGAGTGAGGCTAAGTTCGAACTTGGGTCAAATCGGTCACACCCCCTGCCCCCCATCAATTAAACCCCAAAACAAACCATTAAATCAAACAGAATAGTGATATGTAGGAGTCCAACGCCAGGATAGAGCTCTTACTCATTTTAAAACTGACGCTTAGGTAGTTTACATTACACTCTATGTCTATCATCTATACATGATAATACCCTGAACCTACATTTCAGAGTGCGAAACAAGGGATTTTTGGGGAAATTGAGATTTGGGGTTGAAACGATTCCCATGAGTAATAGAACATCTTCAACGAATACGGGACCACTCCCACTGACACCAGGGTGCAGTACCCGGGTTTTCGGGGAAATTGAGATATGGGGTTTAAACGATTCCCATGAGTAATAGAACATCTTTGACGAATACGGGACCACTCCCACTGACACCAGGGTGCAGTACCCGGATTTTCGGGGAAATTGAGATATGGGGTTTAAACGATTCCCATGAGTAATAGAACATCTTTGACGAATACGAGACCACTCCCACTGACACCAGGGTGCAGTACCCGGGCTTTTGGGGGAAATTGAGATTTAGTTTGTTTATCGTTATATTTTCAACACTTGGTTACACCCGTTACATCGGTTTATTTAAGACTATCAGTTTCATCATCACATTCATAAACTTAACCCAACTTAACAAAGCAAGCCTGACATTTCATTAAACCTAACCCAACCTTTCCAGATTTAATTATTAAAGAGCATTAACTGAATGCAAAGTACGTAAACGGGGGGGGGGGGACTCACATATAACTAACGATAATCCAAATTATTCCACGGCTCCAGAAAAAATTCCGCATTGCTCATCAAATCCATACGAACAAGAGAACGAACGAACAAGATAATGAACAGGCGCGAAGCGTCCGTGAGTGACTTGCGTACAATTTATTTATTTATTGATATTGATTTTGGCCTTGCCTGGTTGGAGCAAAAAATTATATTGTAAAACAACGACTTGGATTCACTGTGTTTAAAGACACTCTTTTATCTTCTTCAATAATTTAGGTCATTCTTCTACAGGCCAAGTTGTAAGAATAAGCGTCTTTTAGAACGCTAGTATTTTTCCACATTCTCTGCTACAACTATGAAAACCCAGTTTTAAAAGCCTTACACTTTGGTGTGCTTTTTTCTTTGATAACTATTTGTATTCGCAGTGATGCACATCTTTATTAAGTATCGGAGATACTTTATGTTTTCGTTGACGGTGTCTGTCCGTCTGTCCGTCTGTCCGTCTGTCCGTCTGTCATCGCGATAACTCGAGAACGGTTTAACTTTTTCAAATTTTTCTTTCGGATATATATATAGGACATCCAAGCGGAGGTCAAGTTCGTTTGGGGGCCTTGCAGGTCAAAGGTCAAGGGTGGAAAGGTCAAAGGTCAACATTTTTTCAAATAGTAACCCCCCATGTGTGATATCTCGATGGAAAGCTACGGTCAAGGGCTATTTAATGGTGTATATGATTTGGGGGTGGGGTCATCCCCTGACAGGTGGGGAGGGGTCAAAAAGGTCAAAAAACAAACATATATGTGTGATACGTCATTCGAAAGCTATGATCAAGGGCTTTCGAATGACGCATGTAATTTAACTCTATGACTGGGGCAATTTGAGATTTTCGATATTTTGTGTGTTTAGGGTTAGGGAACGACAGTAAACACATGGGACACATGTATATTATATAATATATTTATATAAATATGTATATTATATAATATATTTATATAAATATGTATATTATATAATATATTTATATAAATATGTATATTATATAATATATTTATATAAATATGTATATTATATAATATATTTATATAAATATGTATATTATATAATATATTTATATAAATATGTATATTATATAATATATTTATATAAATATGTATATTATATAATATATTTATATAAATATGTATATTATATAATATATTTATATAAATATGTATATTATATAATATATTTATATAAATATGTATATTATATAATATATTTATATAAATATGTATATTATATAATATATTTATATAAATATGTATATTATATAATATATTTATATAAATATGTATATTATATAATATATTTATATAAATATGTATATTATATAATATATTTATATAAATATGTATATTATATAATATATTTATATAAATATGTATATTATATAATATATTTATATAAATATGTATATTATATAATATATTTATATAAATATGTATATTATATAATATATTTATATAAATATGTATATTATATAATATATTTATATAAATATGTATATTATATAATATATTTATATAAATATGTATATTATATAATATATTTATATAAATATGTATATTATATAATATATTTATATAAATATGTATATTATATAATATATTTATATAAATATGTATATTATATAATATATTTATATAAATATGTATATTATATAATATATTTATATAAATATGTATATTATATAATATATTTATATAAATATGTATATTATATAATATATTTATATAAATATGTATATTATATAATATATTTATATAAATATGTATATTATATAATATATTTATATAAATATGTATATTATATAATATATTTATATAAATATGTATATTATATAATATATTTATATAAATATGTATATTATTTATATAATATATTTATATAAATATGTATATTATATAATATATTTATATAATATATTTATATAAATATGTATATTATATAATATATTTATATAAATATGTATATTATATAATATATTTATATAAATATGTATATTATATAATATATTTATATAAATATGTATATTATATAATATGATTTGCTAATTCGATGATTACTCTCCGATACTTTGCTATATGCATTTGAATGGTTTATTTAAATCTGGACCTAACATCGTTTGGTCATTGTGTCTTGCATTTCATAACATTTTCCAATCAGTCAGCCAGCTTCGACATTGTCGAAGAAATAATTCACCGGAATAAGCTACATTCCCTTTAGACGGTTACCTTGTCAGAATCAGAGATCTACAACTGCTCCGTAACCCCCACAATTAGCTTTTTTGAACCTTGTACCATCAATGTGGTTATCGAAGGGGACATTGCAAAACGAACTGTTGCTTTAGAGTCGTACATGGAGGATAACCAGTACACATACAGAAACATAAACCACTCCAATTTCGTATACGTACAAACAAATTCAAGACCGTTTTATCTTCTTGCTCTGAATACCTGGCCAGCGTCGTTTTATGTCGTTTCTTTGTTTCTGAAAGCAGAAGGTGATACGGTACTGGGATACAAGTGGTACTATTGGTGTTCAAACTGCAATGCCTGTTATTATGATGAGATAACCTCCAATATTAAACGAATAAATCGTCTTGATTTTCAAAATCATTGGAAAAACTACGAAATACCCGTTACTTCGTTTCAACCCGACTACAGTTGTGCCGTCTCAAGTATTTGGAACAAAAACCCAGATGAAAACTTCATCAATAATAATTGTGAGAATGAGCATGTGGTACTAGAAACGCTTGCATCAGTATGCGGACTTAGTCTTCGGTATGATAACTATCAAGATCGGGACTATTTCCAGTCCGTTTCATATTCAGTCGGTTTTTGGGGAATTGGGACAATCAAACAAATAAGTTCCCTTGTCTTTAGAATTGAGCATGGGGGCCACCTGTACTACTGCATTTCACGAACAAACTCCAACGATACAGGTCTGGGGGTGTGGCTCTCTCCATTTCGAAATACGGTATGGATCTGTTTGGCAGTAACAATTTTGACTGTTTCAGCTTATCTGATTGGAAAGGGGAAAATAGTAACCTTTCAAACTATCCTAAAAAGCATTTTTCTGGTCTGGTCAATTTCTGTGAGACAAGGTGTGGCAAGTAAGCAAGGCAAGTATATTGTCGCCTTAATGTCACTTACCGTGGTTATTGTTTGCGGAGTTTACGAGAACATTCTAACGAGCAAATTAGTCGTGCCAACTAAATATGTTCCTCTCAAGAACCTTACCGAAGTTATTAACGCCAACTTCAAAATAGTAGTACCATTTAGGAACGGGACTGAAACCCTAACTCCTCGTGAAATACTCGAGCCCGCATTTAAGAAACATGAACTCATAGAAAAGCTGGATAGTTCCATTAATATCATGTACGATAATGATGATTTTAGAATGGATTTTTTGGAATATGCATTGTACTACGTTGGCACCTTCATATCAGACCAATCCACATATGATGCACTGTACGGAATTGCTTCTAATGTTTCAAGCCAGCAGAGGTGTTTTCAAGTTGAGGAAGAATTAAATCCAAAAATGTACCATTCTGCGTTTTTTACACACATGGGAGAATACATGATACTGAAAATGAGGACATTGTTCGAATCCGGAATTATTGGGTTCGTTGAGAAATGGAGAGCCTTGCAGATTGGCTTTAATAACCGAAAATTCGAAAAATTGCGGATGAAACCGGAGAAAATTTTTTACAATGAATCAGAAATAGGGTTTATAAGATTGCAACATTTTTTCATTCTTTTCTGTGTCTTGATGGGAGGTTCATTTTTATTATTTTTATTCGAAATGAGAATTAATTTCGGAAATTTCAGGATGCAAATTCCTAATGCTATTAGTATTTGGAAACGAGTAGTGGAATTGCTTATAGAGTTTCCACTTTTTTATAGGAATTTTTCTTGTCGAAACGTTTATGTAATCCTTTATTTAAGTCAAAACATATATGAGTTGCCAAATTAAATAAAAATATTGAGTTCTTCCCTACATTTGGGATACATTGTTCTACAGGCAAGTCAAGTACTATTAAGCAATGTGTAGAATTTTACCCTATGATTGGGGAACTGTGAGAATTCTTGGGAAAGTCTTGTTTCTTGTGTTTTTCGCCCTTTATTGATGTGCGTTTGCAACGGTTTATTATGGAGATACTGTTCTGTTAATGAGTTATCTGTCATTCATATTCAATTACATGTTCATAGTTTTTGCTGATAATTTCTTGACACAACTTTGTCAGGATATGATGGATGTTAAATACATGTCGGTTTTATTGTATTCGTATATTTTTTAAATTTTTAAGTTTTTTGTATTTTCCAGCCTAGGTAGTTTTTAAATTAAATTATTTAAGTGTTATTCCAGTAAGTTATTGCCAATAAGTCACGACAGTGACGATATATATATATGATATATTTTCCCATTTATTCAAGACTTTCCGTTTCATCATCACATTCATCTTCTCGTGCAATTGACAATTCATTCCATTTATAAACTCCAAAACAAGGTTCAAATCTAAAAACTAATAAACTACTTATGACACTAATGCTTGGAACCTTTAACTTAAAAAATTGCTGAGAGATACAATATTATTTGCAATGGAAATCGGTGGTAATTTAACAGGCCATTTTAATGTATCAATCAATCTAAATATTCTAAATATATTTGCAAACTCGAAAATGACAAAAAATTAAAGTTTTGATGTTTTGAAACATATACGAAATGCACTGCAGATCTTATTTATTATATTATTTTAATAACCTAAATAACTATAATGCAACCACTAATAAAGGATATAGAACCTATATAATATTCTGAAGATTTAAACAAAATGTAATTAATTAATTTAAGCAATCAAAAGTTCTTTAATCGCTTATTTTTGGTATTATAATTCAAGTTGACAAATCTTCAACGCTACATCCAACTGATCCAACCTACGTATCACTGCCAGTATTATATAGCGGCATCCTGTAAAAATTAACAATTAACACGACTTAACCATGCAAACCTGTTTAATTAAACTGGGCTATGCTTACAACATTTTAAAGCAAAACAGACGTGAACAACTTATCGATAATTGCATATTTAACTAATTAACTTGTAATATAATTTTTGTGATCTATTTCCATATATTGCTGATTTCATTATTCAACAGCATGCAACTGAATACAAAGTACATATGGGGGGGGGGGGGTAATTAATTATAGACCAGTAAGCATAGAACTTATCGATACATCGATGACTTTCTCCTTAATCATAACTAGCCAGAAACTTTAACAGTTTCCGAGGGTCCAGTTCCAGCCTGAGGCTCCTCACTTCCTAAGGGAATCGGCGTCGAATTCGACGAGGATTTCGACGTCTGAGACATATTGTCGACATCCATATTCTCGCCCTGCTGACTATTAGAATTCGAATTATTCGACGATTCCAGATCCATTCCCGATTGCGCATCCTGTTTAGGTGTCGGCAGTGGTACTTTTGCCTCCAGTTTTGCTATACAATTTTGAATCAGTTTAATACAGTCCTTGCGGGCTTGCCTCACGTCCTCCCGTCCCTCAGTCTCTATAACGTCGAGCTTGATGAGGTCCCTCGTTAACATCTCATCGCAGAGTAAATAATCCTTGTCCTTCCTTGAGTTTCCATTAAATTCATCTATTTTTAGCTCCCATTCCTTAACGTCGTCACTAATCTCCTGGATCTTCTCCATCGCGTCCTTTGGAATTGAAGGCTTCTTTGAGGAAGGTGGGGTCAAGTCCCGCTCTGCAGGACGGGAGGCCTTTTGTTGCGAAGGCTGAGGGGCCTGGTTGGGGACATCGGGCATAGGCTGGGCCGCGGGGCGGGCCGTAGGGCGCCCCAGGAGCCCGTCGATCAGAATAGGGATCTGTCGAGCCCCGATTCCAGCAGCGGCAGGGTTCTGTTCTTTAGTACAGTTTCCTCCTAATTGGGTCGTCTGAGGACTAAAATTTACAACAAATTTGAGGTTAGTTACAGTTTATTGCGATATAAAGTGATTTGTTCAAAATCCGAGAGTGAATTCTCACAAGGGAAGTTCACAAACTGTTCTGATAACACCAGTTTCTGCTGTTTTACAACCATTTGAAAACGGAGATTATAGTTTGTGGAACTTCACTTGTCAGATCATAAACTAACCTCGTGGTGGGTGGAGGGGCATTGGACTGGATATTGACACTTGACACAAACTTCCTGTCACCATTGGCAGTGGCAGAGTCAGGAGGCGCAGACTGTGCACGAGGGGACCTTTCCCCTGGGGCAGGAGACGGGGACTTCCTTACTTCCGTAGAGCTGCGCTGAGGTCCTAGTGTTTGGTGAACTTTTTGAGGTTGCGGGGAATTAGCCGGGGCTGGGATGGTCATCCCTTCTGGAGCGGGCATGGGGATAGGTGTGGATGAGATGGGATTTTTTGTCGCGGTAGAATTCGCGCTAGTTGCGGCAGAAGATTTTGCGGTAGTTGTCGTCCCGTCGCTCCGCTCGATCCGAATCGGGATGATGTGCTCGTGTTCTCCGGCGGACGCGGTAGACGAGCCGGAGGCACAACCCGACGAACCGGAGTTGTTCCTCTCCCGTGATTGTTGCTGGAACGGGCTACCGGACCTTGCGAAGGGATCGTCTACGTCCCAAGGCTGTCGTCGCATCGTCGAAAACATCGGGTGGCGGCTTGGGAAGTCGTCGGAGAGGCGAGTCCGAGCGTTACTTTCGAAGGATGGGAATCCTGTCTGTAAAAACAAGAAAAGAACAAAAATCAGTAACAATTTAAGCAATCCCAATTTTCCTAAAATTACTGCTCATTCAGAAAATTCTCAAATTTTTATAAGGAAAATTCTCGTAGTAAAATTTAAGCGATTTAAACACCCAAAAAGTTTTTGGGTGTGAAAAAGCACAGTTTTTCTTGGAAATAGTCTGGAAATTCAACTCTTGCATTTCAATACAACAACGCTTTTAACATGGATGAACTAAAATCACGACTCTTTGTGGTGTTTTAAGAATGTTTGAAATGGCAGCTTCTGTGCTTGATTAACTACGAATTTTCATGATTCTGGATAGGCCAGTCGAGCACGGCTCGTGGGGACATTTGGTCCAAAACCACACCCCCTTCCGCTTTGGGGACATTTCGGGAAAAAAAGTGGGGACATTCGGAATTTCGCTACCCTTGACGCCTTTTTTGGACTAATTGTAAGAGTAGGGACATTTGGAAAAGTGGGGATTTTTGAAAAACCACACCCCCTTAGTGGGGATATTTCTTTGATTTGTGATTGTGGGGACATTTTAAGATTCGGTATATCCGGGCCAGTCTCTATTATCTAATTTTTCACTATTTAAATTGCTGATTATTATGAACTAAAAATGTAAGCGAAATGGGCATTATTATCCACTTCCTACGTTCCTACTAATAATATAAGATCTGGCTAAAATATAGGTGAGCAGCCTTACGTTTCCTTAAAAAAAATTGACTGACAGCCCACATGTCAACGATTTGTGTACTTATCTCCTGGCCAAATACGGTCATTGTTGCCTACGAATCCACACTATCAAATGTCAGAATTGAGAGTCAAAACCTCAACCCCAAGGCAAAGGAACATGCTAACATGTTTGTTCTGAATCATCGAGGTCCATGACTCACCTTATCATATCATCATCCTATAGTCCATACTAATATAATAACTCCTACCATTATCACAACATCCCAAGTTAAATATTTAAGAAAAATAAACAGTAAATTATCCACACTTTCCGCTTAATCGGCGATGAATAAATAGGGACAAAAGTAGTAGAGATTTCATCATTTATAAGTTTCAACCACAATTAATTACGGCCAATTCACAATACCTTTGGCTACAGAGATTGTTAGTGAAATTATAAGCGGACAGATTATGATTCTGTTGCTGATTAGGCTTTAAAAAGAGATGTAAATGGGCTAATAGAAATCAGTGGTGGACTGACGCCAGCTCTACGGTCCTTTTAAGGCAACCCAATCCAAACTCCCTAACTTTAATATTGTTAGCGAAGAGCGGAAAACAATAAGGAAAAACTTTCTAACAGATCCTACTTGGACAATAACAATATAATAGCGTTTCATCTCAATTGGTCAGAGTCCATAGGACGGGATTTTAGTGGAAATCTTATTATCGTGTTTTAAAACTTAAAAACTAGTCGTTTTTCTGTAAGAAATGCATGAAATGTCTCTTTTGGAGCTGCTAATTAGAGACAAAAAGTTTTAAAATCTTAACACTCGAAATTATGAATATGTATGTATATCCGTATATAGGCTCATCAGAAAAATAGAAGAAACGGATGGTATTTATTAAACCGTTCTCCTAAAATTTCGTCCGTTCGGAAGATACAGTAAAAGCGGACAGACGGACGAACGGACAAGATGTTCCCATGAAGGAGTTTTACCCGCAGAAGGCAGAACTTATTTAAACCTTTATGTTACATTCAGATACATTTCGGATCTATATCTGTCACATGCATAAATTAGCAGCAAAAAGTAGAATTTATATGTAATTTCCATCAGATATGAGCAAAATGCGTCAAATTTTATGGAAAAGTTAAGAATTGTTCATAACAAATTAAAGCCCTTGTCAAAGCATATCCAAGACACGGAGTGATATATGATTTAATCCGACGTAAACAACTACTCAAGAACTTTGACTATAAAAGGCTCCTAAAATCCCAGACAGGATCCATCAAAGAAATCCCTATTTTTATTCAGATAACCCAGCAGACAGACATGAAAACATGAACATATCCCGACATTTTGGCTCAAATAAATCGAATTTAACGACGCGACGGTAGTAAACACAGTATAGTCAATCTCTTATATTATAACTGATATAAAAGTAAGTCTTGGAAGTCTCGGCAATTAAATCTCTTGATTGAAGGTGACATTAGCCAGAAGTTTATGACATGATCATTTCATATCGTCACTCGAGAGATGACGAGATGACGAGACGACCTTGACTCAAGTGTACCTCTATCCAGTTTCGTTTCGAGATCTCAAAAAACACTTCGGATCCTATTCTACTTCAATATCATCATCTTCTCTCTATTGAGATGTAAATCAGATTTCAATAGCAATCAACCAACAGTTAAATAGATCCTCTTGGGTGGAGTTAGTTAGTTATTTAATTTATTGTAAATTGTAAAGCCGAGATGAGTAGAAAAAAGCTATTAAAAACCACGAACTACTACTCTCCAGCCGAGTGCCAAAGCAATTAAGTCAAAATTCGTCAGCGGAATTTCCTCCCACGTTCTCGAGACCTGAACAGAACGGCCCACGCGCTCTTTAAAAACAGCACTTCAGAGTCCCTGTTTAGTTAACTAATTATTACCTTCGTCTAAGATATTATCTATCTTCCATATTTATTATATTAGGATGATCAGCATTTTTTGAGTACCCACCATGGTGATTTGAGGCTGTTTTTGGTGCTTTTACCTGCTGTGAGAGGAAAAATATAGGTTTTTGCCACCGCTACCGTCTTTGAAACTCGGTATGGATTATGGCAGGTAGTTATATACCACCATGACGAACTTTGAAAAACTCTGAGACGATCGTTATGACTGATGGAGATTGATTTGATTTGGTATAAATTGTGGAATAAAAAATCATGATGACCTTTGACTCGCCGGGTAAAACTACATTTTGAGCAGCTAGTTTGCTTTAACATGGGACTAGCTATGGAGGACGAAAAGAGTTTTACCCGGCGAGTCAAAGAACACAAGGACTTTAATGTTCTATAATCTCGCTATACAATAAATATTTCTCCCAGCGAGTCAACGAGCACAACGACTTTAATCAGTCAAAACTCATAGCTGATCTGCCAACACGAATTTATCGATTCAACCAACCTTGGCTTGGTGGGTAAAACCTACAAATTTCAACCAACCTGGGTGGGTAATTACCTGCCATAATACATCATTATTCCTTATTTCTGCCATCTAAAATCACACCCGACGCTGACGAGCTGGACAAAAAACCATTACATAAGCGAGGAACAGCCCAAAGTCGTAACCTAGCCCAATAACCATTATCTCCTTTATTAGATTGACACTAATCATCAACTCATTAACATCAGAGACTTACCACCAACCCAAGCCACCACCACCCAGCATTTTATTACAATGACAATGGAAGTTCAGAAGTTGATACTTCACATTAAAGCAGAAATAATAATAACAATAAAACCTATGTCCTCCTACTACTACCTATACTGACAAACTGACAACGAAATCGACAGATTCCTGAAATTCGTAACCAAACGGATAGGGAGAGAGGATAGGTTATGAATTAATGAGGCCAGGAGATGAAGTTAAGCGGAAGAACCCTGACATTTATCTCAAACTGTTTGCAACTTGGATGAGGATAACGCAACGTTTCCCCGAAATTCGGTTTTGAGGTTATCCTCCTCCATACGACGAAAAATGGGTCAAAGTCAGAAGACTGTCGGTGGTGGTGGCAGTATTAGCACAGGAGGAAATTGGATACAGTTTTATACGAAATCATCAGGATCCTAATTGCTTCCACTCCTAAACTGACACCCGACACGACACATTTAAAGATCACGTCTAATCTGCTGCTGACAAAATGGAGCCTGCCCAGCCGTCTTTATAGCCTGACACATTACCCGTCGTCGTGGATAAACCCGATTTCTGCAGATATTTTGGGTGGTTTGTGCAATGGACTTTTACTATGACAGGTCAATTTTATTTCAAATCTAGGATAAAAACCCAGAAGAATGAATACAATTTGAAGTAAACCCCGAAAATCAGGTAAAATTCGGTTTTTTCGGGGGTTTGGATGATTAAATATGTTTTCATATATTTAGAGTAAGTCATTTTGTTGCAAAATTAATTATTAAAACGCAGAGCTCTATGTAAAATTATGACTTTTTTGACGGATGAGAATGCGGCCTGAAGAGTTAATTTAATTAAAAAGTTTGCAAATTCGACCCAAAATGATTAAATGCGGCTTATACACGAAAACCTAATTAGGTCTCTTTTATATCTTTATCCACCCGAAATTTGTCTGAAAAAAACCCGAATTACCCGTCAACATCGCCCCCCAGCAAACTCCGAGCACTCCTGAGTCCTGACTCATTTAAAAACATCCTAAATATTTAAATCTTTAAGTAACAACGTCATCTTAAAAACATCTCAACCTTCAGAAAGCACCACGTTTCGAATTCACAATTCCTTGATCATCTCATCATCTCATCAAGTGCATTAAATAAATGCCCTCGTGCCTTGTCGATTGTCGACAGCTAATATTATACCATGTCAATACCACCCAACTCCCAAACTTTTGGCAGGAGAGGTTTCCGGACAAAAAATGTAAAACGTTCCCCTTATACACATATGTGAAATTCGAAATTGGAGCACACTTGACAAATAATAAGACATGTAATGAATTGGCATACAAAAATGCATAAAAAATGAACGATATGCAACCGAAATGCAGCTAAGCCAATTCCCTACATACAATCTTCAATGTCATTGCAAATGATTCTAAAAAAAACAGCATTCCATACCTACCTATACCTAACCTACCCATTTAAATAGTCCTGCAAAACTATTATAGAAAAAATAAATAAACCCGACTGTAAATATTTAAACTTAAACCCCTTTGAAAAAACCCCGATGGAATTCCTCGATTTAAAACTGCATTTGGAATATTATGGGAAACCCAACTCTGACGCATATCACACTTCCTATCGTTTTAAATTAAAATCCCTCACATTTAGCAATACACACTGTAACCAAATAACAGATCTATAGACTCAACTCTGTTATTATATAGACTTTGAGCATACTTAAATTTAAATTCGTTTTAAAAAGTTTATTTTTAAGACCTGAAGGACTGAATCCAAGAGCTCGGCTGAGATCCTCCTATATATTTCCTATAAGACTTCGAGTCTGAAAATGTTTAAGTTCGGATGAACGGGGAAATCCCCATCAATGTTAAACAGTTACAGTCCTATGTTCTTGCGAAATTTTCAAATATAGCAAAAATATTGGCAAAGTCCCAAAACAGGCAGAATTAAGACACGGATTGGAATTCGGATCCCAGTAGGAACAAGAACGATTTTTAAACTTCAAACTCCTAATTTTAAAACCATGCGATGTTTCGTCTCCTTTCAAAAACCGTTTAAACTTAAACTTATGTTTTTTAAGACCAGGAGAACCAAGTTCAAGATGAAAAAGAATAAAAAATACGGATGGACTTATCGAGTTGAATATGTAAAGTGTTGTAAATGGAATGACCGAACTGAAGGATCCTTTATATCAACTTGGCAAATGTGTAGGTGGTCATTTTGGACATTTTCACAGCTTTTCTATTCTATTTCGTTACCTCATCATCTCCTATTCTCTATTGTTAAATTGTTATCGTCGCTCTTCTTGGCTATCTTAACACTCCTCCGTATAGTAATTGAGGTATAGCTTAAAGCATATTAGCTTTTGGAAAATAAAACACTTAAATAAGTCCCCATCTAAACATTCTATCTATTGGAATGTGCATTTTGGAAATCAAAATACCACCGGAATAACGGACATTACTTACCCTGAACTGAACTGAACTTCGAATACCCTCGGAATAATTCCCCACCAATATTCCCAATGATTACGATTACTAACACCTTAAAATAAGACACTTAAATAAGTCCCCATCCCAAAAATCCATGCACCGGAATTTGTTGTCCGAAAATCCATACAATCTTGGAATGACGAATATTACCATATGAACTCATTAAACTAAACAAGTAGACATGTACCTCGGAATAATTTCCCATATTCTCAATCATTACGATTACTGTAAAACTAAGCACCCGTACCCCCGGAATAACTGCCCAGGGCTAATGATTAAAATTCCTATTAGTAGTTTACGTAGTTCCATCACCAATTTAAACATTTCCAAAATACCTTCCCTATACCCCTATGGGGGTTTATTTAGTAAACTGCGGTAGTCCAATTACTACAATGCAAAACTTGTTGAAATCGTCAAACCGCGTATCGTGTCTTCATACAACATTCTCATGCATATTTACATCTAAACAGATTAAGCGACTAGAGACAATAGTGTATCAAGTTAACAATTCAAATTCCACCTTCTTCAAAGTTTCCATATTTGGGCCCACGTGTAAGTTAGAGGCTTAATCGTGTAGGATTTTTTCTAGCCTACAACAACAATCTACTACGAGATGAACATTAACACGACATGAAAATAATAATATGGAACTCCCAAACTGATTTATAAATCCGTATCGGATCAAACCAAATGATGGAACATGGTTTTTTAGCTCAAGATTTGGGATCCTCTCCAACCTCCAGCTAAACCAAACATTAAACCAGCCTCCTTCAGCACGTTTTAAGTTCAACCCACCTTCATTCATCATTGCAAATTGCAAGCAAAACTACATACGATCATCAATCTTTAATTTTTTTCCGACGATAGATTATAAACAAACGAGACCACAACCCTGATCGGTTGTCAGTGGGTGTGGTCAATTGAAAGGTCCTATGCCTAAGCTTAAAATATTCGGGATAAAAAACGACTTTGAGGAAAGGTCGAAACTTTAAAAAACCAAAGGTCATTCACAAGGACCGGATCTTCATAATTTTAATAATTTTTTAAAATTAAAATCCAATAACATGGTACGATAGGAGTTTATTGCGACACTTGACACTTCATATCTCATAATGTTAAAAAATTTAAAATTTAAAATCGTGAAGATCATATTAGGTAAGACTCCGTATGGTAAACTTATCCGTGGTTTTTTTGACAAGTATATTCAGATTGATTATGTCTGTTTAGAAAATAAAAACCCCGAAATAACTGCCCACCAAAATAAACCACTTTGATTAGCAACAACATGCATAAACTGAATATTCCATTCAATATAACTGTTCATATCGAGGAATGCAAGTAGGTATTTAGTTAATTACAGTAATTACTTGCATATTTTAACTAAATTTTAAATTTCAACTTGATTTTAAATTTTAAATTGACATGTCATTCTCATGGGTTAGAAACTTGCACCCACTCCTATTTATTTTCAAGACCAATAAGTCAAAATAAAAGTGATGATCTGATGATGACGATATGGAATATGAAGGGGAAAAAAATTACAATATAAAAATTGACATAATATTATTTTAAACTATATGGTCATCCCCATGTTATTATAGTTAGATGGTTTTATTTTATGGTATAGTTCATCTTATTATAATAGTTAAAGAAAATGCTAAGGATTTATAACAAAAAAATCGCAGGTAAGTGATGAGTTCATTCTCACCACCTTCGCATATTTTTTAATACCTAAAATGGTATGTAAACAAACATCTACGGATTTTTTTGAAACACTTCAACGCGGTTTTTTGTTAGGGTTAAATCAGCACTAAACTAACAGATTTTGACAGATTTTGACAGAATGGAAAGGATTTAATTAAAGGACTTAAAAAATTAAATGTAAACAAGATGATTGTTATTATGTGATTATCACGTTTCTAAAAAAAAACATTCTCTAGTTAGTAAAATAAATGAGTCAACCGAGTATGGATAATTTATTTTATGATGTTTTAATGTACATGAATGTATTATTAAACTGCGTTCTTAATTTTAATGAAAATTTAATTAGCCTATTAAAGTACAAGTAATCCTATTTCTAACTCCAATACGCCCCAAAAAATCAACAAATTCCAACGTTTGGGAAAAATATAGTGGCTGTAGTTTAGTCCTAGGACAATTATGACACTTTAGACTACATAGTACATATAGCAGTTCGATTCCTATAGTTGAAGCTTAATTTTAAGATGCTATTTATTTCGTACTCAAAAATGATAATTATTACCTCGCCTGTGTTTAGATTTTAGATGATAAAAACGAAATAGAATTCGGGTTTTAGACAAATTGCTGATTACAGATTTTATCAAAATCAACGCTGCTGAAATGTTTGGAAACAATAATTTTTTATATCGAAATGACACAGATCGAGTTCTGTCCTGTTTACTACTTATTCTTTCATTTTAAAAGCGACACCGTATATCATGATTTAAATCCCTCAGGGAAGTAATGTTTCAATCTTTAAATCGAATTCATATTTCAGGGGCTTAATTTAATTGTAATTAACGGCTATAATTTAATATAAAACAAAAAGAGCTTAAATTACCCGTCCCATCCTGGGGCTTTCAGATCGTCCCGTGTTGGAATTGGGGGCAGGGGAGGAGCCCCGGCTCCTGGGAAAATGCCCGAAGGGGTCAACCCCGTCGAAAAACATCTTCTTCTCCTTGTCCAACTCTTTTTTCAAGTCGTCGACAAAAGAACCTCTGTCGAAAATCGACGACTTTCGATTGTCGAAATCCTCAAAGTTTCCAAACTTGCCGAAATTCTCGTCGAAATGTGGTTTCTTGTTATTAAATATCCGCTCACTAAGCCTTGGCCGGGAGCTGAACTTGTCCCTTTCACCCGGAGACTCACTTTTACTTTTGTGATTTTTCGACTCGGTTTTCGAAGATGTCGACGTTTTCGGAGGCGAAGCTGAGTTAGTGTCCCTTCGATAAGAGGTCGAGGATTCTTCGTGGGGAACAGACATTTACTTCTGTCTTATCATTTAAGAACATTGGTCGATAAAATTTCGGAAAAAAATTCAGTTTCTGGCGTTAAAGTTAATTTAATTTAGACCGATTTTTAATCTTTAGGAAATTTTAATTTTTTGGTCAATTTTTAACGATTCCGCAAAATTATTCCTATAGTCAGAACAGACACAATTCTCCCTCACGAGTCCCCAAGATCAAATGAATGACTTCAGAGACTTCAGACTCGAGTCCCAGCTCTCCGTATTACACGAGCGGAAGAGCCGTTCATAAACCCGAAGGGTCTGACCCCAGGGGTTGGACCAGCCCCTTGGGGTTACCCTTTAGGGTCATGGGTCATTTTTTATCCAAATTGAGGTCAAAAATGATTTATTCTTATCTACTAGCTACCACTAACGTAATTTGTGGTCGGTCAGTGAGATGAGTCAGTGATTTCTGCAATGTTCCAGGCTAGTCTACCAACTTCATGCGGTCCCTAGAATCTTCTATAAGTCTCAGAAATAAGGTTTATCATTGGTTGGGACCGGAAACCCCTCCTGCTTTCTGACGTCATGGAAGTATTATGCAACTTCAGTGGAGGAATTAACCCTTTCCTTTCCAACCCTGTTCACTCTCTAAAAATTATTAGGTGTTAAAATGTAGCTTGACGGGAATACTGCATTTAATACGGGCAATTTTATGTATTTTTATGAAATTTGATAATTTTATTTTAAAATTAAAAAAAAACATTAGGAAAACATTGACCCTTACAGAATGAGTCGTTTAACATTTAATTGACATCTACAAATGGTCAATGGACTACCCTTACCTAGATGTGGTCGATTTAGTCCGAATGTTAGACCATTCAAATTTAATTGCAGAATAGTTAATTGCAATTAAAACCCGTTCAAATGTAAGGGTCTAGACTTTTAATTTTTAAATTAGAACTCAATTGCATGTTGGACAACAGGGTTTATGAACGGACCGGTAACGTGAGTATTATACGAACCAATTGCGTTTGTGAGCAGGAGATTCTTGAATTTAAAAACCATGCAAACTTTAATTGTCGGAAATCCAGCAGGTTTTTAATTACTTTTTTTTTTAAGAATGGTGCGATTACGACACAGGTAATTCATAATTAAATTTTTAATAAAATAAGAACTTTGCATTGCATTGTATTGAATGTCATATATATCGAATAATAATACCTATGCTGTTTTTGTTTTTATTTGGAATTTAGATTTCTTTTGCTTAGTGTGATAGTGACACATGTATAATTAATGTGACTTACGTTAATACCGTATTTAATTTTTTAATCCCCCAGGCTGTAGTTATTTCGGGGTTATTATTCCGGATAGGTGGTCCTTAAATTAGCAAATACGAATGACGAATCTACTATTATTGATTATAATTAAATACTGCATTCTTTAATATTTAAGGTACGTTGTAGCGGAAATAAAAATCGACGGAGAATGGAAGGCCCCAACGACAACCCGAGCCAACGCTATTATGGAATCTATCACAAAATCTATTCGAACCCTGCACGGGGTGCAAGGAGTTGGTATTTGTAAAGCAGGCCTTATGGGTAAGCCCCTGATTTTTAGATTAATTACTAAAATATTATTAAGTGCGAATAAGAAAATAATTAATTAACCAATTTTAACTAAATTCCACAGCCAAGTACGTGAACGGGAGCACGAAGATCTGTTTCATCCGAATGCGGAGATTAGCCTATAAGTTGGTAACATCGGCCATGTCCTTCGTCAACCGGCTGGATGGACAGGCCATGTCATTTCGCACCCTGTATACGGGGGCTACGATACGGCACTGCAACATATTTCTCCATAAATACCACCGGAAGGAGTTGGAAACGAAGTACGGGTCACTTAAGTCAGATCTTCAGAGAAAACTGTTCGAGAAGGAGATGGGCAATATCCCTCAGCTCTCCGTTAATACTAAATAAATTTAAATATTGTTGATAACCCATTCGGGGTATTTTTTCCGTATTTGGACTAACTGTTTTAAAATTCAATTATCTTTAGCAAATGACTGACAATTTCGGCGTTTGGGTGTAAATACAGTTTTCATTAATCGTTTAATGCAGCCACGTTTCTCGAATGGTTATAAATTCGTAGCTATGATTTGTTAAAGTAAAGACCACGAAGAAGTGGATATTTCTAAGGCAGGTAAATAGGCTTGGTGCTTTCTAATATAACTCGAAAATAATTTTCCGCATATAAAGTACTTGTAGAAGTTATTTTATTTTGTTACCCAACTCTTAAATAAATAAATAGCTACTTTACGAATTGCATATAAACCCTTGGATTATAATATTATTCATGAATATGGCTAGAATATGAGTAATTGGTAAATAAATACCCTCTGAAAAAAGGTTTTCCCTAAGTAACTTGGACATTTCTAAGGGCTTGTATAAAATCACAAGTCGATGTAAGCTCCCGGAGTTTAGCACGGTGTAGGTAGGGAATTCCATCTGCTCCTCTCTCACACATACAACTCTGGAGTTTAACATTGTAGGTATACGGAATACAGACTGCTCCTCTCTCTCACACAACACCCGGAGTTTAATATGGTGCAGTATAGGGAATTCAGTCCTCTCCTCTCTCTCATCCACACATGGGCATCGAGGAATCGTACGATTCTTTTTACCGATACCGATACTTGCTAAGTTTCAACGATACCGACTCCGATACCGATTCCCAAGTTTACGATTCCGATACCGATTCCAATAACCGATACTTGGGTAACATACGATACCGATTCCGATACCGATTCTCATATTATACGATACCGATTCCGATACCAATTCTCATATTATACGATACCGATACCGATTCCAATAACCGATACTTGGAAAACATACGATTCCGATACCGATACCGATTCCAACATGCGATCATTGTATAATATACTTATATACAATACGAAATCTTTGAAACTCGGGGGTAGAGTAAGTTATTGCATTGTATCATAAATAAAGAGAACAGGAACGCCAACCTAGGTTGGCGTTCTTTTAGCTAGCCAGCACCGATCTGCGGCATCTTCGAAATTAGATCCAAAAAACAATACAAAATTGTAATTGAGTCATTTGAGTCAGCGAATAGCGCTAAACACAAGCACAACACACCAAAGAAAAAGTATGAAGTTTTGTTTCCTTGTAAACAGTGACTGGCAGTATCCACGATTGGAGATGCAGAATTATGCTTTTGGAAAAAAAGACAACAACCGAGACAGGGATAAGTGATCAACGACTCTCAAACAACAATGTAAATATCAATTTGACTTTGAACATTCTAAACGTTAACCAATTTGTAACAATTAGGAATCATATCTTTTGAAACAGCTTTATATTATAATTAGTATTTTAAATTTACTCTGATGGCAAACTACGAGCAGGAAATGGCGATAGGCGAAACTAAAGGAAGAACTGATATGAAAGTATACGGGGTTGACCGTTCTCTTTGCAATGTCCGATGACCTCTACGAGATGTTGAAGGTGGGATCATATTGATACTTGACCGAAGATTGAAACACAAAATAGTTTTTCTTAGTCAAACATCTCTCATCTCCGGAAATATCGGTGCAAAAAATTAAGATTTATTTGTAATTTTTTTGATTAATAAACATAAACTACAGATATCAAACACCCTTAGTCAAGAATTTTAAGCTAAAATCTTACATTTTTTAGGAAAGAGTAAGGTAATATCGCCAACGATAATCGCCAACCTAGGTTGGCGATTATGTATTTTTGCATAGAATCTGCAGCTAGGGGTCAAAAAACATACACATCGTCTTTATATCAATAATTCTGCCTCAGTTTAGCTGTCAGGTTGCTTCGCTTTCGAGATAAAATTTTATAGGCTAGAGTGCAGACTGTTTCTATCTGTGTTATCATCGGACATGCTATTATTTTGTTCCATTATATTCATACCAACGTCAGAATGTGCCGCTTGTACTTGTATTTCAAAAGTCCCGACGAGACCTGGGGTATTTGAAAGTTCTGACTGAAGGAATATTACTTTGTCATGTCCTTCGTCGACCTCAATCTCCTCGGTTCCTGACATGTCTTAAATCTAATCAAATGCAAAAAACTAAGATATTCAATACATAAAAGCTGAAAAATAGTATAGCAATGCCTACCTAGGTAGGCGTTACTCTGCTCGGATACTGGTCTAAAGTCTGAACAAAAATACAGGATCTTTGTATGCCGGTGGTTTCGTGGCCGGTGGATGTTTCAGAGTTCAATTAAATCGATAATAGTCACTATAATATCGCATTCGTTCTAATTCTGTTATTTAAAAATTAAAATGTCGTTCTTCTTCTGTCTTTCGTCAACAAGCCTCATGGACCGCCGATTTCAGATTTCCCTCTCCAACTAAATATTTGCTCACTGATTCTTCGGTCAATTGCTATTATTTTTAATTTTAACAATATGAGATTTATTATCCTCTTGAATTATGCAATGTTGATCGATGAAATGTCAAAATTGCATTTATTATGATATGGTCAATCAATTTCATTGTGATTTGTTATTTATTGAATATAGTTGATACATAAAGTTAATTAATCAAAAAGACTGACAAAACTCATCTCTTCATCAACAGGCGGAAAGCTCGAGTAAATTTTTAAAAGTCGCGCAAACTGTGGGGTTCGTGGCAGCTGCTAAATTAGAGCTAGCTATTGTCTTCCAATCGGAAAAGTTGTTGGCTATTTTACGATACCGATTCCAAAACCCGATACTTGGAAAACATACGATTCCGACTCCGATACCGATTCCCAAGTTTTACGATTCCGATACCGATTCCAAATTCCGATACTTGACTAACATACGATTCCGATTCCGATACCGATTAGTGTGGTATCGGAATCGGTAGCGAAATCGCTGTTTTTGAACTTTTACGATACCAAAGAATCGTACGATTCCTCGATGCCCATGTGTGCTCCCAAGCAAATTATCAACCCGTGGATGAAAGCACAAATCGAACACTATACGGCTTCAATTTTCTTCGTATCTCTTCATGAGGTTAGCAGTCGCATCGACACCGTTCCTGGCTCTCAATTAGATGATCAATATCTCGGATACGACTGGTTTTATTTCTGTCCTTTCTACACGGATTGGGAAAACCATCAGAAATACACCAATTCAAATTCAAAGACCCTTGGACTATCCAAACCTTTCTAGGAATTCGAACTACACCATTTTTAGCATCCAGACGGAGCACAACAAGTGTGTGGATATACTAGGGGATTTTAACGGAACCCTTCCATTTCTTACAAACAATAAGAGTTGCTCAGAGGAAGACGTTGTTTTGCAAATCTTGGCCCATGATCTTGGCTTCCAACTCCACGTTGACCACAACAAGTTTTCGGAATTTAAATCTATTGCAGTATGGCGCATATGGTTTCTTGAGTTTTAATTTGAAAGCACTTCAGAACTGAGTAACTTTTTAAATAAATATTGAGATTTTTTCAGAGTGACGCGTTTCTTTATTTTTCTTCAGACTCTGTTTTGTTGATTGCTCAGGATTTTATATATAGATAAATATTTGTTTTCTAGAGACTTCGTTTCATCTTAAGTTTTGAGTGAGAACTCGACGAACTTTAACCTTAACAGACTCTACTTTCTAGACATTTTCTCCATCCACTTGTTCTACTGCATCCCAAGAGTTCAAACAGAACGGCTGTCCCTGTGGGTGTGGCTCTATCCTCTTCGACACGAAGTTTGGTTAAACCTAGTCCTCTGCCTCGCTGGCCTAACTGTTTACATCCTGGCACAGAACAAGTCCTGGAATTTGCGATTCATCTGTGAAACCGTCGTTGTGGTTTGGGCAGCTCTTATGAGACAAGGAATTGATGGGATCAAATTCACAGCCCTCGTCGCTCTTTTCTCCATATTTTCTTACGTTGCTTTGACCAGTTACACTGAAATCTTAGCGGCTGAGCTGATCGTCCCGGTCGAACCAACTCCATTTGGAAACCTGTACCAAGTCATTCAAGCTGGTTACAAAATTGTCACTTGCCAAGGAGAGAATGAAGTTGACCCCAGAAAAATATTGCTTCCGGCCTTTAATCGTTCTAATATCGAAAACAAGTTGAATGACTCGTTAGTTGATGGCTGTCATCTGAATAAAACGATTGCGGACCTTTTGTCGAATGGAGATAAGAAATTGGCTTATTATGTGAGATTGGCATTCGGGAAATACACGTTGTTGGAGTTGCAGGCCTTGCTACCCGCATCGCATTGTTTCCGAGTTGAAGAGAAGTTGCGAACGGATGCTATTTTTGCAGTTTTTTTCTCGAGTATCCAGGAATATCAGATTCGTAGGATGCGCCAGCTCTTCGAAATCGGAGTTTTGGGTTTCATTAGGAAAATAGCTTACCACGCAAACTTAATACAACAAGGTTCCGTGGAAAGGACGCTGGAAAGGTTCATTCCTTCGTCTGAAATAACAATGAGAAATTTGAGATCGTTTTTTCATTTGTGTTTGTTGGCAAGTGGAATGGCTACATTGGCATTTATCTGCGAAATACGTTGAAAAACTGGAACTCTCGACGCAGTGGGGAACTTGGCCATAAAAATGCACAGGACCCTGAATCAACGCTGGAGTTTATTCACACAGAAAATCAATAAAAACCGTTCAAAACGTGGGCTCCGGGTGGATGCAAATGAAATAATTATTTGTCAAACTAAAAAGACTTAGACATCAAGTTGTAAGTCCCGATGGGGTGTGGTTGTAATGTGTATAACATTAATTGCGATATACACAAATATGAATCTCACAGCTTTTAATCCAATATGTGATATTAGAATATAGAACGTATAGATTTTGGAACAGAAGATAAGTTAGTCTAAACAATAATCTTTGATTTGGAATGGTAATAAATGATAACTAAACTCCTTGCAATTAGTAGCAGAAGCTTTAGAATCACATTAAAATATGAAATGCTATTTAGAGGGTTTTAGAAATTATGTAAACTGTAAATGTTATTTTAGGGGATTTCGAAATCAATTTAATTTAATTTAATCACATTTGATTTTAATATTCTTGTAATACGCGAAATACGAGTATTGTGGTTATTTATAGTATATGCTTGCTTAACTGAAAGTCTTATTAGTTAATGGTTCGTATAGTGGCACATTTTTTCAAAGCATGTTCCTTGAAATGGTAAAAAAAATATATGCGCAAAAAAATGCGATATCTTTGTACATAATACATGAGCATTAATAGTATGTTAGATAAAAACGCTTAAAAATTGTTATTAGGGCGATAACTAAATTTCAAGTGTGAATCTGTAGTCTGTATCATGCTGAAAAACAATTAAATCGTCAATAAAAATCAAATCTACTTGCCCATCACGTCTTAATGGTCCAAATAGGTTTTAAGGGGTTTCCATAATAAGATCGACTACAGAAGTATGTCGAAAAGAGGGAGAGTTATTTCGAGGATTTTGGGTGGGGAATTATTACGAAGGCTTATCTTGTATGATTTTATTTTAGGTTACTTTAATTGCATTATCATTTATATCGCATTCGTTCATAGATTCCATGTTTCAATTCGCTTCTTTGATTGTTCATCTGTATGTTAGGTAGTTAAATTATAAATTAAATATTTCAATACTTTCCATGCTGATGATAGTGACGATATATTATGAGTCACGACAGAAGCGAATCGAGGACAAGCAGTATAAATTATTAATGCCATGGTTGGGCTGGAAATGAATTTAAAACCAAAAGTGCCTCTTGACTCAACATTGACTCAACTCATAACTGGCAGTCTTATCTAACGAATAAAAATTCTATTGATTTCAATCCAGCTTAAAGGAAAACCAGCGTACCTTCTACACTTGAAGAAAAGTTTACAGAGAAGAGGCAGGACTTAAGTTGCGTTCAGAAATTTTAAATTTAAGACTGACATTTTCTATACCCTCACTCAACAATAAGATAATTCAGTCGCATCGCATGCTAGCCAACTAACGACGTAACGACAATGATATTAGTAATTATCTTGAATTTATTTCTACTGAAAGAATCAGTTTCAAATCCAGCATTGAAGTTAGACCTGAAATCGGTGGATAACTGCTGCGTTCATTACAAAACCCTGGACGAGGGATGGTTTTATGCGGACGTTTTATCATCAGTGATTCATAGAAATCGTCTGAAACCTTCCACAGTTTCCAATCGCAAGATATCTCCAGTTCAACCAAACCCGAATTTCTTTGAAAAATGTACCATCAACGTCATAATTGAAAACGGTGACCGTAGATATGGATCCAAAACCTATGCTAAAATAATTTTTTACCTTTTCCTCAGTGAGTACACGTACCGAAATCAGAATCATTCCTACTTCGTTTACATCACAACTAAGCACTTGACTCCCAAGCAAAGTGTCAACCCGCAGCTTAAAGAACAACTGGATTGGCCAGCTTCAGTTTTTTTCGTATCTCTTCATGAGGTTAGCAGTGGCATCGACACCGTTCCTGGCTCTCAATTTGATGAGCAATATCTCGGATACGACTGGTTTTATTTATGTCCTTTCTACACGGATTGGGAAAACCATCAGAATACGCCAATTCAAATTCAAAGACCATCGAACTATCAAAACCTCTGGAAGAATGCTAACTACACCATTTTTGTTGTGGAGAAACAGAAGGAGCAAGATTGTGCCAATGCAATCTGGGACTTGAACGGAAAATTGCCGTTTCTTAATAACAAGAACAGTTGCTCAGAGGAGGACGTTGTTTTGAAAATCTTGGCCGTAGAACTTGGCATCCGACTTGAGTACAAATACTTCGGTAGGGATGCATATATTAGGTCTATGGTAGGCTACGGCATATGGATGGAATTCTATGATCGTCCTGGGCTTAGCAGCCTCCAGTATATCCAGATTTTCTCTAACCACTTGCTCTACTGCATCCCAAGAGTTCAAACAGAACGGCTGTCCCTGTGGGTGTGGCTCTATCCTCTTCGACACGAAGTTTGGTTAAGCCTAGTCCTCTGCCTCGCTGGCCTAACTCTTTACATCCTGGCACAGAACAAGTCCTGGAATTTGCGATTCATCTGTGAAACCGTCGTTGTGGTTTGGGCAGCTCTTATGAGACAAGGAATTGATGGGATCAAATTCACAGCCCTCGTCGCTCTTTTCTCCATATTTTCTTACGTTGCTTTGACCAGTTACACTGAAATCTTAGCGGCTGAGCTGATCGTCCCGGTCGAACCAACTCCATTTGGAAACCTGTCCCAAGTCATTCAAGCTGGTTACAAAATTGTCACTTGCCAAGGAGAGAATGAAGTTGACCCCAGAAAAATATTGCTTCCGGCCTTTAATCGTTCTAATATCGAAAACAAGTTGAATGACTCGTTAGTTGATGGCTGTCATCCGATTGAAACGATTGCGGACCTCTTGTCGAATGGAGATAAGAAATTGGCTTATTATGAGAGCAGAGGATTCGGAAAATACACGTTGTTGGAGTTGCAGGCCTTGCTACCCGCATCCCATTGTTTCCGAGTTGAAGAGGAGGTGCGATCGGATGCAATTTTTGGATATTTTCACACTAGTACTCGGGAGTATCAGATTCGGAGGATGCGCCAGCTCTTCGAAATCGGAGTTTTGGGTTTCATTAGGAAAATGGCTTACCACGCAAACTTAATACAACAAGGTTCCGTGGAAAGGACGCTGGAAAGGTTCATTCCTTCGTCTGAAATAACAATGAGAAATTTGAGATCGTTTTTTCATTTGTGTTTGTTGGCAAGTGGAATGGCTACATTGGCATTTATATGCGAAATACGTGGAAAAGCTGGAACTCTCGACGCAGTGTGGAACTTGGCCATAAAAATGTACAAGACCCTGAATCATCGCTGGAGTTTATTCACACAGAAAATCAATAAACACCCGTCAAAACTTGGCCTCCGGGTGGATGCAAATGAAATAATTATTTGTCAAACTAAAAACACTTAGAAAGGAAGTTAAGTCCCGAAGGGGTGTGGTCGTAATGTGCATAACATTAATTGCGATCTACACAAATATGAATCTCACAGCTTTTAATTACATACTATAGAATGTATAGATTTTAGAATCGAAGATAAGTTAGTGTAAGCAATAATCTTTGATTTGAAATGGTAATAATTAATAACTAAACTCCGTGCAATTAGCAGCACAAGCTTCAGTATCACGACGATAAAAAGATAAAATGCTATTTAGAGGGTTTCAGGATTTATGTAACTGTAAATGTTATTTTTGGGGATTTCGAAATCAATTTAATAGCTTAAATCCAATATATATTATGTGTTTCACATTTTAATATTATTGTAATACGCGGAATACGAGTATTGTGGTTATTTATTGTATATGCTTAACTGAAAGTGTTATTAGTTAATGGTTAGTATAGTGTTTTTTTTGGAAAACATCTTTATTGAAATGGTAAAAAAATTTAATGCAAAAAAAGGCGATATCATTATATAAACGCCTAAAAAATTTTAAGTACAACCTATCCATATAACTATAAGGGTGATAACTCATTTCAAGTGTGAATCTTTATATATGTGATCATAAAACATAATTAAATTGTCGATAAAAATCAAATATCATTGCACATTAGACTCGGCTGTGATGTTCCAAATATGTTCTAATGGGTTTCCACGATAAAATGTGATATGACATCAAAAGTATGCCGAAGAGGGAGGAATAGTTATTTCAAGGTTTTTATTGGGTGGGAAATTATTACGGAGGCTTAATTTCCTGTGATTATATTTTATTTTAAGTGAATTTCATTAAAATTGCATCCGTTCATAGATTCCATATATAAATTTGCTTCTTAGATAATTCACCTGTTTTAGTTGGGTAAATGATAAATAAAATATTCCAATACTTTCCATGCTGATCATGAATTTAACTACAAGCATTTCATGACACACGAAAGACACGAAACGTCAAATTCATGGCTTATCTAGTATAACTGCCTGGCCAGCAAAATGGGATTGATATTGGTCCCAAGACACATACGGCATACACCAAAGATCTTGATTAGTCTATTCTACAATGATATCAAAGCCTTGATTTCATAATTCGGGAAGCTAAGAAGTTTAAAGTCAGAAATTAAAAATTGGTTTAGCAGCAGTCTTAACCTCCTAACTACGCCATAAGTTTTCAATTATCAATTTAGTCAATTCAAAAGCTCACTATGTTTATCTAAATATCCAGGTTCAACACAGTTGGTCTTGTAGTTGTATTAAGAATTAGGCTAAAGGCAGAGGTGAATAGAAGACAATAAGCGTTTTAAAATATTAATGCGATAGTTGGTTTTGAAATTAATTAACTAAAAGTGCTTGTTGACTCAATATTCACACGAAATGCCAAATTCTTGCATAACTCATAGCTGTTTGTCTTATCTAACAAATAAAAATTCTATCGATTTCAATCGAGCTTAAATGCAAACTATCCAAGCTTTCACACTTCAAGAGAAAAGTTTGCAGAGAAAAGAAAGAACTTAGGTTGCGTTCAAGCATTTTAATAGTATAATTGATGTATTTTCTATACCCCCACTCAACAATAAGATAATTCAATCGAATAACATGCTAACCCCCTAACGACGATGCTATTAGCAATTATTTTGGTATTCTTACTGGAGAGATCAGTTTCAAATTCAGCATTGAAGTTAGATCTAAAATCGGTTGATAACTGCTGCGTTCATTACAAAACCCTGCACGAGGAATGGTTTTATGCGGACGTTTTATCAACTGTAATTCATAGAAATTTACTGAACCCTTCCACAGTTTCTAATCACAAGATATCTTCAGTTCAACCAAACCTGTTTTTCTTTGAAAAATGTACAATCAACGTTATAATTGAAAACCGTGCATATGAAAAATAATTTCGCGAGGAGGAACAGAAGAGACTACAGCCCGTTGGTCGTCAGAACGGAGAGATAGCAGATATTAGAGACTATTTATTAAAATGAGATTTCGGAATTTTGTCAAATTTGACTCCTGATTACAAGGAACACCACCACACTAGAAAAATTTTGTGCCAATTAAGTTTTTACGTCTTAATTACGAAAAGTTTAAAATACAGAATACTAGAATTTATTATTTCACGGTATTTCTGAACTCTAATCTCATGCAAATCTTAGATAGCACAGGATCGTAGTGAGCAAAAAGTTTATTCTCCAGCGTTGAAAGTTCGCCCTGGCTTAGGTTAGTCCTTTACCCGGAATTCTGAGCGGAGTTTTTACTCAGCACCTCTACGTTACTACTGTCTACCTGATAAGCAATTTTACATATGTCACAAATGAAGCCTCATCTCACGTCTACCTCCTTACCCATCCACCGGGTATGTGATGTTGTCTACGGACCGATGACCTTATAACCTCACATTTTCTGCCCTGACATGATGGATGACCAAGGGTTTCATCCAGCCTTAAATGGATGAAATGGAAGCTTCGAGCGGAGCTCTAAAAATATTTACGCTCTTTTCCAGGCAAGAATAGTTCCGATTTACTTTCTTGTCTACTGATTCTAAATTCGTTTTTATTATGGAGTTCCAGAATCCACATTCGCTTTTACTCTGTCATCACTGTCTACTTCCAATTGATCAAAAGAAGCATTTTCTAACATGCCAGATCTGTAACCAGTCTTTCCATCGTGTGGACTGCATCGATAGGATCTCTCACAACAAATTCTACTGGGAATTTCGCAGATCTGGATGGACGTGTTCCGTTTGCTGTCAGAAAACTGACGACCATCTACTTCCATTTCAAAACGCATCTCTAAACGATTCAGGACTTCAATTTAGTCCTTCGACTGAAGATTCTCAACCTTCAATCAACTCTAATCTCATCACTGATCTAGTACCAGATAAGTTTTTAAAATCCAAAGGGTTAAAGTTCATGCACATGAACTTCAATAGCATTCGAAATAAATTTACTGAACTCACTTCTTTACTAACTTTAGACAAAATTGCAGTACTTGCATGTACTGAATCGAAACTAGATTCGAATAGGGACAGTATCAGTCAATTCTCTGTTGAAGGATATCACACTGTCAGAAATGATAGACTTTCTGAGGGTGGTGGTATTATAATTTTTATCAACAAAATCTTCACTGTTGAAGAGGTAGAAATTTCACTGCACAATGCCCCTCTCAGAACTGAAATTAGTGTTATAAAAATAGGATTAAAGGGTATGAAAGACATGATTATAACCACTGTTTATAACCACCCTAAAAGCTCATTAGTTAAATTTAACGACTATTTTAAGGACCTTAATTTAAAACTCTCAATGTACGATTGCGACCAGATACTATTCGGAGATTTTAATATTGACCTCCTAAAGCATTTCCAAAAATTCGATGATAATATTCATAAGTTCTGTTTACTATGCCAAGAGTTTAACTGGTGGCAGTTAATGGAAGGGCCTACCTTTGATAAACTTTCACTGCTAGACCATCTGTACGTCAATAATATTGACAAATTTCCTATTTCTGGCCACTTCTCGTACACTAGCTCCAACCATGATCTATGCTATGTAATAAAAAAAGTAAATAAGATAAAAATCCCACCACGAACTATAGAATGTCGTAATTATGATGAAGTTGACTGGGAACAACTTAATTTAAAGCTTGAGAATTATAAAAACGAGCTAGATAACGACCAAGTATTATCCATGGATGAGCGATTTTTGTCCATTAATAATTTTGCACTAGGCTTATTAGATCAGTTTGCTCCTCTAAAAAAGCGAGTTGTAAAAGGAAAACATAGTCCTTGGTTTAACAAAAACCTTGCTTCTAAATGTAAAGAACGGTGTCCGGCGACTTCCCTTTGCACATTTCCCGTCCGGCGACTTCCCTTGGCACATTTGCCTTTATACATACTTCCCGTTATGGATTTTTCCCGCTATGGATACTTCCCGTTATAGATATTTCCCGTTATGCATACTTCCCGCTATGCATACTTGCCGTTATACATACTTGCCGTTATGCATACTTGCCGTTATACATACTTCCCGTTATGCATACTTCCCCAATGTTTTTGAGGCTTCGACAATGCTTAGTCCTTATAGCATGCAATACAACCTGAATATTCCAGTCATCAGCAGAAGAGCATAACTTCTGTACCCCGTTTTGGGTCACAGAGTCACAGTGCTCTAATTGTAAGGCATAGTCATAACCATAACGATTTATACATCCCAACTGGGCCGTCCATAAATATAATACAAAAAACTATAAAAATAACAGTCTACTAATATATTTCGATTTACGATTTGAATTTTTTTCCCATTATATTTGATTTAAACAGAAACAGTAAAAACAGAATAGATATATCAAATACCAATTGGAATAAATAGTAAGGATACCAATTTCTTATTCTGTATTTCACTTAGTTGACCTTAGTAACTCAGCTGGCCTACCCCCCCCTCCCCCCCCCGTTGACCTTATGAATTTCCAGAAGTCCTTTGATGGAGGATGAGGTGTTGTGGTGGATGTGGAAATGGTTTTAAACAGTCTCATACATTTGTTAGAGGGAACGAGGACAAGAGAGAACCGCATTCTAAGTTTTGCATATCGGTAGCACTTAAGTCTTATTAAAATCAGATTATTATAAACAGTAACTTATTAACAAGTTTATCAATATTACTGACAGTGTGACAGTTATGACCGCATGTGTATGAATTTCAGTTTGAAAAATGCTTAATCTCCTCAAACCCTTTTGCTGATGACTGGAATATCCAGGTTGCATTGCATGCTACAAGGACTAAGCATAGTCGAAACTTCGAAACCTCAAAAATATTATAAAGGGAAGTATGCATAACGGCAAGTATGCATAACGGCAAGTATGTATAACGGCAAGTATGCATAGCGGGAAGTATGCATAGCGGGAAATATCCATAACGGGAAGTATCCATAACAGGAAGTATCCATAACGGGAAGTATTTATAACGGGAAGTATTTATAAAGGCAAATGTGCCAAGGGAAGTCGCCAGACGGGAAATGTGCGAAGGGAAGTCGCCTATAATCGTAAAGAACGTAATTTAGCTAGAAAAAAAGCAATGAAATCAAACGTTCCAGGCGACTGAAAAACTTTCAGAAAACTTAGAAATGTAGCAAATGTACAACTTTCCAAGTCTAAAAAAGATTATTTTTTAAACAAATTCAAAGATTCAACCGATTCGTCGAATTTGTGGGAGACCGTTAACAAATTAACTAAATTCAGAATCAAATCCCAGATTCCAATTAGCGTATTAGAAGTGAATGGGATCGTAATCAATACACAACCTGAACCTATAGACTTTAATAACATAAAGTTAAAGTCTGAAGTTGCTGATTACTGTAGTAATTACAATTATACTGAAAGTAAGGATTATGATAAAGGGGTAATTACAGTCCACGAGGATGAAATCGAAAGAGTCATTAAGGACTTAAAAAAGAAAAGTGCTAATAACAATTTATACGTATCGATGTCAATTATGAAAAAATGTTCAAAGAGCTTCTCTACCTTACTTGCACAATTATTTACTCAAATTTTTGCAACATTCTGTATACCTAGGGCTTTCAAGGCAGCAAATGTTGTTCCACTTTACAAGGGCAAAGGATCAAGGAGGAGTCCGACCAATTTTAGGCCCATTTCGCTACTTAATGCGTATTGCAAAATATTCGAAAAATATTTATTCAGTAGATTATCATTTCGAGTAGAGTCCAAAATGACGGATAATCAACACGCCTACCGTAAAAAGCGGTCGTGCCATTCCGCCCTCACGATTTTCTGTCAATATATATACACTTCAATCGATAAACCCAAATCAAAAGTTGTAGCCATATTCGTCGATTTGAAGAAGGCTTTTAATTCGGTAAATCACGCAATTTTAGTCCGTAAATTAATGACTGAATTTGAATTAGAACCATGGTATATCAAAATAGTGGAAAATAATTTAACGGATCGTGTATTCAAATTAGAGGGATCCGATAAATACTATGCAGATGATAACGGTGTGCCTCAAGGGTCTGCACTAGGGCCACTGTTATTCAGTCTATTTATAAACAGTATGGGGGATCAGCTTAGTTGCCCATTTCTTTTATATGCAGACGACCTTGTCATCTACTTGACAGGCTCTAACAGTAAGACAATTGCTAATAAACTTGGGGTGGAACTTCAAAAGATTTGTGATTGGTGCAAAAATAATGGAGTAGAACTAAATTACGATAAAACTAAATTAATGGTATTCCATAAGGAAAAAGACTTCCCTGTCAAAGCTGAAGCGTTTTCAAGCATCTTAGTAAATGACCATAAAATTGAGCGTGTGTATGAGTTTAAATATTTGGGTCTTATATTCGACCCTAGTCTAAGATTCAATCTACATTTTAACTCGGTGCTAAAAAAGGTGTCTAACAAAATTAAATATATTCAAGGTATTAAGAGATACCTGACCGAACATGTAATGCGGACAATGCTAAATGCCTATGTACACTCAGTCATAGACTATGGGTTAGATCTATGGGCAGTTCATAGTTCAACTCAATAATCTCAAATTCAGGGGAAGATTGACAGATTTTTATTTATCTACTACTTTCTTACTCTTATGCGTAAAGGGAAAGGTACGTACGACAAAATTAAGAATAACCTGGATATAAATAATCTTAGGGATAAATGTAATTTTCTGACTGTGTTGGAACGTGCAGACTTTGTGTTGCTTAAAAATATGTATAAAGAATTTGTATTAGGTAAACTACCACTTTCTGAAAGATCTAATTCTAAAAATATACCACTTGTTAATATGCCATCATTCAGTTCTGAAATATTTAAAAAATCTGTAAACTACCGCAGTAGCAAACTGTGGAATGCACTTCCAAGAGAATGGAGTATGGAAGATTTAACTTAAACAAAATTCAAGGAAATGATTAGAACTTGGATATTGGCAAAGCGTAACGAAGAATTTGTTTACCAATAGAATTTAAGAATTTAAAAATATGATTTTGTTACCGTGTATTGAAATAACATTTAGTTAAATTTAAGACATAGTGTCACTAGTGGAAGAACAGACTTACTTGTAAAACTGAACTGGGAAAGACACTTAAATAAAGATAATTCCAATTCCAATTCGAATCCGACACCTATGATGAAATGTTGAATTACATGTTCCTCACGGACTACGCGCACCTGGATCAAGATCATTCCTACTTCATTTTAATCTCAACTAAACACTTGACTCCCAGCACACATGGGCATCGAGGAATCGTACGATTCTTTTTACCGATACCGATACTTGCTAAGTTTCAACGATACCGACTCCGATACCGATTCCCAAGTTTACGATTCCGATACCGATTCCAATAACCGATACTTGGGTAACATACGATACCGATTCCGATACCGATTCTCATATTATACGATTCCGATACCGATTCTCATATTATACGATACCGATACCGATTCCAATAACCGATACATGGAAAACATACGATTCCGATACCGATACCGATTCCAACATGCGATCATTGTATAATATACTTATATACAATACGAAATCTTTGAAACTCGGGGGTAGAGTAAGTTATTGCATTGTATCATAAATAAAGAGAACAGGAACGCCAACCTAGGTTGGCGTTCTTTTAGCTAGCCAGCACCGATCTGCGGCATCTTCGAAATTAGATCCAAAAAACAATACAAAATTGTAATTAAGTCATTTGAGTCAGCGAATAGCGCTAAACACAAGCACAACACACCAAAGAAAAAGTATGAAGTTTTGTTTCCTTGTAAACAGTGACTGGTAGTATCCACGATTGGAGATGCAGAATTATGCTTTTGGAAAAAAAGACAACAACCGAGACAGGGATAAGTGATCAACGACTCTCAAACAACAATGTAAATATCAATTTGACTTTGAACATTCTAAACGTTAACCAATTTGTAACAATTAGGAATCATATCTTTTGAAACAGCTTTATATTATAATTAGTATTTTAAATTTACTCTGATGGCAAACTACGAGCAGGAAATGGCGATAGGCGAAACTAAAGGAAGAACTGATATGAAAGTATACGGGGTTGACCGTTCTCTTTGCAATGTCCGATGACCTCTACGAGATGTTGAAGGTGGGATCATATTGATACTTGACCGAAGATTGAAACACAAAATAGTTTTTCTTAGTCAAACATCTCTCATCTCCGGAAATATCGGTGCAAAAAATTAAGATTTATTTGTAATTTTTTTGATTAATAAACATAAACTACAGATATCAAACACCCTTAGTCAAGAATTTTAAGCTAAAATCTTACATTTTTTAGGAAAGAGTAAGGTAATATCGCCAACGATAATCGCCAACCTAGGTTGGCGATTATGTATTTTTGCATAGAATCTGCAGCTAGGGGTCAAAAAACATACACATCGTCTTTATATCAATAATTCTGCCTCAGTTTAGCTGTCAGGTTGCTTCGCTTTCGAGATAAAATTTTATAGGCTAGAGTGCAGACTGTTTCTATCTGTGTTATCATCGGACATGCTATTATTTTGTTCCATTATATTCATACCAACGTCAGAATGTGCCGCTTGTACTTGTATTTCAAAAGTCCCGACGAGACCTGGGGTATTTGAAAGTTCTGACTGAAGGAATATTACTTTGTCATGTCCTTCGTCGACCTCAATCTCCTCGGTTCCTGACATGTCTTAAATCTAATCAAATGCAAAAAACTAAGATATTCAATACATAAAAGCTGAAAAATAGTATAGCAATGCCTACCTAGGTAGGCGTTACTCTGCTCGGATACTGGTCTAAAGTCTGAACAAAAATACAGGATCTTTGTATGCCGGTGGTTTCGTGGCCGGTGGATGTTTCAGAGTTCAATTAAATCGATAATAGTCACTATAATATCGCATTCGTTCTAATTCTGTTATTTAAAAATTAAAATGTCGTTCTTCTTCTGTCTTTCGTCAACAAGCCTCATGGATCGCCGATTTCAGATTTCCCTCTCCAACTAAATATTTGCTCACTGATTCTTCGGTCAATTGCTATTATTTTTAATTTTAACAATATGAGATTTATTATCCTCTTGAATTATGCAATGTTGATCGATGAAATGTCAAAATTGCATTTATTATGATATGGTCAATCAATTTCATTGTGATTTGTTATTTATTGAATATAGTTGATACATAAAGTTAATTAATCAAAAAGACTGACAAAACTCATCTCTTCATCAACAGGCGGAAAGCTCGAGTAAATTTTTAAAAGTCGCACAAACTGTGGGGTTCGTGGCAGCTGCTAAATTAGAGCTAGCTATTGTCTTCCAATCGGAAAAGTTGTTGGCTATTTTACGATACCGATTCCAAAACCCGATACTTGGAAAACATACGATTCCGACTCCGATACCGATTCCCAAGTTTTACGATTCCGATACCGATTCCAAATTCCGATACTTGACTAACATACGATTCCGATTCCGATACCGATTAGTGTGGTATCGGAATCGGTAGCGGAATCGCTGTTTTTGAACTTTTACGATACCAAAGAATCGTACGATTCCTCGATGCCCATGTGTGCTCTCATCTCACACACACTAATATCGTGCAGTATAGGGAATGTGGGTATACGGAATACAGACTGCTCCTCTCTCTCACACAAAACCCCGAGTTTAATATGGTGCAGTATAGGGAATCCAGTCCTCTCCTCTCTCACACACACAACTCAAGAGTTTAACATGGTAGGTATAGGGAATCCCGTCTGTTCCTCTCTCACACATACAACTCCAGAGTATAATATTGTAGGTATAGGGAATTTCTTCCGCAGCTCTCCCACACATACAACTCCGGAGTTTTATACGATAGGTATACGGAATCCCGTCTGCTCCTCTTGTGGGGGGAGGAAGGTGGGGCGGTCACTCATATGGGTCAGAGGTTACGAGCATCTATAAACGTTCTAACTTGGAAATCAGCAATGGTTATTTCTATGAAATATGGGCTCAAAAAACGCATATAGGTCCAGTTAGTAATTATATATCAATATTGAATCAATTTCCATTTTTATCATTAGAATCATTTATTCCCATGTCATAGCAGTTTAGCGTTTCTAATAATAATAATATTATAATGACTATATATTTATGGCTAATATATATTTTAACTTGTACTTCAAAAGTTGCATAGCCAATTCTTGTAATAAATTTTAAAGTTCGTCTCTGTCAAATGGCCGTTTCCTGACTTTCTGCGGAGGTTTGCTATCAGTTTCATTCTTAATTCCGGCCCTGTTGACATTCATCAGTGTAATTATTTTCCTTAGCCGTTGGTTCTGTTTTTCAGAGGAGGCTATCTCGGGTTCAGGAGATTCCGTCTGTTCTTCGTTCTAAATCATGAATTTGTCACATTTTCAATATCGTATTTAACGGTAATCAAAACCAAAAGTTGACTAAACGTCTATTATTTTATTTTATTACGATGTCATGATCCTCCTGGGCGCCCACCCAGAGCTTGATTCCAAGTTTGACAAGATTCCGCTCTTCCTTCATGAATATATTTAGCATTCGATGGACCTTCTTCTCTTTCGTCATATGCTTTAATTAAAATTTAATTATAATTATTTTTAGCCCGATTTGTATGATTTTTTGCATCAAAATAACTGGAAATATTGTATATTTTTGCTAACCTTCTCTAGGGCCGACTTGCTCCTTAAAATAACTTCGTAAGTATCGTGTTTCTTATACTCGTCAAAGTCCCAGAACAATTCCGTAAGTCCCAGCGTCTCCTCCTCATATTCTTCTTCAACTTCCTTCAAGTCCTTTTGAAGCTGATCTAAGGATCGGATCCATTTTGCCCGAACTGGTTCTATGTGTTTTGCCCATAGCTTCGAAAAAAAATTAAAAAATCGGGATTTTTTTGGAAATTTTGAAGACTTTGCAAATGAATTGTCGCATTCAATAACATGAAGAGTCGGTGGTTACCTTTTGAATGACTTGGATATTTTCCTTAGCCTGACTAACCAGTTCCACCACCGTGTCACGAACTTCTTGATTGATCCCGACCGTTGCCCCCAAATCCTTAAGTTTGTAGAAGAGTGTGTTGGCCTTCCGGAAGAGTGGTATTACCACTTCTTGTGCATCGTATTCCAGTTGTTCGATCCGGATCCAATGGAACATTGATATCTGTATATATAACATAACGTCCTTATGAATAAAACGTTGCAAACGCATATCGAAAGGTGGTAAACTACGCGCAACCAGACATGCAATAATATTCAACCCGGAAGTCCTTTTATACAAAAATCTCCCATTTCCCCAAACATAGAGTAAAATCATTTATATTGTATAGATGTACATATAAACGGACGGACAGAGTTTTCGCAGTAAGTGATGTTACCTAGTCACCTTTAATAAACCCCACTTGGGTTCTAAATCGAGATTTTCGACCTTTTGGGTGAATTTTTGACCCATTTTTGTACATTTATTTTGCCATCAAATTTTTACGATTTTCTTCGAAATCTATACCTCAAGATCAATGACTCTAGCCTTCTTAAAGAGGTCGGATGACTCGGAATCTTGAAGTACATTGTGGAGAAGATCATGAATTCCAAGCCCTTTTTCCCGTCGTTCTTCCAGTTCCTGTTCGGAATATTCAGGAAGTGCCAACTCGTCACTTTCTCTATCTCCAATCGGCTCGAGACCACCCAGGCTGTTTAAATACTCCAGGTTCAAATCCATGCCGTTTTCAACGGATTCGAAATTATGACGAGTCTGTGACAACAGCTCTAACATTGACAGAATCCCCAATAAGTTTGATAGTTTCCACATTTTCTCAATCTACTGCAGTACTGCAATTAGTACAAAAAGTATGAATTTATTTAAGCAATTATCAGTTAATCTATGCATAAATTCTGATTTTTGCCAACGAAATAACTCCCCAGGCGTGTTTGATAGATAGAGAGTAGAAATCGATAAATCCGTAATAAAATCTGAGCATTAATCCGGATTTAAGTCCCATCCCTTTCTGCTTGAAGTTCATGTGTAATGTTAAACTATGATTGATGTAATATTTAAATCTACTATAATGCTTAATTTTAAATAATATTTGCTCCTGTTTTATTTCAAGTCTTATTAGATTTATTGGAAAATAGCCTCATCAAATGTGAAAACGTCATTTGTTTTTGGATTAAGATTTGTGGAACATAAATATTATTATTCATTATTCAGCATTGATTAAATTCTCACCTTTTAATTGATCGATTGAGTGTAGTTTTGTAACTATTGTTTATACTTAAATCTCAGCTTTTGCGTAATATTACGTCAGAAATTCTCGCGCTATTTCCACACTTACCCTCGATTTCAGGGATTCCAGTCCGTTTAGTGTGAGATCTTTTAGCCCGACTTGCACATGCTGATCTGGACATTTTCATGGATTTTCATGAATTTTCATGTATTTCTATTTCCTATCTTATTTGATGCACTTGGATGGATTTTTCTGTCCGTATTTAAAAGCAAATTCAAGTTAGAACCATGAGAGACAAGGAAACACATTTTACTGTAGTTAAAGTGGTTGACTTAAATAAAAACAATCATCGAGACTGACATGACAAAAAAACCATCGGAACTATGAACTAGGGACATATTTTATTGTTTTAATTTCTCATTTTTTTAAAGAAATTTACAGTTTTTTCTTGTATTACTTGAAGTTTCAGGTAATTTTTACTTGCTATAGCCCCTGCAGTGTTTGTGCTGTAAAACAAAGTCGAAATAAAAACACAGTGACAAATGTGCAGTAATGAATTTTAATCTCTTTTATGTAACAAAATCCCATCTGCAGTTAAATAGATTTAAACAGCCAGGTACAACGATCGGAAATATAGATTCCTCATCTATTTACAAATATTTTAAATACTAATCCAATTAAATGTACACCCGAACATAATTCAGTTTAACTGTCTCCAAGTCAAGAGGGTTTAATCGGTGCTGAAATATCTTCTCTTAATTTTTACAGTTTAGAGTTTAAATATGATCTATGTATATCGACAGACTTTCACAGCTTCAGAAGATACATATTTTATAAATTACATTTAAATTCTAACTGATTTTATAATAAATATCACATAAACTGTATGCTTATCTATGGATTAAATTGTACAGGGATTTACAAATTACACGGTATAGTATTTTCAAAAAAAATCTGAATTTTTCGATATAGATGATCAATTTTTTTTATTTTTCCAGTAGCGATTATTTGTGACAAATTTTGACAACTATTTGTCTTTAAATAACTTCTATAATTACAGGAATAATAATATGTTATGTTATACACTTGATATAATTATACTGATTATCGAGATCCATTTACTAGAGCTACATGATTATCTTATGTAGATTTCCCCAAATAATATATTTTTCACATCGTTACAAATTACACAAGGTGTAACGTATTCATACAATAGGTTATAATTAGTATGATTATCGACAATCGACACTGTTTTCCTGTAATTAATTAAATATTCTAGATTATAGATATAAAATAAAAAGGTTGGTCCAAAAGTAATTTTATAGGGATCTGTGTTTGAAACAATGTTTTGTCATTTTTCATAAAATATTCGATGATATTTTAATTTTTAATTTGGTTCGATTACATTTCAAAATTAACAAGATTTCTTTCGTTTTTTGTCAAACTCTTCAAATTCATTGAAAATCTCAAAATTTCTATCGACATCATATTTCATAATAATACCGCAAATCTCAGTATAAGTTTTTACCCCTAAATAACTCCCCAACCGTTAAATACCTCAATTTAAGCCTCATAGCCCTAAAGTTAAAGAGAAGTGACATGAACCCCATCCTGTATGAATGTATTTTGCCCCGGGTCAGAATTGAGGCCCCCTGTCGTACTAGTCGAGGGGCTATTTACCCCGGGAGAAAGGAGACAGATGCCCCGTCCATTCGCCCCGGCCCCAAAGCCAAGGATGGCTGCCCCTTCGTCATCTTCCGATTCCCCCGACTCTTCGTCCTCATCGAGGTGACTGCTGATGCCCCCGGAGTTTGTCCCGGAAACGGAATGTCCATAAGCAGAACCGGGTACTTGGAGCAGATTCCGCGTCTCGGGGTTCTCGAGAAGTGCCCCGCCCCCAACTGACCCTGTGTTCCCGCACCCTGGCCCCGTCATTGCCCCCGATGTCCCCGACGTCGGGATCACTTTTCGTTGCTGCTTCTCCGACTTCTTTCCTTTGGGAAAGACGGAGTTCTCGACGTGGAGTGCGGCATTGACGTCCTGAAAATAGAAATTAATGTGATTTATTGTGCAAATTCGATAATTTCAGGTCAAAAAGGTATAAAAGATCAAATTAAATCCAAATTATAGCATTTTATAGCGCTTCTTCGTTTCATTTTAAATCTGAATTTTTGTCGGACATCGTCATCTTGTCACTCATGTGTTGTTTTTTTTACCAAAATTGTGGATTTAAATCGATTTCAAAAATTCTCAGAATTTCTGCAAATTCAAGCATATTCGAATTGTATAATTTCATTCATAATTACAAACAAAACAACAGCCTTCCAACGCCTAGTTTTATTAGATCAAATCTAATTTGACCTTGTAAAAAAACCGAGTGGGTTAACGTTACAATGTAATTCAGTACTTAAAGCAGTTGGAAGAAGCTGTAGAAATTCATAGACGTCATTATACTACTTCGAATTCCGTCTAGTTTTATGTACAATTCTAATTACATTGACATGAATACATCGTATGTTCGGTTGTTTTTGTTTTCTTGCAAATTAGTTTAATAATTGTACGATTATATTTGGAACAGTTCTATTAAACTGTTTACGAAAGTGTAATTCTAGGTGAATAAATTAGGTTATTGGGTTTCGGATAATTTGTTACGTCGGGATTGAGTTTTAAAATTACAGAATTGGCCTTGAATGATGGTGGATATTATTGTCTGTCTCCGTACAGATTCCTTAATTACGGATCTGTTTTTAGGAAAACAAATTAAGAATGTATTAAAACATCATAACATCTAATTTATAAACTTTTCTAACTATTTTTTGGTTTTACTTGGGCCGTTCATAAACAACTTTGGGGAGAAACCAGTGTTGTTTTAACTAATTATTGGATTCCGTAGTTTACGATTTACGATACAATCCGTAATTACTTTGTTGTTTTCGTAATTTCGGGCATTATATTACACAACTAGAGAAGCCACAATAATATTATGACATCTTCAGTTTCAAACAAGTTACGTTAGTTTGTCCTACTAATAAGAAAAACCGAGAAACGATTTTTTGACGGGAATTCAACTCTTCTCTACAGGTGTGGTTACAGGAAAACTAATTAAAATCCTACAATTCGACTGAATCCACTGAGACTTTCAGTTCTAATTAGCTAATTTGTTTTTAATTAGGAGCTGTATTTATAAACTTTTTCTAGAGGGCTTCTTCTGGAAAGAATTACAGTCTAAACAATCAAAATAATTAAAAGAGGGTAGCTAGTAGCAGTAGGTCAGGTGGAGGTTGTGTTTTGTCACAGTTGATACCTAAATAATTCCCCATGGGGAATTACGTTTTAATTTGGAGTACTTTTTAATAGTTTTTAGGCACTCTCGTTGTAGACTCATAGGTCTGAAAACCGGGTAAACTCCGGGGATTTCGTTGTTTGTAGCATTTAGCATCTAGATGGTTGAATTGAATTCGCAATTTTGTTAGGAATTTAATGGGAAATCATATATATATTGATATGATATTATTATAATTATATTTCTAATCAAAACTATTTTCAAGCATTTTTCGAGATTCACCCGGAAACTCGAATGATGTGGTTTTGAGTTTTTAATAGCTGCCCAATCTCCCAATTACAATTATAATCAATTTTTTATCTCGGGCTTGACTCGAAATTTGTTGCATCTATAAATAGCTCCTGAGATTTATAAAAATTGTATCACTATTTTGTTCTTGGTTGGGGAGGAGGGTATTTGACTAATCCTTACCGTATTTAAGGTCTAATGAATATTTGATTGAAATTGTGCCTTTCTATCCGAACTTCCTAGCTATTCTATTTTGGTTGATTCTGGAGCAATTAATTAAAGTGATTATAAATATCAGACGGGGTCCTTTGAAAGGTCACTGAGAAATTGAACGTCAAGGGCTGCGTCAAGGAGCTTAATTCCCTTGATGTCTGAATTTCGAATTGAAAATGAATTGAGGAATATGGAGCTTGCAGACTTGAATAACTTGACGATCTTTTGTCTCCGTCTCGATTTATAGTCGCTTTTCTGCGAATAATTTAACCCGTCTAACTTTTACTAATTGCAATTAGTAGTTAATTAAAATATAAACGTGGAGTTTGCCAGGGTTCGGAAAACTATAACAAAAGTTATGACAATGTAGTTCGAGGTATGGAGCCTATAATTTAGTCGAGGGAGAATTTTATTCCCATCCATCATACGGTCTGAACGTAGTTATAAAAAATAACAAATTATTGTCCCTCGACTAAATCCCACGCTCTATAATTCTCATTAATTTAGAATTAACTTCCAAGCCAGTTACAAAACCAATCAATATTTTTCGGACTTTTACTCAAAAAATAAGGTTTCGTACCTAATTAATTCAAAGGGCATTATGAAATTTAAAAATCTTGAGCCGTGGACCAATCTTCTTGTCCCAGATTATTACGCTATTCAAGACCCTGTTCAAAGGTCATCCTGACATTTAAAAGTCCGGATCAATAGTTGTCGGACACTTGTTCTAAAAATAGTTTTGTATAGTAGATTTATTTATATGGAAATTATAGGTTTGTCTGAGCCTCTGTCTGAACTCTGAAGGATCCTCTCTGTTGATGACTTGTGGCCCTATGGGGACTTCTGCTATGAATTCCTGATCTCCTGAACCCGACAGAACCGACTCCACATTCAATTCCCCATTTGACATCAAGGGCATTTTGAATCAAAGATTCAAGGCTCTTTTGTTCCAAAATGTATGGAAGTAAATAGGAAGTCTAGGAATCTAATTTACGATTTTGATTAATAAGACCAGACTTGCTCGAAAAATATCAGTTATTTATAATAAAATAATACGAATGGGTTCAATTAATTTATTCCTGCCTGTATAGTGTTTGTCTCTGCTTCATTTGGAGACAAAGACACAAAAATTGTGCGTCCTTTTGTAAGATCGTTACAAGATTAAACAATCTATTATTAAAAGATCATTTAAAATTGTACAAAAAACCTTGGTTAACGAATATTAACCATTTTGGTTAAATATGAAGAATATAAAACATGTTGTCTGTTTTGTGTTCCTTGTAAAACATTAATATTTACTGTTTTTCAAAGAAATATTAAAAAAAAAAACCTTAAATTGATGTAACATTTTCCATGTTTTTGTAAAAAAAAAAAATTGAAAAATAAAGTCTTGGACTAGGCACTCTCGATCACTGGACAAGCTTAACATTTGAAAATCAGCGTAAAATTCATTGCTTTACAAGGTTTTCAAAAAAGTTCATTTTAAAACATTAAACATTTTCAAATTTATCCCTCACAGTACTCATAATAAAGACTATTCCATAAATTAATGGCTTAATTTTAATAGCAACAGCAACAAACAGTAAGTATATTACATGTTAGTAGAAGAGTAAAGTTTTAGTAAAGCTGTTCGTTTTTGCCAGAATTATTTCTAAGTGTGTTAAAAAATTATAACATCCTAGTCACTGAGCCGTTCCACAGTTCTTGCGAACTCTGAAGTTTTTAATGAACCATAGATCATACCGTTGAAGTTAATATATTCTTTTTGTTCAGATAAATAGGAAAACTTATTTAATTATTTCAAAATTAAAAAAATTAACAAAAAAATCAGTCTAACATTTCTAAGACATCGAAATGATAATCCTGCCCTCGATTCCCGTCGACGTCATCTCCAGACTCGCTGCCACCACCACCACCACTTGCACTCCCGTCCGGCGTCACTTCGACAGTTGTGGCCTGGGTCATCGTCATCTCACATCTCGGGGTCTCCACGGGCCACCACTGACCCCAAAAATGACCGGCACAAGCCCAACGAATAAGGAATACAAAGAAACAACAAAGAAACTAATGTCACTAAACGATCATTCTCACCATTAACTTTAAGGAAACATAAATTAATCTAGTCGCTTTCAGTTCAGTAAGCGTTTTCATCTAGACAATAAATTTGCATATATATACTTAATAACTTAACTGTCTATAGTATCCAATTTTCATCAATTCTACACAAGCTGAGCCGGCGATATCGCTGTATTTTAGATGTAAAGCAGGCAGGTTACAAAAAATAGTGCGTTTTTGGCAAAAATAATATAAGGCACTTATTTTAAGGGTCATTCAGAAGGTTAATCTGGTAAGGCGAGATCAATTTCTTTAATAATAATACACTCATATTTGTTGGGGTAAACATGTCAGCAAATAACCCCCAAAACGTGAATAGACCTTTCACTTACTTTCACCATTAAAATGTGAAATGGCAAACTTTAAGGAACGGTAAATAAAAAACTCGGATCTTGTCGAAATTGCACAACAATTCGATATTTTTTTATACATTCGAAGGCACTTAAGAATGCTCTTAGAGCTTCTACGATTTTAAGACCCCTGTGCAATCAATCTCTCCTCGTACAATAGCTTCGAAGTTGATTTAGGTCAGTGAGAGTGTAAAAGTGTAAATAGATATAAGGATACAGACACAGATCGACAGACACAGACAGACAGACAGACAATACACAAGCAGTACCTAGATACATAGAGGGACTGGAATTGAGGAAATTGGCTCCTAAGTAAAAGTACACAGGACAAGGGTATCAATCCACCAGGGCTTTTCACGCCATTTTTTAAGGTTGTTTGATTTCTTAAAACCCGATCGGGTCAGATACAATATACAAATACAACATACAAGTAGAGTACAAGATGTTTGATAGCTTTTTTTATTTAATCAGGTTTTTCCGGTTTAAGTGCTCTTCCTAAAAGCGTTTAAAGTGCTGGATAAATTGTAAGTTGTAAATTTTTAAGTTGCTGAGAGGGTGTGGTTTGGTTTTGGCAAGAGGTATGAATTATTCAATTATTCAGGAAGTTTTTTAAATGTTCAACCCGAATTTTAGTTTATTTTTCGGTAGTAAAACATAGGATGTTAAACTTGTTAAAAACAATAAATTCGAAGCATAAAATGTATAGAACTTAATTAACTATTTAATTAATGTAAGAATAAAGTACACACCTGTCCCTTAGCACATGTACAGGCCTTGAGGAAGCTTTTCTTGAAGTTATCGGACAGAAACGCGTACAGGATCGGATTCATTGTGCTGCCAAATCAAATCGTCAAATTAAATCAGGTTCTCAGTTTTTACTTCGATTTTTCAGATTTAAAAATTTATGAAACTAAATAACTACCCCACCCAGAATAACTCCTCATGGGGAGTTATTTAGAGATACTTGGTGCTTAAAATTCGTATCCCTAGGGCATTTTAACCTCATTAGTAATTAATCAATTTTACCTGTTGGAATAAGATAAGCACCCCGCAAGAAGAAAGAGCGTCAGCATCGCCCCGGAATGATTGGAGTCGTGTGGCATGAAGATTAAAGCCATCTAAATCGAATGAAATGATTTGTTAATTTAATGGTAATTAAGTAATATAATTAGGTTTCTATTTTACTAATTAATTAATTCGAGGACTAAATTTCCGGGATATAAAGCTCTCTCGTTTTTTAACTTGCACCGATTGTAATCTTTCATGTGTAACAATGCAACTGCAAAAGCAAGTTTAAGTAAATGCATTTCTGTACTAAGCTTTTAGGCAGCAGGAACAACACATCTGACAAATGGAGTCTAAAATTAATTGCATTTGATTTCCACATGTGAAGTGCAAGTCTTCTTAATGTTTTATAATTTCAAAATGTAGTTTCTAATTTTGATTATAAAATCGCAATAATTTACGGATTTAATTACTTTTGATTAATCAATTAAATTCATGATTAATTTAATAGGTTTTGACAGACCTGAGTCGCCCAATAAGGGGCCCAGCAAAGGAAGTAAACGGTGATGACGGTGAGTACGAGTTTTGTGACCTTCCGATGTGACCTCTTCCTGTCCTTAGCCCGACTCGTTTGTTGTGGGGTCAGGGCAATGGAGATCGGGGTCACGTGATTCGTGCCGTGGTCATTGTTCGAGAGCTTGTGGTCCCCGATTGTGGGGCCAAGAGGGGCGGAAGAGGGCTGTGGGGCCCGACGCTTCGGTCCCACCGTTTTGAGTTTCAGGATGACGAGGACGTAGAAGATCATGATAAGGGTCAAAGGGACTGCGAAACTGAGGATGAAGGAGTAGACGATGAAGATCGACTCTCCCGTCCACGACTCCGAACTCGGCCAGAAGATGTTACAGTTTATCTGTGGAGTCAAAGCAGTCTGTTTCAAATTATTACATAGCACTAAAATTGAGCTGAAATTAGGAGTTTTGTAATCAGCCCTTAACCTCTTTGACACCTAAATACTGTCCATTATTTGTCAGTTGTCCGAGAATGCCACTCTACCAATGCCATTTTTTATTTTTGGTATATTCCAATCATAATTTTCATGTCTCTTTATTTGCATGTGCTTTTTTGTCATTTTCTTTACATAGTTAGCATTAAATCAGGCCGATATTTTTTCGTGTTACAAAATTACGATTCTGGAATTTTATTTTGTGTGACCTTGTTAAAGCCTAGAGGATCTTCAAATACGACCTTTCAAGGACCAAAAAGACAAAAGGACATGGTATCGTACCAAATCTGGTAAAAAGACAAAGGTCCAATGAATGACACCAGAGTCAGTGACAAATGTGTCAGATGACAAAGGTGTCAGATCATAAAAGCCTCAGCCAGTGATAACTGTTAATAACAGTTACTTAATTAACAATGGCCGACCAAACCTACCCAACAATTGCGTAATAAAATACTTCATAAAAAACCATACGCACTTTGAAACAAGAACATTTCAAACTCAAAATTGTCAAACCCAAGATCCAAAAAATGTCTCAAAACCCCCATAAAAAGCCCCCACCTTCTTCCCCTCATTCCAGATCCCGATCCGACAATCCGTCAATCTATAACAATTCTGAACATCTCCATTTCTTATCGGAAATAAGCCTCTTCCTTTCACGGCTTAAAAAACTTCAATGTAAAACCTGCTGTAAAACCGAACCGGGAAATGGGAACAGAAGGCCGGACGGTTGTACATAATATTTCCCCCCAGTTTTGGTAGGCAAAAAAAGTTGTAAAGTTTTAAGACGAAGGAACTGAATGAGGCTTTTGTGGCAAACCATAAAACTACCTCCCGTACTTTTCTCCGCTTTCTCTTAAAAAAATCCCAAAAAGTCATATACGGGGGAAAGGGGGGATTCACCGATCGGGTTTCCGGGAAAGTAGGAAGGAAAGCGGCATTTTTCCCGTGAGGTAAAAACCGAGCTTTGGACTTGGACCACCCTCGACTCGCTATGACAAGTCTTTAAAGTTTGTTTATTTTACGGGATTCAACTTTCCGGCTGAGCAAAGGAGGAAATGTCTTTGTGATATTGTGTTGTTTGAGATATGGAACTGAATCCGGAGGCATCTAATCCAATCTAATATGTGAAATGCAATGAATACATCAGAGAGTTGGGAACTTGGCTTTTAAAAAGTACACCGCATTTCCAGACGAGACGAAATCCGAATAAAGTTTATATGGATCCGGTGTCGTTAAATTAGAGAGTTGGTTATTGGCTGAGGTGCCACCACCGAAGGGAATTGAGATCTTCCATAGATTCTGTTTAGAATCAGTTTGAAATCAAAATGAACCGTTGTAAACGCACATCGCGAAAGGTTTAAACAACACGTAACAAGAATCTCACATTTCCCCAACCATAGAGTAAAATCATAGTTCGTGAGCTTTGACCCAAGATTAAGCTAACATTTTTGCCAAAACTTATACGGGATTAGATGTACTCGGGGCAACCCTATTGCTCTCATGATTTCATTAGAAGAGTCCAACCCGATTGTCCATCTTCCTCTGGGTTTTATGAGACACCGGGTAAATTACCCTGCAAACTGAAACAGTATTTGACAGCTGCTTCTCCTGTTGGATTGCAATTGCATAAGCCGCTATGCTATGGCTTCTAATTAATGTTTCTAGGTTTTAATTAATTGTGAACCTTTCTGAGCTCAACAAAAGTTTGAACTTAAAAACAAAACAAATACAGGTTCATTGCTGGTTTTTGAGCGTTTTTCGCATTGTTACGATTTCTAGGTTTTAAAGTACAGGTATAGGGGCTTATTCCATCGTGTCGAGACTTTAAGACGAATTTTTGTTACTCTCGTCTACCTTCAAATCAGAACATTTGAACATGAAAAAAAACGAATATTAAGCCATGTATTAGCAGTACATTCGTGTAGAAATAAAAAAGAACAATGTCCTTCGTTTTGAAGCTACAAATTAAATTTCCATGCAAAATCTGTACTTTAAAACACATACTACTTCTGCAAACTCAATTCCCATTTCTATTCCCAACTTCCTGTATCTAATTATACGTCCTGTTAACAATGTTAAAGTGTCAGGGCAGCCAACCATTATTTTAACATTGTAATCGTAATGCTATTACTGAAGCCAGGATGCCTGAAATCCGGCAGAATCCCTAACTTCCGAATCCGGGGATCTGGAAACTGGAAAGTAAGCCTAGAATTCCAGACTTTTCTCCCTGAAATTCGGGGAAAAGTAAAAGCTAAAAGCGAGTGTATATTTTGTGAATTGTGGGCAAAGTATTTCTAAAGACGAAGGGAAATGAGATTACGAAGGCCGGCGTTTGACGTTCCACCCGGTGGCTTCTTTTTAATAAGAATTGTAACCCAGAAATGGGGACACAACACAACCAGATCCGTTTATAGGGCTTTTTAGCTATTGTTTTATGTTCAATTTTTATATGGACTAAGGGCTTATGGAAACATGCTGTCCGTCCGTCCGTGACACGATATGACTAAACGGCTAAACCGATTGACTTGAAATTTGACATACTTTATTAAGTATTTCGTCAATCGGTTGACCCAAGGGGGTCATATCCAAACGTAACTCCAAGGGAATGGGTTTAAAATACAATGTATTTTAAAATATGCATAAAAATTTGTGCATATATGTATCGGTAAAAATCTTAGAGTATATAATATAAGTTGAATTATGTACTCTAAGATGCAAATATAGTTGAGATCTGAAAATATCTTGTAAAAAAATAGCATGGTTAAGTTACTACACGGAATCTTGCCTGAATTTTTGCAGTATGAGATATACAATGTCTCAATAAACTCTTATCCTACGGTATTGTCGGAGTTTAATTATAGAATTTAAAAAACATAGAAAATCAGTAGAATGTTAGATCACTCCTGAATAGAAGCCCACCAAAATACATAAAAATCTGATTTTTCAACTGTGGAGTTATTCCAGTGAAAGTTATTATTTGCAAAAATAGTAATATCACATAAGGACTAACAAAATAAAGCTATAACACTGGCTAAAAAACACTGGAGGCAGTTGAAGAATAAAGCAATCCCGGGTAGTAGAGAAGAAGAATGGGCAAAGGCGAAGAAAAAAATACCCGGTTGGGTAACTTTGTTGTTGGGTTGGGATAAACAATGAGAATGAGCTCATTCCATCGAGAATGATGGGGAGTTGTTCGGGTTTCGGAAACTTATTATTCAATGTTTCCGATTGTTCGGATAGCGAGTTTTAGGAAAATACTCCGAAATTTCGGATTCCGGTGAGTTGTAAAAGTATTTATTTATTCGTTGGTTAAACGGAACTGACATTAAGGACTGAATTTCTTAAATATGTTATATTAAAAACTCAGCTTTTGACTTGCAGTACTTCTTTTTTTAGGACTGAAGGACAGATATTTCGTCTCTTAATTTTCATGAAACTGACTTATTATTTAAATTTTATTACGTTCATCGGATAAAAAAAAGTTTCGCACCTACAGTGTGTGATAAAACAGAAAAATTCCCGGGTAGTAAATAAAAACCCGAAGTCGGACTTTGTTTTCGAACTGAGCATTCCTTATACACTCTTGTAATTAATAATTAAAATAAATGCTAATTAATATTCCGTTTAAAACAGAATGTGTGCTAACCTTGTTATCGATCTCGAGAGTATTAGCGTAAATGTAGATGGGGACCATGATGAGGGCGGAGAGGGTCCAGGCCGTTAGGGCCACGAACTTTGCGATTAGCGGAGTTCTCCATTTGGGTGCACTGATCGGGTGACAGACGGCCAAGTACCTAAATCACAAGACAAAACCTCTCATTAATTAAGAAGTCAACAAAATCCGATCTTCAAATTCCAAAAAAAAATTAGCAATCCAAATCTTCAGTAAAAAGAAATAAGATCATTCAAATTAAAACGATAAAAAAATATTCGGATTTCGGAGCTTCGAAATTTAAATTCCTGAAAAAATTATGCCCAGTCATGACATTTAAGTTTGAAACTCTTTCAAAAGGTGGGGATCTATTTCGGGCTTATTTCGATCTATTGTATAAAATGCTGTTTTCAAACACCAATTTTCGACCACTTTTAACTAAACAAGATCCTATTGTCGACTTGTCGACAATTATATAAGCCTGCCCACAGAAAAATCTCTGGCAATGAAATGCATTGTACTCTAAAGCCTAATAGTTTACTTAAATAGGGTTCTTGACAATGCACTATAATTAGTATAGGATATCAATTTTAATGATGCAATTTATTTTGCGATCCTTTATTAAGTGTTGAAAACACTTTATGCGAACGACAAGTCCGTCTGTCCGTCCGTCTGTCCGTCCGTCTGTCCGTCCGTCTGTCCGTCTGTCCGTCTGTCCGTCCGTCTGTCCGAGCGATAACTGGAGAACGGCTTGACCTACGGTCACGAAATTTTGTACACTTGTTCCTTGGGTCCTAACACAGGCTAAGTTCTAACTTGGGTCAAATCGGTCACACCCCCTGACCCCCATAAATTAAATCACCCAAAACACATTTTAAACAATATCTAATGAATGGATTAATCTAGAGTTACCAAACTTCATACACATGTTGTGCAAGTTAAGACAACGGCTACGTTTGAACTTGGACCAGTTCGGTCATGCCCCCTGATCCCCATAAAATTAACCCCCCCCCCAACCCCCAAAACACATTACAAAGCTTAATTCTTGACTGCATTGACCTAGAGTCACCAAATTTTGTACACTTGTTCCTTGGGTCATAACCAAGGCTTAGTTCGTATTTGGGTACAATCGGTCACACCCCCTGACCCCCATAAAATTGAACCCCCCAAAACACATTACAAAGCTTAATTCTTGACTGCGTTGACCTAGAGTCACCAAATTTTGTACACTTGCTCCATGGGTCATAACCAAGGCTTAGTTCGATCTTGGGTACAATGGGTCACACCCCCTGACCCCCATAAAATAAAAACACCACAAAAATCATGACACCAGGGTGCAGTACCGGAATTTTTGGGGAAATTGAGATATGGGGTTTAAACGATTCCCATGAGTTATAGAACATCTTTGACTCATACGGGACCATTCCCACTGACACCAGGGTGCAGTACCCGGATTTTCGGGGAAATTGAGATATGGGGTTTAAACGATTCCCATGAGTAATAGAACATCTTTGACGAATACGGGACCACTCCCACTGACACCAGGGTGCAGTACCCGGATTTTCGGGGAAATTGAGATATGGGGTTTAAACGATTCCCATGAGTAATAGAACATCTTTGACGAATACGGGACCACTCCCACTGACACCAGGGTGCAGTACCCGGATTTTCGGGGAAATTGAGATATGGGGTTTAAACGATTCCCATGAGTAATAGAACATCTTTGACGAATACGGGACCACTCCCACTGACACCAGGGTGCAGTACCCGGATTTTCGGGGAAATTGAGATATGGGGTTTAAACGATTCCCATGAGTAATAGAACATCTTTGACGAATACGGGACCACTCCCACTGACACCAGGGTGCAGTACCCGGATTTTCGGGGAAATTGAGATATGGGGTTTAAACGATTCCCATGAGTAATAGAACATCTTTGACGAATACGGGACCACTCCCACTGACACCAGGGTGCAGTACCCGGATTTTCGGGGAAATTGAGATATGGGGTTTAAACGATTCCCATGAGTAATAGAACATCTTTGACGAATACGGGACCACTCCCACTGACACCAGGGTGCAGTACCCGGATTTTCGGGGAAATTGAGATATGGGGTTTAAACGATTCCCATGAGTAATAGAACATCTTTGACGAATACGGGACCACTCCCACTGACACCAGGGTGCAGTACCCGGATTTTCGGGGAAATTGAGATATGGGGTTTAAACGATTCCCATGAGTAATAGAACATCTTTGACGAATACGGGACCACTCCCACTGACACCAGGGTGCAGTACCCGGATTTTCGGGGAAATTGAGATATGGGGTTTAAACGATTCCCATGAGTAATAGAACATCTTTGACGAATACGGGACCACTCCCACTGACACCAGGGTGCAGTACCCGGATTTTCGGGGAAATTGAGATATGGGGTTTAAACGATTCCCATGAGTAATAGAACATCTTTGACGAATACGGGACCACTCCCACTGACACCAGGGTGCAGTACCCGGATTTTCGGGGAAATTGAGATATGGGGTTTAAACGATTCCCATGAGTAATAGAACATCTTTGACGAATACAGGACCACTCCCACTGACACCAGGGTACAGTACCCGGATTTTCGGGGAAATTGAGATATGGGGTTTAAACGATTCCCATGAGTAATAGAACATCTTTGACGAATACGGGACCACTCCCACTGACACCAGGGTACAGTACCCGGATTTTCGGGGAAATTGAGATATGGGGTTTAAACGATTCCCATGAGTAATAGAACATCTTTGACTAATACGGGACCACTCCCACTGACACCAGGGTGCAGTACACGGATTTTCGGGGAAATTGAGATATGGGGTTTAAACGATTCCCATGAGTAATAGAACATCTTTGACGAATACGGGACCACTCCCACTGACACCAGGGTACAGTACCCGGATTTTCGGGGAAATTGAGATATGGGGTTTAAACGATTCCCATGAGTAATAGAACATCTTTGACGAATACGGGACCACTCCCACTGACACCAGGGTGCAGTACCCGGGCTTTTTGGGGAAATTGAGATTTAGTTTGTTTATCGTTATATTTTCAACACTTGGTTACACCCGTTACATCGGTTTATTCTACCTAAATAATATCGATATGAAATAGAATATCAGGAACAAATAATTAATGACAGGTGACAGTTTCCATTTCGGTGTTGGACATTTATTCGGCCAGTTTTATCCGGTTTTATCCAGTTTTATGGTTCGGTATGACTTAATGTCTTAAAACGGAATTCTAGGAATATGTTCTTGAGACTGGTGTTAGTTTGGTGGTGGTAGTAAGGTGTGTAGATGTTATAAGCTACAGTCCTAGCGTTTCAGACCGTTAAGCCTGAGGGGTCCATCTTATATCTGTAATGTGCTTGGGAAAATGAAATAATATTCATAAAATAGTATCCTGTTAAACCATATTTCTCGGAGGCAATTTTATAAGTGAAGTGTAATGTGATGTGCATAAGTATCTCGGAGAGTTTGACACTTGGGGGTTCTTCATAAACCTAACACTTACACCTTACAGTTTTAAACTCCTTAAACTCCGTTCAAATCTAACGTCCTACATTGCCCAATCATAGATTTTAAATGATAAACGTCCTACAATGCCCCAACCATAAATTTGACATGATTGACGTCTTACAGTGCCCCAACCATAGATTCTGGCTCTAAATCGTTTTGTTCCATATTGCTACTGTATCTCCCTCATAAAATTTATGAACGAGCCCTTAATGGTGCCATAATAAAACTAGGGCCTCTACGAAAAGGGCAAGTAGTCAAATAATCGAACATGTAACTCAAAGCGTATGTAATATTAAGGGAACCAGGTCCCCAGTCCCCGTCATCATATATAAATATATATTTCTAATATGAAACCCCAGTCCCCATTATTCTCATCTCTAAGAAGTTCTAAGTATGTTTTTATAACAATGTAATAATACGTAATGGTTCTCTACATCATCTCATTTCAACGTTTTAACCAATCTTACTTTCTTTTTATAGCAATTTAAGGATTTCTCAGCCTTTTTTGCATTTTTTCCTCAAAATTTAAAGAGCCTCAACAATTTAGAATAAAAAGGTCCTCTTCTCCTAAGAACATGGAACACATTGTGCTTTCCGTAAATTATTAGTACAAACTACAAAGTCTTGCTTTCATAGGGAAAAATATTCTTAAATAAAACTCATAGAATCCTTGAAGAATCTGGAATATCTTGATATCTCTCTATTCTCCGAATTATATATTTTTTTTCTCAAAGCTTTGAACAGTTTGAAGAAGCAGTTTGAAGAGCACACTTCATTTCACAAGAAAGAAATTTCGAGATAAGACATTTCCATCCTTATAAAGATAAGATGCTTTTGAGCTCTTGGTAAATTTTGCCGAAAAATAAGCTAGTATTATAACATAGGGAGGTATGGATAACAAGTGTAGAACAGTAAAGAACTAATATGACAGGTCCTACTGCCAGTTGGCAAGGGCCGAGAAGAGGGAGATATTTCATTTGGTTTCATAAAGGGCCATTTTTATTGCAATTTACAAGTTTACAACGTGCCAAGTGCCAAGAAGTGGATATTCTGGGAGTTTATATACGTTTTTATAATTTTTTCGATATGCCGTTCTTGTTTTTTGTTTTTTTAATAAAAATGATAGGGGAACCACTAAAGAAGGTCCCTTGTACTGATTACTGATTGGGTAGTTCAGTTGCAATGGGCAGTAGAAATATAAATCTATGAGTGGGGCATTGTGAGACATGACTGGTTTTCGTTTCAAGTTGCCCCAGTCATGGATTTTAGTTTCAGACCATCACATCTATACCCAGTGTCACTTCGGGTAATATAATGGATGAGCGGGGCATAAAGAGATATAGCCGTTGGGTTTTCGTTTCCAGTCGCCCCAACCATAGATTTTAATCATGTTCAGATTCTAGCTTGATTTTCAGGATAGTAACTCACCTGTCAGCAGACATGATGAGCAAGAACATGGATGACGTGATTTGATTGATGGAGGTTGAGGTGAAGTAAGCCTTGCAGAAGAAGTTTCCAAAGGGCCAGTAGCCTAGTCCAAATGTGGCCATGAGGAACGGGATTCCGACGAGGAAGCATTCGTCAGCGATGGCCAAGTTGACGATGTATAGATTCGTTACGGTCTGTTCCAGATTTGGACGACGAAAAAATAAAATAATTTTAGCACAGACTCATAATTTCAAAGGCTTTAAATTACTTTAGCAAACATTTTATTTTGAAACTGCGATTCAGATTGAAATGCTACCCATCGTAATGTAGGTTGTAATTTGTGCTAACAATAATTTTTTCCCTGACTAAAACCAATCGCTCAATACCCTCAAAATCCCACCGTAAACTATTCTACTATATACTTGCTTAAAACATATAGATAAAATAGTACTAATCGTCTTTAACCTGCATCTTTGAAAACCGGACGACGACGTAAATGACGAGTGTGTTGCCACAAAGGCCAACACAACAAACGACGCCATAAAGAACTTGGACGATGAGGTGTATCCACCAGGGTGTGCCAAGGAATATAGGGTTGTAGGGTTCGCCCTCGATCGGGACCCCGCACCCGTGGTGGTCAAAGTGATCATACAGTTGGCTACCGTTGTGGTCCGTGAGCCCAAGGCTGCAATTGAATTCCAGGGACGAATTCCCCGACTCGGAAATGTAAATCAGGCCCCCGTAACTTGATGAATTCATATTCGCATTATTTATCCTCTGCACTTATCTTCGATCCTGTAATGAATTAAAATTAACCGAGATTAAATTACTTGTAAAATTTAGCTATTTCGAATTTAAAGCGTTAGCATTTAGCGTTTTTGGTCATTTAGTTTTGACTTTCTCTCATTTATGTTTATGCAGATATCTTTGATTTTGTTTCTTATTTTTCTTATATTTCCAAATTTTGAAACTCTATTGTTTTCCAAACATTAATCAAGGAACAATGTCAAAGTTTCCAAAACTGTCTGGTAACAAAACCCCTTTGTTTTCTGATCCCGACAATCTCCTAATCTATTGCCACTCTCGGCTCTAACGACTAATGAACCTTAACTTCGGAAATGTCATTAACTAACCACAATAGAGAGTAATATTTTAGGAGCTTAAGTATAATTATAATTATTATTATTATCCCTTTTGTTCTTGGCTAAAAAACTGGAGTTGGAAAAGTTTTTCCTGTCCGTGTCTGTAAGGGTTATAAGGTTATATTATTAGTGGTTAACCAGCTCGTCTGAGAATGATAAATATATCCAACAAAGAATGCAAAACTTTTCTTGGAGACTTTTACAGAAGTTAAGGACTTAAGTTCTTAAATTAAGGCTGTGAGTTTTTGCTGTTTGCATCTAATTATGTAAAACTGGGCCTGGGATTCCAGTTCAGAGTTTCAATGCAGTTTCTGTTGACATTTACTTAAATTGAGTCCCGAAATAAGTCCCCATGTCTACAGACTACCTCCAAAATAACTCCTCAGACTCACTGTATGAAAAACTCCCCATGGGGACTTATTTAGGGATTTTTGGTAAGTTCGAAACAACAGAACTGCATACATCGAGTCGTTCAAACTTTTTCTGAAAGACCCAAGTCCTCCTGACATTTTGAAACCCTAAAGTTCTAAAGTGCCTCGTAGCTTTGAGCCTTTGAAGTTTCGAATAATACTATTATTATCCCAATCTGTTATTATTTAGATGATGATGACGAGTCGGCTGTCACTTGGTCATACTTACATTGTCCCGAAGTTACATGAGAATGGTGGGCCAGAGACTATAGGGTCCCGTGTCAACTGAGCCGTAACGTGACCATTAATAACTACAAAATCAACTATGAACTATTTCAAGGCCTTGAAGCTTTGAAATCGCTTGTGGTATTGTGGTATCGAGGCTATGATTTTAGTTTGGGACAAAAGAGCTCCATTCTAATTGGAAACCACTTGACTTATTTCGGTGGAATTTATTTCGGGAAATTAGTCTATTTTTTCAACCCTTTAAAAGGGTGGGGATATATTCCGGGGGTCTAGAAATCCCATTTTGTCCCAAACTGAAATCGGAGGCTCAGTACTTGTAATTTGTAAAACTCCCAATTTCGAGACCCGCTGCAACCGACTCCACTTGGAACTTGAAGTTTGAAGCCTGACTTATTTCCTGAAATCCAGTACATTTCCAACCTGTCAACTCTGCTCCTATTATTATATTGTCCTGGTTTTTTGTAGTGAGTTGTGGTATTTATTACGGAGGAGGCAGGAGTAGATTAGAATTGTAAATCGAGTCGTTTGGGAGTGTAAGGAATGAGTGTAATCAGGAATGGAAATGAGGCTCTCCATATCACATCACATTATGCTCAACTTTTAAAGCCCTCTCTTATGATGACATCCATTAAAAATGAGATCCTCTCTCTCTAATAGTCGAATCTCAAGTACGGGATCATGTCTCGTTCCCTGCATATCTGTCCGCATTTACAGGGTGGAATTCGAATAGGTGGTATGGTATTGCCCAAAACGTCTAGTTCAGGAACTTTAAAAAAAGTACTTTTTTTGGGAAACACCCTGTAGAAAGTATCTTTTTCCACAACAGTTTGTCCCGAGTTGAGTTCCTTAGCCAAAGTTTCTTCACAGTTGTTGTTGATAATCTTAGGTATTAAAGAAATATTTGAAACAACCGTTTCAAACGTACATTGAAAAGGAGTGAAAAAGTAACATTTGATGTAGTTGTTCGGAACCTGGATGTCGTTAAAGAATCTCATATTTCCCCAACCATAGAGTAAATTTTGTGACCTTTGACCGTACACATTTACTATTTGACCTAATGCACACTTTACCTCGGCTACGCGGCTAGAGGGTCATAAGTGGTTTCCCGAAAAAAAAATAATGTAAAATTATTAACCGTTTGAGAGTAAACGGACGGACAGACCGACGGACCGACAGAATCTTTCCAGTAAAGGGTTTCACCCCTTAATAACAAGTGTTCCTACATCCAGTCATTTTTGCGTGAATAGTTCGTAGCTAAATACGGATACAAAATGCAGGCTTTTAAAGCAAAAAAAATGCAAAAAACCTACTATAAGCGACTCAATGGAAACTAAAAACCGTAATCCAGAAACCCAAAGGAGATTATTCTAGAGAACACAAAGGGACGATAAAACTTTGTACAATTCCCACTTTGACCCAAAGAGATGACTTTTTTTGCTAGTATGGATGGCAATCTTGTCATTTTTGTCCTTGTGGAGATTGGACAATGCCAACTCTTGTTAGTCCAACAAAAATTATGAAGAGGTACTTGAAGAGATAGAATTTGAGAAACTCTTGAGATGAAAGTTTCCAAACAAAGTTCTTGTAGTTTCTATTGTTTTCGTCAGATTTTTTAAAATTATTTTTTCGCCTATGGCACTTTATGAGTCGACAATTCATTTTTGACAAAATTGTGTAAAAACATGGATTTAAATTGCATTATTTGAACATTCAAATTGTGATTGCTTTTTTCTGAGGCAGTAACAGCCCCCGGAATAAGTTCCCCAGTCCTTCAAAGGGTTTATCAAATAATTCCCCCTGGGGACTTATTGAGGTCTACTGAATCCATAAGAATATGATGAGTATAGTCAACTCTTAAAATCAATCATAAAACTGCTCCTTCTGTTTTCAGCATTTTAATATTCCAATCGTTACAAAGAAGTAAGATGAAAAGGTTATTCTGGAAAAAATGCATTATGAACAGATTAAAAAATTCTTCAATAAATTTTTTTCAATATTTCCAAAAAATCCAGTTCTTGTCAAGACAGGGCAAGGGAATTTCTTTAGCCACATTGATCGGTTCCTGCAGTTTCCAATACTATTTTGTATTTCAGAATCCCGAAAGGAATGCTCAACTTCAAAGAGTCCAATCACAATTAAGTGTTTTACAATCCCTTTGAAGTCACAAAAAATAAATAGGAAAACAGTGAACAGGGAAAAGAGCTGTAGACACAGGCTGTAGCTCAAGAGAGTTGGTGAAGTATAAATAAAATATAACTGGAGCAATAAAAATGTCCTTAGATTCAACACTGAAACCCTTTTAGATCAATCAATCCCCGTAAAAACCGTCGGACAGGAGGACCAGGTGAGATTCGACAAATTGGCAAATGACCACTGTGGCAGAAAATGACCGAAAAATCCTGGATTTTTTTGCTCATAATTCTTATGGCAATTTTTAGTCCATTTTATTTGAAAAAAAAGCTATTGCTATTCTGTCGATCTTATTCTGAATTTGATTAATAAAGCATACGAAGGTACAACTTCAGGATTTTTACTATTGAATCACCTGGGATCGTGTATGGAAGTCGACTGCTTAAATATGGCAGGTGGTGTAGACAAATATTTTTAATGCCACCTATGCCAATCCCGTTAGTTGCAATCTCTATTCCAAGGGAAACCATGGCTGTTATCTTTTATCGAAGTTTGAGGACTGCACTTGGTCTCAAGTTCCAGACAAGTCAATAAAATGTTTTATGGGCCGTTCGCAGAACGGTTAACTCTATAAAAAATTAAGTTCGCAGGCAAATTGGCTGATCATTTTCAGGGTACGAGGTTAAATATGAGGATTTGACAATGCAGGGAATATAAATTGTCGATACAGTGGACGAGAATCTAAAAACTGCGATGGGACTTGTTAGAATGGTCAAACTGACATTGTAGCGACAATTATATGATAATGGGTCGCTATCTAATAGGTCGACTAGGGTTTAATTTTGTCATGCTCTATTAAAACTAACGAAAATGAGTTACTTTTAGACCCCTGCTGGGTGTGGTTTTTAGATGTTACATATTGATACCTTTCCAAGTGATCTAAAACCTGCGATGACCACGAAAAAACGTTACTTATGAACAGCCCAAAGGACCCCTTAGTACCTATAAGGTAAGCCGATTCGAAACTACTTCGAAACTCATCGACAGAGGCAGATACACCCACCAACCTCTTCGTTCCTAATCTACGAAGTGTGATTCCTCAAGTTCAAGTCAAACACTCTTGAAGAGAGAGAGATAAGGTGTCAGAAATAATGCAATGTAAAGACCTGTCACTGAAATAAAGAAATACTGACAACCTTCCTTATAGGCTTACCTACCAAAGCCGAATATCTACAAATTTTTACAAGCTTATTGGGAAGTGTACATCAATATCTCTTGACTACTATCTTTTTAATACCGTAAATCCCGATATAAGTCCCCAGGCTGACTTATCTTATCGTAAGGTCTCTATCTCTATGAGGAGTTATTTCGGGATTTACGGTATAAGGAGAAAGCGCGAGAAGTAAGTCTCCTGAAATGAAATTTATTTTAACAAGCTTTCAGGAACTTTCTCCATATTTTTTTTTAGAATAAATTCTGGAGAGACCTGTTTTTTAAGCCTAGAAAATGTCGAAGATTCAAAAGTTCAAGAAGTTAGGGTTGTTTTGACTTGATTCCTTGATGCTATAGGGATATTGGATGGAGGTGTATTGTCGGCAATAATTGGAAGTGGATTCCCTCACCTAAATCAATGATGACAGGTGAGGATTCAACGTTCGACATTTTGACAGTCTATAGGAAGAAATATTGTTCGAAACAGAAGCTTTCGAGAATTTACAATTTATAGTGTTTTTTGCGCCATTGGTTTTTGGCTAGGTTAAACTTAAGTGCACCACAAAAAATTATTCGATGTATATTGTGTTACAACGATAATTTGTGTAATTGTGAACATTATTAATCATTTTTGTTAATTGACTTTGTTTAAAAATAGCATACTTTATTTTAATAAATGTTAAAGGAACTTGATTTTAAGACTCCTTATGCAGAAATCATTTCAGAAAGATGAAGACCAGTTGCTGGAGAAATAACAATGGAATATTATTTTGCTACGATCACAACTCATAATTAAATGAAATCCATCAGCCAATAAATGCTTTTTCAACAACAATATTTAATTGAGCTGAGATAGATATTGTGTTCGGCTTATGATTTGGGTTTCGAATTTCGATGATTTTGTTCACAACTAAAATATGCATTCTGTTCCTTGTTGAGAAAGTTCTAGTAATTAGCTTCTAAACACAAATAGTTAAGTTAGAGTCCCTGTACTATTTGACTCGCCGGGTAAAACCGGTTTCCTCAATATTCAGCATATACACTCTTTTGTTTTACCATGGGACCGACAGGCTATAGAGTACGAGACGAGTCTTACCCGGCGAGTCAAAGGTCACAGGGGCTTTATGTTCGGAATACGAATGATTCCCCCCATCATTCCCCGCCCTGTGTATTTCCCACCCATCATTTCCGCCCGACATTTTCCAGCTCAGAATCGATTGTAAATATGTCGGTTTTTCGTTTCGTATCGAAAAATTCATAACCAAAAAACCCTTTTAAGAGAGAGATAGTCAGAGTCAAGAACTCCTGGGACTTTCACTTTTACCTCTCGTCTCGACTGCTCTTACTGACTGAACTGGGAACTAGCGAAAGTGCCAACGCGGATCCAATTTACTGCCAGTTCATTCTCTCCAAGTTCCAACTGTTTTTTTTTTGTATTTTTTGAGAACCCAAATGTTTGCCATCAAATCAAGTAGAAGGGTTTTGAGGTGAGACGGAACCGTTTACATTCAATCTTGAAGATGGAATGGAAAAAACTATAAAATAGAGTAGAAGAGGCGACAAGGAGGAATGCACAAGACTGATGATGATGACGAGAGAAAAACAGCTCTTATTTTATAAATATTTTATAGTCTCTGGGAGAAAGCATAAATCACGTCCTTCGTCCTTGCAAGCCGGAAGAAACCCTACTGGCTTTTGATATATTTTGAAGTTGACTTGACTTTTGACCGTTTCACTCGAGAATGCTCGTGTATCTCCTTAATTAATTTTGTAGAATGTGTAAGAGCCCGTAAATAAATTACTTAAATAAGTCCCCATGGGGGTGTATATTTTCCAGTTGAGGAAATATGAGCTTCCGTGGAGCAAATTATACGATTTTGATAGGTTTTGTGCTTGTGGATTCGTTTTTGAGCGTTTAAACAAGGGTGGGGAGTTATTTAGGGAGAATCTCGTCTCCGTATTCATCTCGTGAGAGCCAGAAGAAGAACCTACTGGGTCTTGATACTCACTTTCCTCCTTAATTAAGTTTACAGAATGTTTCAGAGTCCCGTAATTCCTTAAATAAATCCCCATGGGCCTTTATTTTCTCAAACCATTAAAATAGGAGCTTTTGTGAAGCCAATTGCAAGGATTTTGATGTGATTTTGTCCTATTGAATTCGTTTTTTGAGTATTTATGACATGGGCGTTTATTTAAGGGTGGGGACTTATTTCGGTAGAATCCCCTCTCCGTAGTTTATGGACAAGACTTAAGTCTAAAGGCCCCCTCTTGTCTTCTAGATTTTATTCCGTATTATTTATATAAGATCCAATTTCATGGGCACTTGAGAGAAGAGATGAGAGGAGGGCCATTTATCAGTCTCAAATTATAATGGAAAGTTACTGGCTTCATAAGATCACAGCTTCCTTGCTTCTTTCAATTCTGCTTCTTTCATAAGTTCATAACATAACATGGAAGCTTCTTCGTATTTTACTTCATCTCATCGGATATAGAGAGAGTACTTACAAAGTACTTGGTTGCATCTGTTTGCTGGTCCTTGTTGAAAACAAGTCGGTCTCTTTGAGAAGCCTAAAAACTACGGAGTTTTTACGAAGGAGAAAGCATCAGGAGGAAGGTTATCATTTCTTAAAAATAAGTGTTTTCTTACTCTCATCTTAAAGCTCTAAAAGAGTAGAATGGAAACTCCGAAGAGGGTCTAAAAAATTAAGTTTTTTGAGACAATTAGGGTAAAAGTGCACAGGGATTTTGAAAAACATGCCACATTTTAGTTTAAAAATTAGAGAAAAGCAAAGGAATTTGACTAAACAAGTGTACTATAACTGATTTTTTATTTTAATCGAATTGTTGCAATAATTCAAAACGATTTCCATGCGTAGCTGGTATCTTTTATCTGGTAAAAAATGAAGTTCCCTCTAAAAATCAGCAAACAGTTTAAAATTAACCATTACATTTTCAAGGAACTTATTATTGATAAGAGAAATTCATCGTTAGTTTTTGACACATTAAAAACCAACACACAAGAATTATAATTATACCTAATTTATAGGCGAGTTATCTAGTATATTTCATAAAAAATGAAGCTAAAGTAGCTTCTCTCCGATGTTTGGAAATCTCAAATTTAAAACCAGCTGGATTTTATTGCTAATCAATACTCCTATTTCCCCATTTCCAGAATCCCGTTCGGATTTTTGAAGTTATTAAAGGATCCACTTTCACGTCATAAAAAATGAACCGGAAATTTGTACAATTTCCCCGAATCCGAACAAAAAACCCTGTTTGCATTAGAATATCCATGTAACTTCCAGAAGAGGACATTTGCCGTTTCCTTCCTTGACTTTCTTTATAAAAGACGGAGAGAAAGGAGTCGCGAAATAAGCTTGTTAAAGCATAATACAGGAGACGATCCAAAACATTGCGAATTTTTTAAATTAAAAAATAAATAAATTTTTTTAAAAATTTTGAGTCCCTGCTGACTGCCTCCGGATCAAATGATCCCAAAATCAAAGTTTGACCCCCGATTTGATCCCAACTGATCTCTGTGAATGACCCCAAGGGGTTCAAAACAACTGCTCTTGGAGAGTAAGAAATCCTAGTTTGGAATCCTATTCTATTCTCGTGTAAATTAAATAAAGCCATTCTAGCAAATCACTTCTCATTTACTGAAGATACAGTTGCTCATGAGTTATTTATTTTTACTCCGCTGCCTCCACATCTACGGAACTCACATCTCACTCCACTTGAACTCGAATGGAATAATAATACCCTTTTGTAATAGATCCTTATTAAGTGTTGAAAACACTTTATGCGAACGACAAGTCCGTCTGTCCGTCCGTCTGTCCGTCCGTCTGTCCGTCCGTCTGTCCGTCCGTCTGTCCGTCCGTCTGTCCGTCCGTCTGTCCGTCTGTCCGTCTGTCCGTCCGTCTGTCCGAGCGATAACTGGAGAACGGCTTGACCTACGGTCACCAAATTTTGTACACTTATTCCTTGGGTCCTAACACAGGCTAAGTTCGAACTTGGGTCAAATCGGTCGCACCCCCTGACCCCCATCAATTAAACCCCAAAAACAAACCATTGAATCAGTTCGAAGCTCTTACTCATTTTAAACCTGCTGCCCATTAAAACAGTTCAAAGCTATTAATCAATTTAAAACTGCCGCTTAGGTAGTTTACAGTAAACTCTATGTCTATCATCTACACATGATAACACCCTGAAACTACATTTCAGGACGTGCAAGACCCAGACTTTTGGGGGAAATTGAGATATGGGTTTTAAACAATTCCCATGAGTAATAGAACATCTTTGACGTATACAGGACCACTCCCACTGACACCAGGGTGCAAAACCCGGGCTTTTTGGGGAAATTGAGGTATGGGGTTTAAACGATTTCCATGAGTAATAGAACATCTTTGACGTACACAGGACTACACCCACTGACACCAGAGTGCAAAACCCGGGCTTTTGGGGGACATTAAAATTCGGTTTAATTTTATTGACGTTTTCAACACTTGGTTACACCCGTTACATCGGTTTATTCTATTTAGGGATCACGGGACAAATGTGTCTTGACAAATGTGTTGGTGACAAATGTGTCTAAGACTTATACCTCAATCAAGCGTGAATTCAGATGACGAGCGGTCATTTTTTTGTGGGGACTTATTCCGGGGGGGGCTTTTGGGGAGGCTTAATTCGGGATTTACTGAATGTGTTAAAGTAATAATCGCTTTAGAATATTTTCGGTGGTAATTTCGTCACGTACGTTAATAAATCTAAAATCTGATTTAAGCTCAGGTTTGAAATTGCAATGTCTAAAGTCTAGCGTCCTTTATAATACAGTCCTTGTCCTTGATCATTGAACCCGGTTTCACTCTCACGAGACTGAATTCATCCGATTCTAAGAATTACAGTGGATTTCTTTGGATTTTTTTATCTCGACAGAGGCCTACATTTCTTAAGACCGACGCGAATACATAATTTTTCGGAGGCTTCTATTGTCACAATGTTAGGAGTGCATGAAACGATGAAACTGGGTGAGTGAGCCTGGGTGCCTCATTATAATTTTTTTATAAGAATGCAGATTTTTTACGTGTAAACTTATGAACTTTTATACTTTTAGCGACTCAATTAAAAAAAATTAGGTAATTTTTGACAGTTGATATTCTTTGTTGAATTATGGGATTTTTTCTTTTATTCTTTTCAACTGTTGAGTATATGCTTTAGTTTGGCCGTAATTTAATTTCTTGAATTATTCTTCAAAGTCTAAACTAGGGCGAGATTTATTACTCAATTTCTGTCCTCTTACACTGGAGACTGGAACACAATGTAAGTTGAATTTTTTTCGGGAGTTTTTAAAGTTACGGTTCAGTAAAGCTACGCGTTTTATTCTAGTGTAAATTAGAAATTAATTTGAAGATGTAGTAATCAATGAGGTGTTAAATGTAATTTAAGATAAGGATAAGGGGCATAATTTTTATGAAAATATTTAAAAACCGGAGTGATTTTGCAGTTTGCACAGTTCCTATAAAAATTGTGACAAATTGAAATTTTAACCTGTCAGGGTTGAAAATCTTATTCGGTTTTGTACCAATTTATGGTAGCGCTTTTATGAACTATCATTATTTTAAACCTTTTAAGTAACTAAAATAAATTCCATATTAAAAACAATAGGAAAGGTTCAGAACCCAGCATTTATTTTAAATTTTTTCCAAATGCAATTAAATTAACTCAATCCGCTCGAAAATCCCCAGTACGCGAATTTTTTCTCACTTTTACAGGGAAACCTGTAAAAAACCAATTAAAACCACACTGATCCCCAAAAGGCTTTTATTTTCCAGCAAAAAAATGATCAGAATCTGTGCAGGAAAGCCAAAGGCTCTAAAAATAAGCTAATCGTTAGCTTCGTAGCCCTACCATTTTTAATTGTCGGTTGTAAGTTATAAGTCAAATTTGTATGAACTCCTAGCACTTTTAATCCTCGAGCAGAGAACAGCAAAAAGTAAAAGTTTCCTTTGTTTGATTATTTAGAATCTGGAATCTAAAAGCTACTAATGTTCTACAAATACTCCAAAAGCTCTCCAAAAACCGTACAACTCTAAATAAGCCCCCCCGTAACGGGTAACCACAAGTGTTGGAAAAGTATTATTTTGTAATGGAGCAAGGTTAAGGTAAAACCCAGGGGGTGTGACCGATTTTAATTTGACCCAAGTTAAAAATCTAGCCTCACTTTTGACCCAAAAATGTATATTCAAAATTTGCTGACCTTCGATCTAGACGTTCGCACCGACAGACAGACAGACATTCATTCGTGCCATTTGTATAAAGCATTTAGTATTTAACCTCTCCCCGTTATAAACGCCCATGCATCGTGTTATTCCTTGTTCCTGGTACATTCTATGGTGTCCCAGGTGGGGACTTATTGAGAGATATCGTTCTAGTCCGTGTTCCTATCAGTCGTACAAGGTGAAAGTAGGTTAGAGAGATTGAGACGGTGTGACCCGAGGTGGTTAAATGGTTTTAATAGTTTTAATGATACTTTTCCCCGAACTGTCCAAATGTGGCTTTGGCCTTTGATTAATTACTTCCGCTCTCACCTTTCTCACTTTCTCTGGCTGCAAAAGAGAGAAATGAACTAACTTCACTATTTCTCTGCATTTTAGTCCATTTTTATTACTGTCTTAATGTAAATTTTAAAATAAGTCCCCACCCCAAGAAAAATAGCTACCCCCTTAACTTCCCAAAACAAAAAAAATCCTAAGTCGAGATTCCTATTTTAACAGTATTGATAGTCATTTCAAATATTTCAATGCATGCAACATTCTCCGAAATAACTCCCCATCCGTGGGGACTTGTTTAGTATTTACGGTATGCCAACTTTTAAGCTTAAGAAGTAGTTGCGAAATATGTATTTTAAGACCCGAAGGCTTGATTTTATTTGTACAAAATTCAGGTTTTTTTTCTTCCTCGTGGTAATTAACTCAACTTTTAATCTTTCAACAATTTATTAGGTGAAAAGCGAAAAATAAATAAAGTTAGTTGAACATAGACTGGTCTCTTACTCGGTTTTTACTAGTCAATGTTCACAGGTTTAGTTTAATTCAGGCTTATTTCAGTGGTGTCTTAATACATTAATGTTTTTTAGGTTTAAAAGTATGTGCATTTTTTGGTTCTCTCACCAGTTTTTTAAATTGAAATAGCTACGTACATTTTAATTTAACTCAACAGGCAAATAAATGTGCTTAAATTGATGCATGGATCTGAACATGATGATTTGAGTTATGGACATCATCAGACACTAGAATTGAAGTACTAGCTAGTCAAGTAACTAGCTGCATGCCATTTCGCCATAATATTGTTATCATATCCAAATCCATTCTTGTTGTTGTTTTGTTTTTGTTCTGCTTCAAAGATTTTGAAAACATCTTGAGAAATTCCGGAACTTGTTGAGGAGATAAGTTCAGGAGAAACTAACTTGAGAGATAGAGATTCAGTTTGCTATATTGCGTAACTCAATCCTACAAGTTTGTTGATAAAAATAACATCCAGCCTAACATGTATATTTGATTTCTTGGGAAATCAGGCCGGGATTTTCCGTTTAATAAATCACGTAGATTGTTATCCCCGAATATGATACTATCGAACTTAATATAAAACATCGTCTCGGAGAAAGTCCCCAGAAAAGCTGGGATTTTTGTATTTTTGCTCCGGAAACCTTGTTGAAAGCATCATTAATAACTATATATGAGATCAGATAATATATTATGTCTTAAAGAACTCGTAGATAGATTGTAATCTCTCCTCTCTCTGATCTATTCGTCCATAAAAGTAATCAAATATTATGCGAGTATTTGAGCATGAAACCTTTTCAACATTTTCATCTGCTTTTTCAAAGTGGAGGGGATTTTTCTAGCTTTTGTTACGAAATTTTTTAATCAGTTCACAAAACCCCAACTGGGAATATTTTTAGAATTGCTTTGATTAAGCCGTAAATATCCTGAGGGCCAATATCTCTGGAATAAATGCGGTGGGGAAAAATGGTTTCTCTAAATACGTCCCCCACAAGTAGCTGACTGACAAAATTACGAAGATTTCCCGTATTAAGGTACATTACATTTTTGCTCAAAAAAATCCCCTCGTTTAAAGACCTAGAAAAATTAGGATTTTCATGGAGCAAATTTCCAGGAAACCAAACCTATTTCTGCATATTTTCGAAAATTACTTTGCTAATAATATTATCTGTCATTTATAGCTAAAAATAGTAATGCCATGAAATTCTCAAATCGAGATGTAATTTAAATATTATTATGAGCCTTGCAATTAAAAACACGATTTTTGTTAGCGCAAGAAATGCTGAAAAATTTTAATTAAAAAACGTTGACAATTTAGAGTTCTAAATTTGTTTGGAAACAACTTTTTGATATTTAAAACAACAATTTTGAAAATCGGACTGAAATCCAATGTTTCACAGGCTTTTCAAATTTTAAATGATAATTTTATATCCTTGAGTTTTAAAACATGTTTAATACAAATTACGGCCGCTAATTGCAATTATGGATGTTAAAACCCAAGTACTTTACCTTGTAATTAAAATAATTAGCTTAAAAACGTTCATTAAATCCATATTCGTCGTGGGGCATTTATCCCTTAGAAATTTGCCGACACCACTTTCCCCATATCTCTTCTGGGTATTTGTCTAATTAGCTACGAATTCCTCCTCGGAATCTTGCATTTTTTTTAGATAGGAACATTATCGATTTATTTAACTTGCAAATATTATATCTCCTTGATCTTAATAAGTTCGGAGGAGCATGTTAAGTTGCAGACAAGAGGCAGAGGCACACAAAGAGGCTTACCGCTTACCTCTCCCAAATCTTATGAATAGATCCAATATAATATATAGAGTCGCCCCCCCCCCCTCGATTCTTATAACGTTCTAATATTAATTTAATATCGGACGCAATGTTATCGCAGACTGATAATGATGATGTTGACTTGAATCCCTTGCCGGTGGTGGTCGAGACGAGAGACGTAAATCGAAAAACTTTGCTTCTCGAAATCCCGGTGAAAGTTGTGTTATTTTCAATGAAATGTCAGAGTTTGGAGCAAAGGTCAGGGTGATTCTGACAATAAGACGGATATTGAATGCCAACCTCAACGGTCGAGGGGGGTCATTAAATTGAGATGAAAAACGAAGCGGGGTTAAAAAATTAAATATATCACCACGGGCTTTTATTTAGGATTGATAGTTAAACACGATTGTAGCATTTGTAGCGTTAGTTTTTATATTGTTGAACTTACAAGGGACGTAAGGGAAAGACAAATGCCCGATCGTCTTGAAACTTTTACCATGTTATAACACGCACTAATGTGAACAATAAAACCATAAAAACTAGCTGCCCTAATTTGTGTTTACTATGTTTAAAAAATTCGCTGATTTTTTTCAAGATTTTTTATGTAACCGTCACTCAAACGTATGTAACCGTCAAAAACGGCAGAAAATTGATACTTTTACATTTTTGTAAAATTTCACTCTTTAGCATCACAAAAATGCAAAAATTTTGAAAATCAGACCAAAACTGATGATTTGGCATGGGTTTGAAAATGTTAATTTCATGGATTTTTTTATTTCGCGATTTTTTTAAACAAAGTAAACACAAATTAGGGCAGCTAGTTTTTATGGTTTTATTGTTCACATTAGTGTGTTATAACCATAGAATTCTATGGTTATAACATGGTAAAAGTTTCAAGACGATCGGACATTTGTCTTTCCCTTACCTCCCTTGTTAGGGGATGTATTTTGGTCTGATTCACTGCTTCCTGTACGATATCGATGAATCTCATCGACTGTCGACGAGTTTTGGACAGTTGAAATGGGATGAAATTTTAAAGTTTGTCGGATTAATACCTAATTTTTGAAGGTCAATGTTTTCGGAGTTTTTTCGGTTGCGATATCTTTGATCTGTATGTCCATTTGTTTTATTTTTTGTTCGTAAACACATAATACATGCTATATAAACCTACCGTAAAATAAATACAATTTCTCAGGTTCTGTCAAATAATCCTAGTTTATTACAGGATTTCCAGAAATTCGGAGGTAATCCATCAAAACCTTTGGTTCTAGCAGTAAAATCTAATATAGTCTGACAGTGTTGAAATCTCCCCCAATAAAACCGTAATAAACGGCTCTGGCTTCTAATTAAATGGAATCTGTATATAATAAACCTAACCTCATTGCAAATATTGGATCTTTATTAAGTTTTTTTTATTTTCTTACGATCACAGATTTAAGGTACATTTTTTATACTATTTTCTATATGCTCAAAGAATTCAGAACGAAAAACCGTGAAAAAGCATCCTTGCAATTCTTTGAATCTAGGTTTTATTTTTAGATTTTTTTAGTCGGAAATATTGTATTTTCATGGAGAACTGGAAATTAATTAATCAATACGTCATTTCCCATTCGAATTCCTTGGAAATATGCTAATCTTTAAAAATAAGAAAAAAAAACCATCAGGTTTCAACTTTCAAGCCTAAAAAACCTCTCGAATTCGAGACGGAATAAAAGCTTTTAGGAGAAAGGGGATTGGAAAAACAACATTTGGTAGTTAGGTCTTATTTTTCTGGATATGCATTATTCATGCCTCATATTCATATTATTAGTATTCCTTGATAAAAATCATAGACCGTTCTTATTTTTGAAATAATAACATGACAGCTGCTAAAAAAATAAGAAGTTCTGAGAGGTTGTATTAGCTTCAAAAGTATTGGGCCTGTAATTTAAATTAGGGCCGAATTCCTTCCAGTCTTGATCGATAGCACTCCGTTTCCTCGGATTTCAAGTAATTGTTTTACTCTATGGTTGGGGTAATATGAGAATTTGAATATTTTGCGTTTTTGAATGTCTGGTTTAAAGAATTAAAGACTGGTCTAACCATTATAAAAAAAAACTACTTAACAAACCTTAACATCTTTGTACATGAATAATAATTTAGAGTTTCCGGATTTACAAAAAACGACTTTTAATTACAAATCGTTACATACCAAATCAGTTTAAAAATTAGACAGGCTACTTTTGGCTAATGAGAGACATAACGAGCAGTTAGACAAGGCTCAATACCTTAAGAAGAGAGTAAAAATATCCCAGGATTAATTCCCAGCCTCTATACAATTTTTCAGCTCTATTCTATACCTAATCAAAACATTAGAAATCAGTAACCCGAACCAGTTTACGACACAGTTTTTCCTCCTCTTCAAACTCTAAAAAAATCTAAAGAAACTAATTGTAAGCTCGTTGATTACTTTCCCTTTCACGAATCCATAATTATTTTGATCGCCTCTCCATAGTTCCAACTTTCCAACAAACTATAAAACAAACTTATTATCGTCGTAAGGCACACTTAAATACTGCCTCAACCCCAAACAAAACTACCAACTTCCGTCCCGAACTTTTTTCAAGAACAAAACGATGCTAATTTACAAACTTCCTTTCCACAACTTTCCCCAAGAAACAAAACAATGGGGCTCTAAATCATTTTCAATAACCAGTTCAACAAATGTCCAGATGTATCGCAGCTCATGATCACTTCCCGTGTTTGAAAATGTTTCACGTTTCCCCAACCATAGAGAAAACCCAAATAGACAGTTGAATAGCTTTTGACCATACCATTCCAATGTTATATTATTACACCAGGGCACAAGGGTGACTATTTGAAATAATGTTGAGACAGACAGACCGACGGACACGAAGCTATTCGCATAATGCATTCACGATAGATAGCGAATTTATGATGTTTCTCCGCCTTCTCAACCTAAAAGCTCGACAAAACACTGCATCCTAAATCTCTAAATAAGCCATCCCTCCAAAATAAGTTCCCACATACCCAAAACCTTCCGCTATTAATGATTAAATAGAATTTTTAACCAATCTTCCGTTACGACACTTTCATCGTCTAAATCGTCATAACTCATGAAACCGAGCCCCATGTAAAATAAAAAATACAATCGAAAACTCAAACCGTAACTCCTAAAACCTTAATTAAACGCAGATCCAAATCGGACTCTCCTGATTAAATCCAACGGAGCTGTTTAATTTCATCAGTCTCTCCAAAGACGTTCCCGACAACCCAGATTTTTTCCATCTCATTTCCCATTTCCCCCGATCCGACTAAACCGGAACCAAGAGAGCAACTAAAATAAACTACAGCCCAAACTGTCCAGCAACGATGCGATGGCTTCTTCTTTGAGTTCAGTCATCCAGACAGTGTAAAAAAACAAGTATATACGGAAATCAGGGATCGGGAATAAGAAAAAAAAGAGGCAATCAGAGATTTAATCTAAGTTGACACGAGGAAAAGCAAGTCTTCAAATAATAGGAGATGGAATCTTGGATAAGAACTGATGACGATAGTTCCGAACCCAACACCACCGTCCAAATTCCAACTACAATACAATCTCCAATCAAGGAATCCGAGAATCTGGAATCTGGAGACGACCCCAACGGGAAATATCGGGAAGATGGACCGTGTCGGCTTACTAACTATCTTCTCTAGCTTAGGCTAAGGTACGGTTCATAAACGAACAGGGCTATCGAAATTGACTAGCTTTTAGTCATTATTTAGAGGGACTGGAATTGACTAAAAAAAGATCGAAGATCGGGGGAAAATACTCTTCGTTCAATGAGCTGGGACAGGATTTCGCTAGAATTTAATGGAATTTCGACAGAAAATTCAATAATGTCGACAGTCGACAGAAAGCAAATTTTAAATATTATGACTAGAGGTTAATTTATAACCAAGTTTACTTTCAGCTCTAGTTGGTTATGTCAAAATTGTGGAGAAAACTTGACACTTTTGTCGCCTGAATCTTATGTCCTGACACCTTTGTAGCCTGAGGAATCTTACGCCCTGACACCTTTGTGGGGGCCAAGTACGACTCTTGGGCTTATCCTAACAATTATGTGCGCCAGTCCTTCGTCACTGGTCTTATCACTGTCGTAATGTTACTCCGACTCGACTCTAACTAATGGGCCTAGCTCTTTTAATCTACTTATTTATGTGAAGCCTACTCAATCAATAGACTTACACCCTTGAAGTACAATTAAACGTAGATTTATTAATTAGAAACGTCGGAGTATTTAACTTTTTGTCGTATTTTTACAATTAACTCGGAGAGACAAACGCTGGAATACAACCTCTCTTCTCCCCGTCTCAATTCGATCTTGTTCTTAAATCACATACATTCTACATACAACATCTTTCACCATGAGGCAAACACAACTCATAAAATGCCCAATAGAGGCCAAACAACAACATTCTCACATTTCCCATAATGCACAAATAAAGATCATGAGATATTTACATACAAATACAAACTATAAATGTCCCAGTGGGTGTGGCGCCTACATTCTCCCCCTCATTTTAAAACCTGGGGTTTAAAATTAACACTGTTCGACACACTTCACTGAATCACTTTCACTTCAGTTTTCTTCTTTCTTGCTTGAAAAGTCTTTCTATAGTCTATCAAAGTCTTTGAATACCATCCAGTCTTCTTCAAAAGGGTCAGCTCCTGTTGAATGGATAATAGTCCTAATTGTTTTGCCATTGCAGTTGGCAAACGGTAGCTCACTTTCACTACACAAGTTGTTGGCATGGTCCTGACTTCTTTCTCTGCAGGGTTTTCTCCGTCCTTCTTTTTCTGTCCTGCTCGGGTTATCACAGCGGCAATTTTCTCCTTATCTTGATTATCTCCCAGCACGTCCAAGGCTGCTAATCTAGCCACCGGTCTTCTGTAGATCCCCTTCGCCGTCTGCACCTCTGCCACGCGAACTAGTCCATCACTTCCGGGAAATACTCTTACTATTTTTCCCAACGGCCAGGAACCTCGAGGCATGCTCTTGTCAACAATGAGCACTATGTCGCCGATTTTAATTGGCTTTCCGGATTTATGCCACTTCTGTCTCATCAGCAAGTGTTGGGAGGTATTCCTTCCTCCATCTTCCCCAAAACTGGTCAGCAAGGTCTTCAGTTCTTCTTCAAAGATCACGAGAATTCATATCACCTTCTCCGAGTGTACGTCCTATTTTGGTATAAGGCTTTAAAATATGATTTGGGGTTATGGCTTCCAAATCGTCAAGGTCAAAAGAAACGTCAATGAGGGGATGATTGTTGACCATTTCTTCGGCTTCAACAAGTAGCGTATGAAGCACTTCTTCTCTGGGTGAATGGTCCTTTAAAATTGAGTAAAGGGCCACTTTCACTGAACGCACGAGTCTCTCCCAGACTCCTCCCATGTGCGGGGCTGCCGGAGGGTTAAAGACCCAATTTATGTTCTGTGCAGCGCATTCTTCGGTCATCTTATTGTGGTTGAGTTGCTCCAAAGCGTCCATCAGCTCATTGTTGGCTCCCACAAAATTTGTGCCATTATCTGAGTAAATATTCTCAGGGCACCCTCTTCTTCCAATAAATCTCTTCATGGCCATAATGCAAGCGTCGGTTGACAGGAAACTTGCCATCTATAAATGTACGGCTCTGGTAGCCATACATGTAAATAATGCCACATACCTCTTCTGACTCGATCGTCCAATAGTGACAGTAAGAGGTCCAAAGTAGTCCAATCCCGTATTTCGAAACACGGGACTTCCAGATTCCAAACGATATGACGGTAGTTGACCCATCTCAGGAACTATGGGTTCAACTGTATTATTCCTGCATAATTGACATTTATGCCAGGCACTTCGAACTGCATTTCGACAATTCCGAATGAAGAACTTCTGCTTCAGCTCGTTCGAAACTCGTTCTTTTCCATGGTGTCCTCCTTTGCGATGATAATAATCGATTATCAGTTTTGTTATTTGGTGTTTGGCGTCCAAAATCACTGGATGTTTTACGTCGTAAGGCAATTCCTTAGCCTTCTGCAGCCTTCCGGAAACTCTCAATATTCCAGCTGGATCTAGAAAGGGGCTCAATTTCTTCAATTGACTTGATTTATCCACACATTGATAATCCTTTCCTTTTTGATTTGATAGAAAGTTGACATCGTCTTCAAAACTTTCTGCTTGGGCTTGTTTCCAAAGCCATTCTTCTGATGACTTCAACTCCGTCGGAGTAAGTTCCCAACTTACACCCTTTTGTCGATCTGTAGGATTGCGGCAGCGTCGTACGAATCGTTGTACGAACGCTGTGGTCCTCAAAAGTCTAATCCACGATGAGTAGCGGTTAATGTCGAACAGTGTGACTTTAGACTTTGTAACTAGGAGTATATGTTCCTTCTTCAGCTCCAAACTTTCTTCTTTTGCTTTGGGAGCTTTCTCTTTAGGCCACATGTCTTCATTTAATTTTAAAAATGCTGGCCCGTTCACCCATCTACTTTTCGATGACCAATCACAAGGCATTTTGTCACGGGTAAGTTCGTCTGCAACGTTCTCCTTACCGGGCAACCATCTCCATTCACTGGTGTCTGTATTCTCCTGGATCTCTCCGACACGATTAGCGATAAATTGTGGGTACCGTTTCCCATCCGACTTTGTCCACGCAAAGACGACTTCGCTGTCGGTCCAATACACTGTCCTGTGTACCTTTATAGAATGGGATTCCTTAATTGATTTGGCAAGCCTGCTTCCTATCAATGCAGCTTGCAATTCACTTCGGGGAATGGAGATTGGTTTGAGTGGGGCGACCTTCGCCTTCGCGTTGATTAAGGCCGTACTGATAATTCCATCTTTTCGAATCCGAAAGTACGCGACCGCTCCGTATGCTTGCTCACTAGCATCTCCGAATATATGAAGTTGAACTTCATCGGCCGTCGACAGGTTTTCAGAATAGCATCGTGGTATTCGAAATGTATGGATCTGCTTCATCTCCTCCAACCAATTATCCCATTTCCCGTGCACCATCATTGGAAGCTCTTCGTTCCAATCTGTCTTCATTCTCCATGTATCCTGAAGAATCATCTTCGCTTTTATTCTGAAAGGAGATAATAGACCTAACGGGTCATATATCGACATGACTAGTGCAAGGGTCTCACGTTTCGTCGGTTTTCTGATTCCATCAAAGACTTCCTTGTTCACCTTCAGAAAATTCAAGGCAAACGTGAAATGATCTTCCTGTGGTCTCCAGAACAATCCCAGAATTCTTTCAGCTTCGAAATCCTGACTGCAATCCAAACTCTTAATAGTTTTTGATTCAGCTCGAAGCCTTTCGGGTATGGCCTTCCGCACTTCCTCCGAGTTCGTTCTCCATTTATGAACGAGGAATCCACCGGCTTGGCAGATAGTTGTTATTTCTTGCTGGCTCTTGATAGCCTCTTCCGCGGTGTCAAAGCTTTGACCGTAGTCATCAACGTAAAAGTTCTTGACTATAGCTCTAGCTGCGTCAGAATATTTCTTTGTATACAAAGCAGCGTTCTTATTTTTGGCCTCCTGCGCAAACGTCGGAGAGCACGAGGCACCAAAAATCAGTACATCCATCTGATATTTGTCTGGGTCTCGGGAACGATCCATTCCTCGAAATAGGAATCGCTGAAAGCTGGCATCTTCTTTTTTTATCCGAACTCTATGGAACATATCCATGATATCTCCACTGACAGCAAATTTCCTTTCCCTCAGCGCATATAAAATGTCAATTAGTGGCACCAGCTTGTCTGGTCCGGTCATTAATCGGTCGTTAAAGCTAACGCCATTAATCTTAGCCGCACAGTCAAAAACGAAACGGTACGGTTTCTCCTTCTTAGGGTTAAATGCCATAAAGTGAGGAATGTAATATGTCCAATTACCGTCCTCTGCAGATTCAGCTTCGGTCAACTTCCTTGCGAATCCTTTTGAAACATATTCCTGAATCTTGTCTTCAAATTTCTGAGCAAATTCTGGATTTCTGTCCATCTTTCGTTCCATAGATTCAAGACGATTACGAGCTTGAAAATATCCATCGGGTCGCTTGACATCGTATGGCTTTCGAAGTAATCCTGCTTCCCAAACATGTCCAGATTTTGAAATTGAACCTTCAATTTTCTGTACATCTCTATCCATTAGTTTCTGGGACAGAATGTCTTCCTTTGACCTCGTCTGGACCGGAACTGTTTTGATTCCAATGTCATCAATATTCATATGACGTTTCACTATTAGATGAAGTTCCTGAAGTTGACGTTGCTCCTCCCCCAGTTCTCGGCTAATGTGGAAGTTACTTTCGCTTCGGACAAGTTGACTTCGGATTCCACTCAAGGTCCATCCAAGCAAAGTCTTGATGGCAACTGGGGACTTGAAGGGTCCTTCCCTTATTTCTCGGGATGCAATTAGATCTCCATGATCTTGTCCAATTAGCAAGTCAGGGACACCGTTCTCAAATGCTGCTAAATCTAGTCCTTTTAAGTGCTTCCACTTCTTCAGAAGTTGAGGACTTTGTGTCTGTGCTGGTAAGGGTAGCTTCTGAGTGGTGCAGGCATTCTTGATGTTGAAGGGGCCTTTTCCATTTCGGTCGAAAACAGCGAAGCTTACTTCCCTCGATCCAGTCTTTGGTTCTGACTTATTTATTCCCTTTAGCACAAGTGTAATCGGTCGTCCTTTTAACTGTAATTCTTCTGCAAGGGATTCTGTAATTAACGTTACAGAAGCGCCCGGATCCAGCATCGCAAACTTCTCGATGTATCCGTTGGGTCCCTTCAGCTTGACAGGCAATATTCTCAATTTTGAACTGGGATGTCCACCGTCTTCTCTCATATCATTTTCAAACGCATACTCGACATTTTCGACTCGAATATCTTCGTCTTCTTCTGCGAGGTTGACATCTTCGTTCTTCTCTTTGGACTTCATCTTCTGATTATCCATATGAAGTAGGAAATGATGTGTTTCTGTACAACCATCAGTTCCACACTTCTTCTTGTTTCTGCAGTCTTTAGTTAGGTGACCGTAATTAAGACATGAATAGCAAAGTCTTTTATCTTTTACGAACCTTTTTCTGGCTGAGCCATCTAATGCTTTGAATTCATCGCACATTTGGAGTCTGTGACCGGTCTTGGTACAGCATCCACATTTTCTATCTTTGGCAGCTGGATATTCCTTCTTCTCGAGGTCACCGTCCATTGCCATCGCATGTTCACCTGGTCTTCGTCTGTTAGGGTTCCTATTGTCCCAGTGCTGTCGCTTTTCACCGTTGCCAGGATTGACTTTGACTTTATCTTGCTTCTGACTGCAAGTTGTTGGAGGGCATAGGGCACATGCCAGTTTCGTCTTTTTCTCCAACCATTCTGAAAATGAAACAACATCTTTAGATTTGCTGGGGTTTGATTCCAGCCACTCTCTCCAGGTCATCCTATAAGTGATAGTCAACTTTGATTCAAGCTCCTCCAAGAGCATTGGGTTTTGAAGATGGTTGGTCCGACCTAATGACTGTAGGGTTCGTGTCAACCCGTCCACAGCATTCCCAAACTCAATAATTGTTTCGAGTTGGTTATCCTTTATGGGAGGGACTTCCTTCACTCGCTGAGTCATCGCCTTTATGATGAACTCAGGTTGGCCGAATCTCATCTCCAACTTGTCCATTATGGCCTTGACATTTTCAGGGTTATCCATGAGACTTCGGACTGTTTCAAGGGCATCTCCCTTGAGACATTTGTGAAGACGGTTGAGATTCTCATCGTCCTCGAAAGCGCAAATTCTGGTGGTTCTTTGATAAGCGCTTTTGAATGTAAGCCACTCCTGTGGCCTACCACTAAAGAACGGCAGGTCCTTGGCATGGGACTGCCTCGCCAGAAACCTCTGATTACTAGACGGTTCTGGTGGTCTATTCACTCTTCCAATGGCTTGAGCAAACATCTGAATTAAGCGTTCTTCTCCGCTTACGTTTGATGCACCGGCACCAACGACGGATGACTTCTCGATTTTGGTAAGATCATTCAACTTATCTTCCAACTGAAGTTGCTTCTGAACTTCCTCCGCGGCCTTGAGATTCATTTCTTCACATTGAACTTTGACCCTTTCAGCCATCGCCTTCTGATCTTCAAGTTGCTGTAGCACAATCTGCTTCTCAGCTTCAACACGCTGCAGTTCGTCTTCATGAGGTTGTACTCCAACTCCATGCAAGGGACCAGCTTCATTCTGTGTATTTGGAAGGACGGTGACGGAAGTATGATGGTCATCATCTTCATCTGAAAGTACTTGGTCAAAGATTTCATCAATCTTGTTCTTTTCTAAGGAAGCTTTAATACTCAAGAGTTTCTTCTTGTTTGATATATTTATCATTTCATTATCATTTTCAGCTTGTTGAATGTATCTTTTCTTATTCATACCTTTCAACGCCTTCTCAAGTTGTTTGATATCTCTCCTGATATTTTGTTCGGAATCCTCATCATCCCATGATGTGATGTCTTCCAACTTCTCGCGTAATTCGGCAAGGTCATCCTCCAATCCTTTGATCTCCTCGTCCATTTTCCACATATTCAATGCAATGGACCGTTCACGCTCTTCCAGCTCGCTTCTCTCTTCTTCGAGATCACATTCAAGCTGTTGATTCATGACTTTACTGCTGTGAGATGCTTGAGGAATTGACAGGCTCTTGACACTTCCGATTCTGCTTCTTGGGGATTTGGGGGTGGTACCTGACGCTCCAGCGTCGGTATGGTCAGTTACAGGGATTGAATTGTCACCCTGGGCTCCAGTATCTCCCATCTCAGCGGTTTTTGATTTACTTCCTGTCTCCATGTTGACAAGGTTTGATGAAGGACGCTTATAGGCAATCTCCTCCACCAGCAGTGAGTAGGACGCTTCCTCTTCTTTCACAGATTACGGGAATACGGGAACCTCCTTCTCCACTGTTTTACTTCACGAGATAAGCTGTTTATCCACAGTACTTATCCGGTTCGATGGACCAATGTGGGGGCCAAGTACGACTCTTGGGCTTATCCTAACAATTATGTGCGCCAGTCCTTCGTCACTGGTCTTATCACTGTCGTAATGTTACTCCGACTCGACTCTCTAACTAATGGGCCTAGCTCTTTTAATCTACTTATTTATGTGAAGCCTACTCAATCAATAGACTTACACCCTTGAAGTACAATTAAACGTAGATTTATTAATTAGAAACGTCGGAGTAATTAACTTTTTGTCGTATTTTTACAATTAACTCGGAGAGACAAACGCTGAAATACAACCTCTCTTCTCCCCGTCTCAATTCGATCTTGTTCTTAAATCACATACATTCTACATACAACATCTTTCACCATGAGGCAAACACAACTCATAAAATGCCCAATAGAGGCCAAACAACAACATTCTCACATTTCCCATAATGCACAAATAAAGATCATGAGATATTTACATACAAATACAAACTATAAATGTCCCAGTGGGTGTGGCGCCTACAACCTTTGTTGTCTGACTCTCATGTCCTGACACCTTTGTCACCTGAATCTTATGGCTTGACACCCTTTGTCGCTGACACATATGACCTGGCACTTTTGAATCTTATGCCCTGATACCCTTGTCGCCGACACATTTGATATGACCTGTACTTTTCTCCCTTAATCAAGCCAATAGAGACAAATTCGTCTACCTTAAAATCATCCGATAATTTCGGCTAAACCCTAACTGAGCAGAGTGGACAGGGTGTACAAGTTGATTAGAAATGGCCCGGAAATAGGAAATAGGAATGGGGACTAATCCAGCTACAGAAACTGTTTTTTCTCGAGTTGATTGGAGGACAACCGATGCTGAGTTCTGGGTGTCACCCGGGATGATGATGAAGGATGAGGATAACAAGTAGGTTGTATTCTATAGTCACTTGATTTCGCAATACTATATCCACTACAGACGCTATTTTTTTCATGTTTTGACCTATAGAAATAGAGAGCATGTGATAATACGGTATTGAACAAATTGCAGTTGAAGACTGGACAAACTGACAGTTCTGAAGGAGCCTCTGTTTACAATAAAAACGAGTCACTGAACCGAAACAGTCTGGATTTTGAAGGAGCAGATGCAGAACCGATATTCCATATTCTATTTATTTCCATCGCTCTCGGCGGATTGTCTATCTCTTTTAATGTGAACATCGTTTAATTAAATTCGTTAACTCCTTACTGATCGAGAGTTATTGTTATTGTAAACTGTACTGTCGGATTTTGAATCTGTTTTTGGTAGAATTTATTAATAGTCTATTATTTAGTCGAATGACCCTATGATTCTATTTAAATTGAACAAAAACGAAATTCGGAGAAACGCACAACGAGTAAAAAATGTCCCTCAACTAAATCATGGGGACAGTAAAAGGAAATCTAAAAAAAAATCTGATTTTTTTGTGGGTCACCCGATTTCCCGATTTTTTTTTGCCACGCCGATTTTTTTCCTCAACAGTACATAGATCCGATAAATCCATAGGTTTTAAACTTTCAGTACGAGCCGTTTAGTGAGTTGGAATAAGTTGATAAGTTCTGAGAGTTGTACAGACGATGAGATAGACGCACATAATATAATATGAGGGCAGTTTTATGATGATTACTTTCCCTTGGTTTGATCCATCTCATTTCCATTTCCACATCTGCTCCTCTCTCTTATCATATCACACTTACTTATAGATGCAACCCCAGCTGGACAGGACAGATCCAATAATCATGTACATTAGTACATTTATATGTTTCTGGACCAGCGGAGATATCCCTGCTGGTATCTCTTGAAGATAACTCCGATATATTATTATGTATCTATGAGATAACTACAGCAGGAGATGAAATGGCAGGATATAGTTTCTTGGTCCAAGGACCGTTCAAAAACTCAAAGGGCCTCCAAACATCTTTAACATCCGCCTTGTGATAAAAAAACATGCGGAGTTGGTTAGATTATAGCATTACTAATATATGTCATATAAATAAGTCAATTTCTTCTATTTTGGCATATTATTTTCCTTTTGGCATTACATAGATGTTCCTTTCCACGGAAAAGTTTTTGAGATAAACCCCCAAAAAATGGTAAAATCCAGGTTTCTCCAATTTTTCTAAAATTTAAAGACGCTCAAATTAAATTTATTTTAAACATTAGGAGTTATTTCAGCTCTTAAAACAAATTTTATGGCTCAAAACAAGATTACGGAGACTGTGGTTTCAGAATTTTATTTCAGCTTATCATAACATCACCAGGGGGAGGGGGGTTGGGTTAAACACCCGGAAATAATTGTTCTATGACATCCAAAGAACTATCTATTTTTGAGAATAATGTGAGTTAATAATAGAATGTGAGTTAATTGGAGGTGGGGACTTATTTCGGTATTTCAAATTTATGAAAGGTCCTCATTATTCCAGGCCATGAATTGAGGCTAAAAGTTCTAAATGATTGGCTTGATGACTTGGGTAAGACCCTGTTTTATACAACTGGTCCTGATCTGCTTTTACAATTCCTCATGTCCAACTATTTATGAGGCAGATTACATATAGGAGAAAGCTGGTCGAGACGATAGAAGTCGCTTCATTTGAGATGTCATTCCGGATTTGACAATTTCGAGATATGAAATGTAATAACATTATTGGGGACATCGGTATGATGATTTTACGAGTTTCGGATTTGGCAACTAAATTTTAGGACTTTCTGCCAGTTTAACCAAACCGATACCACATATTACATATGCTTTTCTAAGGTTATAAAATTCCTCTGATAAAATGAACTTTCTCTAATCTTTCGATTTCCGACCGATCGTCTGTTACAGGGCTCATGATTTAGTTGAGGGACCGGTTCCGGTCCCATATTTCCTGATTGGCATTTGGCACTCTTTCAGACTTCTTGTTTGACTTCGTTTCTCAAATTCGAAGATTTGGTCCAAAAAATCAAGAATTTGATGTCAAATTGACATTATTTCTGAACGGCTCTATGACCAACTCATCATCTTTAATATTTTTAGGACCTGGCTTACCAACTTATCGAAGTTAATGAGTAGAGGAAACTACCTGGACTACGAAGTTACGACCCGCGCAGTACAGAATGTCCAGTATTTTCCGGTTATCCTCGGACATATCTATCTGAAAGTCTGGAATAAAATATCAGAATCACCTCTCCCCGGGTGAAAGTCCTCGAGACAGGCTTAAGCCGTACGGAAATCGAAGTTATGGCAATAATTTGAATTAAAAATATACACTGTATATACAGAATATGCGGGTGGTATATATTAAACTAAATATAGTGTCAGAGGTAAACGGTAAATGTCTATTCAGATAAGGTGGAAACGAGGTCAATGATAATGATTCTAATCAAATAGAATGTTCATTGTTATTTGCATATGCCTTCCTGACTTCCTAACATGGGGAGGGAGGTGTCCCCTCAGGTAAGTGTAGATCTACTATTTCTAGTTTACCTTAAACCCCTAAATAAGTCCCCATAGTAAGCTTTTATGGTAGAAGTGGGCACTGAATGAATGGAGACTCTTTTGAGAGGGGCGGTTATTTCAGGGAATTTGTTACTTTTTATAAGATTTAGAGACACTATTGTATTACAACGTTCATCGGATGGAGGTGTTCCTAAATGTGAAGACAGACTAATTTACCTTAAAACTCCCTAAATAAGTCCCCATATGTAGTTGTGGTCTAGTAGAAGTAGACTTATTTAGGGAGGGTGGCTTATTTTTTAGGTTTTAATACACACTACACTATACGGTACTTTGAACTATTCGGAACAACGCCTGCCTACGGTACCCTTGGGAGTGCCTCGACTTAATATCTTTCCCCATCTCTTCCACTATCATAATTGTAATTATGAGTATGGTTATAATTGTAATCATAATTACGACGGCCGACGCATATAGCCCTCATGTTAATGCATCAGGTAATTGTAATTGCAGGTGGATAATTCCCTGGTTTCCCAGCTATTTTCCCCCGTACACCATACGTACAGTTTAAATTCTAGAGTCAATGATTTGAATTTTGTATTTAAAAGCCAATCAATTGTTCCTTAATTAAACGGGCTTTCGAAATAGCTATTAATTTTAATTGTAATTCCTAATTCCTCCGGTATTTTACTGTTTTCGATTCTCTCAAATATTTCTACACTCAAGATCAGTAGAAGCGAGTTTCGGAAATCGGAAGAACATTTGAATAAAGTACCGTACCGTCGTATCCCTATCAATGCTAGTGGTCATCAACTGGAAAGTACAACCGGAAGGGGCTGTTCATAAACCGAGACTAACTAAATATTTTAATTTTTAGCATTTTTCTCCTGTTTTCGCCTCTTTTAAACAATTTTAGGGTTTAACAAGGAGTTTTTTGGAAATTCTTCTAAATGAACTAGTTTTTTGAAAACCCCTTTGCTTGTTTAGATGAACTGGGTCAACTAAATCCAGATGGGAGAAGAGAGACGAGGAGAGGAGTTTATTGCTAATCAATAGCTCGGCTTGACAATGTTCGAGACTATTTAGGAGGACTGGACCAAATGTACACAAAACATCAGGCCACCACCACCGCACTTCATTTAACATCCGTTATTTCAGTCCTCCAATCCCAATATAAACACATTGGCCTCCTTTGCATATTTTCCTGTCTCTTCGAGTAATTTATGTTTGATTCTTATCAACCGTATCGATCCATTGATTTTGAAGTACTCTCTATTCCCTTAACTTAAAACGGAACCGGCGACGCTGATTTAGCTTACGGTCCGCGTAGAAATAGCCGACCGACACCTCTTCAAGTTGGCAGAATTTCTAGCGTTTTTCTATAATCAATCCCTGGTTTTAAAACCCTCGGAATGGGGTGGAGATCTATTTAGGGGATGTATATTTTTAAAAAGATCAAGGGGGTGGGGATCTATTGTGGGGATCTTTGCATTCTACAGATGATGGGGATGGGGATCTATTCCAGGGATCTATATTTTCAATCTATATGACAAAAATTCGGAATTTCAATCAATTCTTGTAAATTTTTCTGACATGCAGGGATAAATTATTCCTCAATCGATACCCGGAATTGCAATGCTTTAAATTTGACTTACATCTCGATTAGCCCATTTCTGGTCCTTGTAATTATTTTGCCAAAAAATTAGATGTTTTTAATATGTCGAAAAGTTATGCCCTATTTCATATTTGATTAGTATTATGGAATTTTAAATCCATGAAGGTATGCATGGTCCAAACCCATTTAAATCAATAGCTAATCTGCATTTAGAAGAGGTGAACTGATGATCTAATTGTAATTGCAACTCCTTATTTGCGCATCGTGTTGGTGTCCAAGTAACGGAAGCCAAGCCGGTGGATTATGGCTTCAGGAGAGGATATCCAATAAGCCTCGTATTTACAAATGCAGAATATATTCAATTTTACTTTCATTTTGTTCCGTGATTTCTGGGTCGTTTGTAAACAAAACAATAAAGGTTGAATGGTTCACAATTTAAGGGGAAACCTGGATGTTTGAAGCAGTTCTGGATGTTTTTTTTTGCTTTAAATAGCAGTTCCATTTAACAAAATAATTAGTCTAAAAATCGAAAAATTAGCTACTTAAATTAATGTTGACATTATTTTTTAAATTACAATTAATCATTCAAATGCTTATAATTATCCAATTCTATGTGCTTATAGAACAGCCACTTTTCGTCCCTTCAAAATTTTTCCAGTTTTTGAATGTCAGTGTTTAAGCCAGAATGAATGCTGTTTTTCAGTTTAACGTAAAGATTTGAATCTTTGAAAAATGCTATATTTTTTTAACTAAGAAAAATGCAATTCTTTCCAATTTTTTACCTTTTTTAATTCTTCAAATTTGATTTTTTTCATTCACTTCTTTCACCAGAGCATCAATAAATGTAGGGCTAAATCCTACGATTTGTGAACAACCCCTCGACTAATTAAGCCCTGTTCCAAAAACGGAAATGTTTGCACATCCGTACATAGGAATTTGCATTCAGAGCAGATCCGATCCGTGCAAATATTTATTGTTGCAAAACGATAGACATATTATGCATCTTTTAAAGTCCTTGATTGTCGAATCAATTAAGGCCAATACTACTCTCCGGTATTTTATAGGGCTTGATGATGATTAGGATAGTTTGGCAATGTGGGCTTATCGTGTAAATAAATATTTGTAGCTGTTTTGGTATTTAAATTTCCGTTGTTTTCACTCGTGCCAAACTCCAAACAAGGATCCAATCAGATATTTAGTACAATAGTCAAATCATTTGCATCTCGCGACAATTGTCCCCCGAAATACAAGCCCACCCCAAAAAAACCGTTTTTATTCTTCCATTAAGCTTGTTTGAATGATTTAAAAACAAGCCCCCGAAATACACGCCCAGGGGGATTATTAAATGAATATGCGATCGATGATAATGCAATCTAAAACTCATCTATCATCTCTGTGTGTTTAAGTTCATTTATTTCAGGAAGTTCCCAAGCCGTTGGGCTTATCTCGAATTGATCAAATTCGAATAGGGTTATTTTGTAATCATCTCTACCTCTTGTTTTTTTGCATTTGAAATGACATATAAAACAAGTGTGGAATCTGTAACATTTGAACAGGAAAACAGTTGAAATCTCGATGGATTTAAGTGGTTTTAGGCATCGGCACCCCTCTGGGCTCTTCTTATTAAAAAAATCCAATAACTTTCTCCCACTTTACAGGTTTAAACCCCATTGGGGTTTTGGAATTTATGAGGTATTGGCCACCGGTGGGGGTTTTCTCCTGATCGGTATCCAATTTTTTTAAACCCACAGTAGATTTCAAATGAAAATTTAAAAAAACTGTGCAAACTTAAGGCCTTAAAATACTCATAAAACTTGAGATTGCTTTCAGATGTGCTTTTTTCAACTTCCGGGAAGCTGTGTTTTTTTGTAATAAAATTGAGCTGAAATGCGAAGGATTTTTGAAGTAAAATTGAGTAGTAAGAAGGCAAACAAAATATAAAATTCCGGAACGGTATGGGACGCTCATAAATCCCAGTGCAATATCCTGACGAATCGGATCATAATTTTAAGTCCCAACCCAACCTGTCCTTAAAATATGTTATTGTAGCTTGTAACCCCTTGGCTATTTAAAAATGTCGCACCGATGTTCTTGAATTCTGTTACTAATGGAAAAAACATATTCTCGCAAATTTTCACAGAATTGAGTATATCAGAAAAATCACATTATAAAAGTTAATTACAAAAGTACAACACGGAACGGACAGAAAGACCAAAGAAGCTAACAACTTCAGTCTTGCAGAATAAACAAGTAATAATAATACTTATAAACGAGTAACGATAAGCGATAATAAAAGAACGAGTACTATACTAACTATTAATTCGATTTTACAACTAATTTTGATAAATAATAAAATAAAAAATTAATCTGCATTACATAATATAAAATATGGACTCCCTGTGATCAAATCCTGAGTTTTTAATATCGCATTTTTGTCCTTTGTATTTTGCATTTTGCATTAAACATACAGAATACTGAAACCGAAATTTCAGTGTTTTCCCAAGCTAATCGAAAAAAAACTTGCCTGCTGTTATAACCATATGTTAAACTTTTTAGATGAAATTTCCCGTTTCCCTCTTGAAATTTCCAAATTTTCCCGTTATTTTTAAATACGGTAAAAATCGGGATTTTCAAACCGAGAAATTTCTTCATGTTACCTTTCCACCAGCGGAGGCTGTGCTATTGTACGTATTTTTTCGGGCAAAATCACCCCCTGCATTGATCTCACCATGAACAGGCCATGATTTATATGCATATCAAATAAATGTCGGGATGAAGGAGATGCGATGATGTATGTAGTCGGATAATAATCAGATGATGAAAAATGACCATAAAACGGGATATTCATCCCCAGATTGTGCCGGTATTCCATCATTTCTCAATTCTCAATTCTGACATCCCATTCATTTCCAACAGGGCCTGTCGTTACAAAAGACCTCTTCGCTCCCATATCTTTACTTGTGTTTTTCTAGATTTCAAAACCCGGATCGAAAAACATTCGTCAGAGATGAATTTGATGCATTTGGTTCCAAATTCGATGTGGGGCCGATTAATTTGGCCAACTGCCACTTCGAAACAAAACATAGTCCATAAATAAGACACTTCATTGGACACACTTTAATTGCTGTGATAGATTAGCGAAACATATTTTAACCGACAAAAATTTTACTTCACACTAGCTACTGCATCGAAACACATAAATATTTAGATGTCTCGGAATAAATCCCTATATTAAGCCAGTCACTGAAATAAATCTCCATCCTAGTTCCAATTCCGTAAAAATAACACGTTAAAGTGATAAATTAGGGGCTCCAAACCCGAACACCTATATTCTAAATTTTAAAAATATTGAGTGTGCGTTATCGAAACTTGAGTTTTTAATATCACATATTTTCCTAAAGATGAAACCCCTCGGCTTGACTGACAGATTAGTTTTTTAAACTCAATTCAAACGCACAATTTTACAATCAAAAAACATCTTACAATCTCTTAAAAACAATTCGGGATAACATTTTCCTGGTTTTATAACCTACAGCCAAACAAATGTAACCCCATTTCCAGGAAACTATGCTAAATATATTTCGATCCAGATAGAAGAACCTCCATAATCATACTTTTAACGGGCATAAGACCATTAAAATTTTAAATTTTCAAATTAATTCCCCACCTAAATAACTCCCCACCCTAGTCCCAATTCCCCTTAAAACAGGCGATATCAATGTGATTCGGAACTAGAACAATTGGTCCGATCACGAAGCCAAAAATCCCTATTTTTTTCACAACACCGGAAATCTATCTAATTTTCTCTATCTGGACGTATTTAATGGTGAGTCGAGATAGGTCTGGAATGATGTATCTCTCTCCTCTCCAATATTACAGGAAAGTATGTCAGAAGATGATAATAGATCGGGATTTCGGATTTTTTCCCGTTCGGAGAATAGATCCGATTTCCTCCCGTTTTTTCCTCTCCGGTTTTTTGGGCCGAGTTTCATGGTTTCATGACGTGAAATATAATAGCCGACTTCCCTCATCCCAAGAATTATTAGAACCGACAAGAGGAGAGGAAGCGGACGCGGAGATACAATTCCTCGGGTGCATAAATCATGCAAAATATCCCCGAATGTCGAATGCCCCGACAACGTCGATGAAAACCCCCGTTTTTTGCCCGTTTTAGCCCCGATTTCGGAGTTGGACAGATGTATAATAATAAGTATCTTGTAATCCGAGCTGGGACATGCAGAACAGAATAGTTCTTCAATCGAGGGAATAGGCAATATATTTAGAATATCTCGGAGGAAATCGTAAGTTCAGAAATAGGCATTTTTGGCAAGGATTTATGATCTATTCTTATTTTTAAATGACGATGTGAAATATGCCGGTTATGAATGGATAGTTTGTGATTCTGGATAGGTAATATTTTTTGCTTAGAACCACGCATCATGGTATCATGTCTTGCCGTTTGAGCTTTGGGTTTTTTATATTGATGGTATGATATACATATTATGTCATATTTTTAATCGCGCTTCCGGAATAAGTCCCCACCCTTTAAAGAGCAAATGCCCCGAAATAAGCTCTTTACATAAATTATTAATTTTAATTAATCCAATTAAATACATTTATTCTGGAAGTGAAAGTTGAGTAAAAGTAGAAATGCCTCAAAAACACCAGTGCTGGTGGCTGCTATTAAAGTGCTCACTTTAATAGCACAGGTGGGGATCTATTTCGGTGGGGATTTATTTAAGTATTTACTCTAATTGGATTTAGAGAGAATTGTTTCTATAACCCAAAATTTTTCCGCACAATAATTCCCCACCTCGAAATAACTCTCCGTTAGAGAGGGCTTAAATTTTAAATAACACACTGTTTTGTCAAGGATATATACAAGAAATCCTTGTTTGTGTTCGTGCTGGTTTAATGACATATAGGCGTATTGAGTATTGACGTGACGTGTTGACATGGCTCTAATGGGTTCGAAAAGGATACGTATGGACACGTATCTTTCGAATTAAAATCTTTGTGGTATGGGTTTTTTGTGAATAAAAGCGGTCGAGATGGGTTTATGAAATATTTAGTAAATATTCAAATATGGAAATAAATTGTCAATTAAATATTTAAATTCGCAGCTAAGCTAGAGGAGAAAAACTATCTGTCACATTAACTAATTAATTATTAAATCCATAAGTTATAAAACAGAATGTTTAAACCAAGCATATAAAAGTAATACATTATCAGCAACATAAAAAATCTGTGATGTGAACTTATAAAAACACACTACGACTGGACCTGCCATGCCATAATTCCAAATATTATATATTAATTCGACGTTCCAACTGCTGACCAATTCATAATATTTTCTACATAAAAGCAATTAACCTCTGAAAACAAGCTCTATTTAAAAAAAATGGTCATATAGTTGCTGAAGAATTTCAAGATTCTTATGAAATTATCAACTCGTTTGGATATGTATTTTTTATGTATTTCCTGGAAACTTGTACAACATAGTCGTCTTTGAAGATCCATTTATTTTTACTTCAAGTACAAGCAATAAGTGGTTTGTTTTGTCGTAAAATCCCCTAATAACCTGTCGTTTCGTAGTACTCTCTGCAAATTCCTTGAATTCGAAAGAAGATCCGTAGATTTCAATGCAATCTGTAGAACAAGAGCGTTGCAATTTGTTTTATTTGTGTATCATCTAACGAGCTGTTCTGGGAAATCTAGGCGCTTCACCATCCCTCAATTCTTTAAATAGAGCCCCCAAAATAGAACCCCACCTAAAAAAATCTCAAAAATATTAAAAATTGTGTTAGAAATTGCGAGTCTTGATTGTAATTTATGAAAATATACCGAAAACCTTTATGAAATGTCAAAAAATTCGTCCAAAACGGATCAAAATTTAGAGCTTCTGGCACCATACATTTTTAACTCCTAGAAAAGCCACACCCCGGAATAGATTCTCATCCCGAAATACAACCCCACCCATTTGGGACGGTTTTAAAAATACACCCCCTGGGGCTGTATTACGAGAAATACGGCCTTCTTTGAGAAACTGCGATGACAGGCTTTGGGAGTTTTGAAATGTCAACAACTGCTGTTTACAACATTACAACTCCGATGTTTGTTTCTAGTTAATGGGATGTGCAATGTTCCGAATCAGACCATTTCCTCTCCATTCAATCCACCTCACTCGAATCAGACGACCGGAGGGACTGGACCATTCAAAGCAATTAAGAAAGGAGCCAGGAGATCTAAAGAAATGACTACAATAATTCCCCACCTCGAAATAAGCAAAGCGTTTTCCACAGAACCTAAATGTTATGTACGCCTCTCATTAATTGTGAGCCTGCTGTTGGCCTTAAATTATGAATTTGAAGTCTTAACCGATGTCACCAATACTACCTGACATCCTATTAAATTTTGACTCTTGGATAAACAAACTGATCGTCAAAATTTTGACCCAATTGGATTTTTAATGCAATTTTTTCATACGAACTCAACTAGTTCCACAGTTTAGTTTCTTAAATTAATCATACAGTAAACAAAAGCTTAGTTCTATATGCCTCAAATATATGATTAGAGTACCTTTAAAAGGGCATCCTATACGGTACAATATGATATAATGCAACATTTTTCTAGATCTTTTACAGTTTTATTTGAGTATTATTTCAGCATCAAACGATCCGTTTCGAAACGGACTGTTTAAACCGGCCTGTAACCTAAAAATTAATCGACATCGGCATTTCCACTCCCTACTTGATGAGACACATTTTTTATACCCTCTCTCTGGTTTTAATTAAACCCCGTTTCCCTTGACTCCTCCGTGACAAATGGTTGGTTCTTTGGCAGGGGATACGGGTCCGGGTCCGGGTAACTTGGCACCCGGATCGGGAATTTAAAATCTGACTGATTCTGGAGATCTATATTATTATTTCCGATATGACAAATGGTCCTTTGCAGTTTGCAGTTTCAGGAGCTTTAATAAGAACAGGACTAGTGCTTCTGGATTCTGTTCAAAAATTACAAACGACCTACAACTAAATTCAGCATCAATACTTACAATTACAAATAAAAATTAAGCCACCTTGTCTTGATTACTTACAATTTACAATGGAACTTGTCGGTATGAGTGTCGAATATTCGTATAGGAATGTGAAATATTTCGAATATAGAAATATTTAAATAAAATTTAATTGTGAAAATTCAAATTTTTTTTTGTACATTATAAAATTCTAACTTCTAACTTTTTCTCACGGATAAAATTAGCTCTCCATAGTTAGATCAATTGTTTGAGATTTTCGAAAATGTTTTTAAAATCTAAACGTTGAACCTTTTATAATAAAATAAACATATTAAGATTCCCGTAGCTTCAAATAAAGCCTCCGGAATAACTCTACCCCCTAAACAATTCAGTCTGATCAAAGCATTCTCTGTAAAATTGCATGTGTTTTCTGAAACTTTTGCACCTTCAAATTTTTTATGTTCATTTTAACTGCTTCCATGTTCCGAATCCCAATACAAGTGCACCTCTTGTAATAAAAATAATTAACAGGAACAAAGTAAGCATCAAAATATTAATAAATTATGAACTAAAACCCCCGGAATAACTCTACCCCCCTAAATAATTCTCCCAGCTCAAGAATTCCTCTTAAATTTAAAGTACGATTCCAGATTTTTTTGACGTTCATTTCAACGAGTTCCACGTTCTCTTGCCCATATCGTACCTATAAACCTAAACACAATCGCAACTGAAGATGCTTATATTTTATATGTCCGTATGCGAAAGTTGGACATTGGCCCAAGAGGGTTGAAAAACAGAAGAAACAAGGGATTGTTATGGGAAGTAAACTCATTTCTCATTGATTCCTCCACTCCCATCTTATCACAATTGGCTCAAGAACCACTACAGAATAGAATCTATAGATCTGACATTTCTTGTACTTTTGCAATGTACATTCAAGGCTATATTATAGCGATCTGAGGGAAATGATCTTTAAGTGTATTAGAAATTTTCGGGAGAAGTGTACCCAGGGCATGGGGTACAGTTGTAAGTGTACAGGCTATAGGGTATGGGGCTTTTAAGAGCCAGGGTATGGGATATCTATAGGAGAGACATGGAATAATGGAGAGTAGAACTGCAGTTAGTTTCCAGTACTCACCCATTTTGAAAAGAGCTTTTGAACTAATGGAAACTGATGATATTAGGAATATTACTTACATTACATTACCCCTTCCTTTACTCTCGGGCAGGTTTTTTACACTAGATACAGGGAGATCTTGTTATAGGAAACCCGATTTTAGGTTTGGATTTGCATTTTTAGGTATGGAGGGAGTGGTTTTAGTGTGGGACAAAAAGTTGTAAGAAGAGGAGAAAGCTATTAACCTCTTGGATGTTGATGCAGTCGGTGCGGAAGTTATAGTGTGTCTTTTTTAACTGTGCGGATTCCTTACTTAAATAAGTTACCAGGGGGTACTTATTTCGGGGTATGAAGTTATATCGGGGGGTTATTGCATGCCGGAGTAATTAATGGACGAAACACTTATGTTTACTTATATAAGTCTTCAGGGGGGCTTTTTAAGGGGGGGGGTACTTATTTCGGGGTAATCGACTTATACCGGGGGTTTTTGCATGCCTGAGTAAAAAATATCTCATATTTATCCTAATTTTTTTTACAATTTTGTAGTATTTACAATATTCCGACACAGAGTTCCGTTTATTTCGGCAATGTTGTCGTTTCGCTTGCACTTTCGCAGATCCTTATAAAAAGCGTCGACTCTAAATTCAAAAGAATAGGAGAGGAAGCTGTAGGATTTCTGGCTGGATGATAGGGGGTGAGACTCTATAATAATGCAAAGTACATCCCTAATTCCAAATGTCACAAAAACGATCTGTAGGACAAGTCGAAATTCGCAATTTGCGAATCGCAAATTTGCAATTCGGAAATTGGCAAAAACCCCATCTGGCCGAAGGTCCGGATGGGTCGAAAACGCCTCTTCTGTCACCTCGGATTACCTCCTCCTCTTCCTTTTCTTTACTTAATGCTCCCGTATTTTTAAATTAAGAAACCCATTTCCTTCACAGAAGTTCAGAAGGGATGACCTGCCTAAGTGCTTCCGAATTCGGCACAAACAAACCCGAGGTTCTTTTCCTGACTCTCTAAATTATCGGTTCTGCATTTCACATTTTTTCTTAAATCCAAGAACACTGTGTTTTTATGGGAATTGTGTAGTATTTTAGATTCAAAATTTTATTCACTGCAAATAGCAGAACTGTCCCTTTTTACAGTCTCTTAATGGTCTTTTACGGCTCCCATTTCCTTAGATTGTCTGTACTCTTCTATTAGAGTGGATTTGGCTAAATGGATTGTTGTTGGAGAGGGTGGGTTTGTTGAACTTGAAACGAAGAATGGTTTCTTAATTCTATTTTTACAGAAATGTTTTCAGTTTAAATAGGAAGACATTTAAGTTTAAATCTTATTGTTAGTAGCGGTTTACACAAAAAAAGGATATGGAACTTTCGCTTTGAAATTATGGTTTTACAAGGGACGGAGATGTCATCTATTTTATTAGCATAATTTAATACGATCTCACATCTCAAATGTGACTCCCTGAACCTAAAATTAATTCGTACCAAAATAAAACTTTTAGCTTTTCAAATATTAAGCTTCCCCAAACCCCAAATAACCCCTTAGCCTTACGTTGATATACAGGGTTTCCACAAGGAATATAAAGGGTATTTGCAGCAGAATAACTCCTTCAAATATGCTGATTTAAGAAATTTGTCAAAAGTTTATACAAATATACAATCGTGATAAAAATACTCATACAACCTTAGTTCTGCTAAATTACCTTTATTGTCAAAATAATACAACGAAATGAACGCTGATTTCCACCCCAATTCCCAATACATTCAAACGGAACTAAGGATTATTATGATTAATAATAATAATATTGGTTTATTATACTCGCACATTAATAGCAGTAACACCTTCCGAATTTCCTTGTACACTGGCCGAAGTTCTGCAATTTTTTTATTAATTTTCTCCATCAAAACAGACCAACTTTTATTCAGGGCTGTTCCAATTTTTCCTCGTTCGAACAGAAATCCCAGTATTCCGATCCCACTGGCCAAGAGAAAAAAATAGAAAAATGACCTCAAATTTTTCATTGTAATTTCAGGCGAGGCGACAAGGATTTCCTGCCTCCTTTCCATTAAACTCTTCTGAATTAAGTTCGCATGATAAGCCATTTTTCTAATGAAATCCAAAACTCCCATTTCCAAGAGCTGACCCATCCACCGAACCTGATACTCCCTGATAGCTGTGAAGAAATATGCAAAATACGCATCCGTACGCAACTCTTCTTTAACTTGGAAACAAAGGGATGTCGGGACAAGAGCCTGCAATTCCAACAACGTGTATTTCCCGAAGCCCTTGCTCTCATAATAAGCTATTTTCTTAACTCCACCCGACAAAAGGTCCGCAATTCTTTTAATCGGATAGCAGCCAGTGATCAAGGACTCATTCACCTTAGTTTCGATATTATAGCGCTTAAAGGCCGGGAGTAATATGCGACTAGGATGGATATAAACCTCTTCGTGGCAAGAGAGGATCTTGTAACCAGCTTCAATGACTTGAAATAAGTTCCGGAATGGAGTTGGTTCCTCCGGCACGATTAGCTCAGCAGCTAAGACCTCCGTGTAAGTCGATAGGACAACGTAAGAAAAGATGGAGAAAAGGGCGACGAGGGCCGTGAACTTGCGCCCATCAATCCCTTGTCTTAGAAGCACTTCCCAAACCAACAGGACCGTCTCGCAGATGGAACTTACAAGGGAACATTCCCAACTGTACCACCCCGAATTTTTTAAACTCATCTCGTAGTCGTAAAATAATTAAACTTTAACATGGGAACTATAGACCGCTGAAATATGCTTCACCTAGCGAAGTAGATAGGAATGTCAAGGACTGGTTTAGGTTAAACATTTCGCGCTTCTTGACATTCCGATCCACTGTACCAGCTTGAATATATTTCAGTGTACTAAGGTTCTAATGTTACTTTAATTACTTCAAACTTCACTTGCTCTTCTAAATGAGACTAGTTAAAAAAAATATCGGGGCGGTACAGTTGGGAATGTTCCCTTGTTGACTTCAATGCCCTGTTCCGTGCCACTATGAGGAGAGCTAGGCCCACCAAGGACAGAGCCAGGTTGAACCAAACTTCATTTCGAAGGGGTGAGAACCACACCCAGAGGTACGGCCGTTCGGTCGTGATTTTTGGAATGCAGTACATGAGATGGTCGGAAGAAGTCCCGAGGTAGTGGAGACCGTTAGTATACGCAATTCCATAGACGTCAAACCATCCGCCATAGGCTGCAGATGGGATTTTCCACAACTTGTCGACATTTTTGTAGTCAAGTTGGATGCTAAGATCTGCCGCCAAGTTTTCGAAAACAACGTTCCCCTCCGAGCAACTTTTATTGCTAGTAAGAAACGGCAGAGTTCCGGTCCTGTCCCAGATTATACCAGCACAATCATGATCAGTATGCCTCTCCAAAAGAAGAACGCTGTAGTTACGATTCTTCCAACTGTTTTGATCACCCAAGGCTCTTTGAATTGTAATTGGCTTGTTCCGATGCTTCTCCCAATCCGGGTAAAACGGGGAGTAATAAAACCAGTCGTATCCGAGATATTGATCATCAACCGTGTCGATTGTTTTGCCAATGTCATGAAGAGACACGAAGAAAATTGAAGCTGGCCACAGTAGGAAAGGTTCCGTCAAAATGTAGTTGACAAGTTCCTTTGTCAAAGGTCGAGGGTTGATTAGAACGAAGTAGGAATGATTTTGAAGCCGGGACGTGTACTGACTGTGTGCCATGTGAGCCCTTATGGACACATCGGTGTCGGACTCGTAAGTACGCACACCGTCTTCAATTATGACGTTGATGGTGCATTTTTCGAAGAAATTCGGGTCAGGTTGAACTGGCAAAAGAAATGACTTATTGGAGTCCGAAACTGTCCAAGGGAACAGTTTATTTCGCTGGATAACTGTTTCCAAAATGTCCGTATAAATCCATCCCTCCGCGAGGGTTTTGTAATGAACGGAGCAGTTATCCACTGATTTCAGATCTAACTTAAAGCTCGGATTCGAATATGATCCCGATAATGTGAATAAGTTCAAAATAATTGCGAAAATCATCGTTAGTGAGAAGGTGTAGACTGCAGCTGAATTTGCATAGGATTGGCCAGACATAAAATGACAAATAGGCTTCAAAATTTTTGTTTTGCAGCACGATGTATTGGCTAATCAATATGAACCGTAAGCATTTCCTTACATTTCGTGTCTTCGTTGCATCAGAGGCACTTTTAGTTAAATTAGTTTCGGCTCAAACCCTCCTGTCGCCGCATTAATATTTTAAAACACGGTTGTTTTCAAGGGCTTGGGATTCTTATGTAACTTCAGGGACAACTCAACCACATAAGGATTTGTATATGTATAAGGTACAGAGTTGGATAAACAGGAAAGGACGGACCTTGATTATTAGATAAGGAGACCCTTTTACTACCGAAATAACTCCCAATCCTAATCTAGCGACTGTTGAAAATTCCCTGAATAATTCCCCCTGTCCCCGTGTCAAATCGATATTAGACACTGGAATAAAACATAAATTAAATCAATCTTACCTCTAAAACCAAACAATCAGAATATTATACTGTCGTTTTGATGCCTCTGATGAAAATCGTTACGAACGACGAAGTTGGTTGTCAAACTTCTCGGGACCCATTTCAAAGTTTTTTTTAAATTTCTGAAATACAAACAATAGATTTTGTAAATATTAAAACTTTAGAATTTTTAATTTTTAGAATTTTAAAATGTTAAAATTTTAAAACAAAAATAAGCATAAGTGTAACCATATATTATTTAGTTCTAGGACTGGGTTATAAGTCTCGAAATAAATCCCCACCCATGTATATCTGAAAGACAAGTGAAATCTGTCATATCCACTCCATCAAATTATGTTCTAAAAATCCCAGCATTAAATATCAGCCTCTATAAAACACGGATTGTCTCAAAACTTTGGAATATTCAGAAATCCCAAGTGGTCGACCACCACCGGTCCTTAAAACTCATCCCTATATCTTCCAGGCCAAGAACCAAGGCTCCTTATCTATCCCGTTGCATTTATATGGATTTTTGGATTTTAAACCCCGAATTTTTCTGAAGAAATAAGAGCCGATCTGCACAGACTTTGGAAATGTGAGCCCAGAAACTTCAAACTCACGTCAAATCTGGAAACTTTGTTCCTTAACGAGTTTCTCGAGCTTTTCTAGAATTCAAAAATAAAATGAAACTTTCTCCGTGTGAGTCTGACCGAATGGGATGCTTCCCGAAATTCGTTTCACACTTATCTCTGTACAAGTATGCAAGTGTGCATGTCGATATAATATAATCACATCAACCGGGTAGGCATAATTCAAAATTCAGCTTTTTATACACTTTTCAACCCTTACTGACAATGGACATGCAAAGGATGAATAAAAACGTCTAGAAGCACCTGCTGGCCCAAAAATTTTAGGATATTGAATTTGTATTTTGGAGGTATATGGGTTCATTCCTCATATAGAAATCCTCAAACGACTAGATGATTTGGTAAAAGTAGGAGCTAGACAGTCTTTGCATGTCCATTGTGCGTCATCTTCTCAAAAAATCCAGAAAAACTCTCGGAATATTTAGATCCGGGAAAGTTGTTCAAGGTGAGACTATTCCGGAGGATTCATTCTTTGATTTTGTATTAGTAGGAGCTAGACAGTCCTTGCAAGTCCATTGTTCGTCACTTTCTCAAAAAATACCCAGAAAAAAGTCTGAGCAGAGATTGAACAGTAAAAGTTGTTCAATTTAGCGAGGAAATCACATGTCATTTTTCCCCGTGAAAGGAACATGAAATTGAGGAAATGAGATGTCCGCATTCAATCCCGAAAATACGGTGGAATGTGATCTCTGATGTAAACTCCCTTTGCATTTCCCTAACCTTTCCGTCGGCACACGCCCTTCCACCTCTCCCTCGAGGATTACGTGTTTTTTACTAGATGTTTTTATATTCCATCTAATGTGATGAGCATGATGACCTGGAATATATAATCCTGTTATGCAGTGTCAAAAAAACCTGAGGAATAATCATTTCCTCTTGGGAATGGAAAGTTATTCTGGTTCTGTACAGTCGAAACTTGCGATTTAATCATGTTTTTGAAAAATTGGGTGTTTTTTATGGTTTTTAGGGACTTGTTCCTTGCGTGTTCCATTAGGAGATTTTGAATTAAGAAATAGAGTTAGGTTAGGAATAGAGGGGTAAAAGTACCATTTCAGACGAGGTTAACCCCCGGCTTGAGTTTTACCCCTGGAATAACATCTCCCGAAATAATTTAGAGGATGGAATCGCAAACTTTAGTTTGGAATTTATTCAGGTCCTACGGGATTCAAAATAATATTTTTTTCTCAGAAACTTTCAAGAAAAAAAATTTCTTCCCAGAAACTTTAGTTCTGAAATACGTCCGAATTTCACTCTTTCTTCAAATCTTGAACAACTTTGATTGATTGAAATGGAAAGATAATATTGTTCATACGAAAAAAAACTACACTGTTTAGACAGCCTATAATAAATATTGATGCTATAAGACAGCAATAATTCGTACTTATTTTTCTCTTAGTTCCGAAAGGTTCAGAAATTAATGATTTGACTGTAAAAAGCAAACAAGTGTGGATAAAGACGACTGATAAATCAATAGTCAGAATAAATTACAAATTAATCCCATCGTGTAGATCCCCCTGTAGAAACAGGTTTAAATTAAATAAATATTTTTCGGAGCTGTCATAAATACAATAAGACGATGTAAAAATATTGTTATAATATCCAATTGACAGTCCCACTATCAGTATCATTTTATACGGGACACAGGGTGCGGAATTTATATTTATTCTGACAACTGACAAGGAATACAAACTACAACTCGATATTAAATTGAGAAACAAACACAGCTGCTTTTGACAGGGCTTTGAGGCTCAAATGCCGTAAATCGTTAAATAGATCCCTATGGGGGCTTGCATTTTTAAAACCCGCCTATAGGATTGGCTAATATTTCAGGTGGGCTACTATTTCGGGGGCACTTATTTTAATATTTACGGTAATCTCAAGACAAGGAGACAGTTCAATTTAATAAGTCCATTACAACTGGACAAACTGTCAAATTTTAAATTGTTCACCTGTCCGCTTCCACCGGCAAAATGACAACTGAATTACGGAGAGGAGAGACAGAAATCTATATTTGACATCTAAAATGACATCTATATTTCGGGGTTTAAGACAAAGTGTTCTAAAAATAGATTTTTATCAAATCTATAGGAATAGAGGCGATAGGGTTAAAATGACAGTTAGTTTTTTTAATATACAGCATGTCAAAAATTGGACATTGACTCCTCTACAGTTTACACAGGTGTGTTATACTCAAATTAAATGTAAACAATTGTTAATTTAAATCCCTTCAGCTTATTTCTGGAGTAAAATTCCTGGAGAAATCGGAGTGTGAACATCAAAATCATAATCACCTTTGGTAAATAAATAAAAAGCAAAAGTGATGTTGAAAGGACCATGTTATTTCCTGTTAAAACCAAAGAATTATTGCAACATCGTCCCCACTTCTTGGTTAGTTGGCTTATGATTAGTTTTGTTTTTGTTATTGTTTCTCAACACTAATATTATGCGGTTATTGGATTACCAAAAGCTCTCGGCATAAAATTTCACGTAATTATACAACGGTCTTTCCTAACTCATATTACATACTGATTAGCCATAATTGGATCCCTTCCACAACTAAAGAAGCAAGTGTTTGAAAGTTTGGAAACTTGGGTCCGTTAGTTGGGAAAGTTAAGATGTTTTTCTTAACTCGAGAATGGATGGGAAAGCTCGAATTATTCAGTCTTCGGGGCGTTATTAGAAGGATGCATAACTTAACGAGGAAGCCCACTTGATTAGAATTAAGGCTCGTTCAGTATACATTGAGGATTTAAGGGGTAATATGATAATATGAGAGACACTAAATGTTGCGACAAGATCAACCCGTACCGTGGATATGATAACATAGGGAGAGGTTTCACATTACCCCTATACCATATGGAACGGTCAGTTGTCTAAACTGCAGTCTATTGTACTTATTGTAGGGGCGGTTTTTGACAGGGTGCTTACTACATGGGGCGGTTATGATGGACCGGGTTTCTCCGCATACCGTCTAATAATGCTGTTCTAATAATCTCAATGTGCCCCCTCTGATGATACGATTGAGTGCCGGTGGTTTCACAATGCCCCATAATTACCGAAACAGTCCATTGTCTAACACTGTGATCCGACAATCAAACTGACATTTATAAGCGTTTTGTACGAACAGTCCTTCTATGTCGAAACCAGTATTATCTTAAGGAGTTGCTTCATCATTCTTGGTTTGGCACTGTTATTATTGCCAGCAGCAGCCTCATGTCTCTTCTTCAGTTTGCATCTTCAAAGATAGGCCTATTACCATTTATGATCCAATGTCACACGGGATAAAGGTTTCATATCAAGGTACAATAGGGAATAAAGGGTTATGGAAACTGCTCCTGTTCCTAAGCTCTAAACCTTACAAACATATACATACCATCCCGTTATTAAAGGGTGAAAGCCTTTAGTGCTTTTACTTAATCCGTTTGTCCGTCCGTCTGTCTTTGTGCTTGCACTTTAACATTTGAACGGTTGGATATTTTGCGTTTTGTTTTTGGGAAATCATTTATGATCTCCTAACGAAAGGCCAAGTTTGTTTTTAGGCCCGTGTAGATCAATAGGTCAAGGGATTAATTTACTCAATGGTTGGGGTAACTTGAGATTCTTGTATAAAACAACCCCACGTGAGAGACAGCCTCACTTGCGTCAATACGTCTAGTTTCATATGGTTTCGCTCTTTTTCGATCTGCGTTTCCAACGGTTTATTATTCTTCACGTAAAATTCGCTGGAGATCCTATTCAGCTGGAATCCAGGAATATTTGCGAATTAAGCTCCAGAGCGCCTTGTAGTCTCTCTTCAATAGAGAAGGAATGCAATTAGAGGTTCTATATAAGTTTACATATAGTCTTGGCCAGTCTCAGCTATATCTCTATTCTACATAGCAAGGAAACGAGATGCTACACATAGACATATACTCCTACACGGCCATAAATATTCATGAGGTAATCAACCTCATTTCTCTAAGAAACGGATCTAATTGAATTCTCCCGTTACCCCCTTGCCGGTTATATTATTATTATGATCATGTTACGCTCCAGAACATGCAACATAATTAGAATAACGAAGAAGGCCTATTTTAAGCTTTCTTTTGAGCTTGAATGTATCAGCATGGGGCAGATAAAGATGTCAATAATCAGCAAGAGACGAAGACAAATTGAGGGACTTGTTGACATTATTTCTGGAAAATACTTCAGTTTTTTTTTCGTTTTACTTTTACTATCTTTGAAGGGCAGGAATGTGCACTATTAAAATCGTACGGTTGGATGATTAAATTTAACGAGATCAACAAGGAAGTATTGTGGCTCTGACTTTTGTTTGGGAGAAAACAGGCTCGCTTGAGCACTTGTTTGTATTGTAATATTGTAAACATGACATGTAGATTGCCAACATGGATATGAAACCTGTTGAACTTCCAACAATAATTATTGATCCCTTGATAGAGCTAGTGGGTTGGGTTACGATAGAAATTGTCAAATGTCAGAGTTGTCAAAGAGTCAAGTTAAGTATCATTGTCATTGTCAAGTACCGACAGGACTGTAACTGTCAGCTCGAACAACAAAAGATCAAAAGCAGCATGTATCACCCATACATGTTATGGTTAAACCAGCATCACGAAATTTGCTTTCACTCCGTAATCCAAATCCTCTAACTACAACCTAAAATACAAGCTGAAGTTATCCTTATAATTCGCTGTCGATTTTGAAATATGACAAATTTTTTTTAAATATTCCAGTTTTTTAGGTTTTAAAACTGGTCTAACCAACAACTCTTATTTTTAGAGTAAAATTTCACAATCCTAACTACTTTAGATGTTGGATATTCGGGATTAATCACAGTTTAACGGCACAAATCATTTCACGTGTTTTACCCAATATGTTTTATGTCCCAAAACGTCCTAAGCCCATGTCCAATAGTTCGTGGCCCCCGTTACTCATCTTATTACAATACACCGGATACCATATATATTTTAGTATAATACAAATGCAATTCTCATTCGTTCTATAATTTATGAATGAATACAGACTAGGAATTGAACATTTGTCATCAAAATGACAGTCACAAAGAACGAATAAAAATAAAATTCTAACTTTTCTAAGAATAAAATAACTTTCCAATATTTTGAAATACTTCAATGGAACCCCCACCACAATCCTCTCTGTATAATATCCTATTCCAATAGAACGTCCAATATCATTGCAAGTCAAATGTCAAATGGATTCGACTTGTCATCAAACACGGCATAGTTCGGGCCATTCAAACGGGGAAACAAAACCATAATATTATTTCCGAATTCCCAATTTCCCCATTACAAAAGCAATATAAATGAAACGAAACATCAAGAATTGAGAATTACACTTGACTGGGTGAGTTTATGCATCAACTATGTAAATTCCAAAAAAAATGTCCCAATGTTCCCATAAAAAAACATCAAATGTTCCCAAAATATTCCAAAAGTTCCAAAGAAATCCATCATTCCACGTACGGGTTGTCAAAACTATCGGTTTTTTCTCAGTTCGTAGTTTACAACGGTTGTACACAGTTGAAAAGAATAATATTTGTAGGAAATTGGATATTATATATACATTATGCATAGTAAATCATAGTATTATCATGTTTCTCGTTTCAAATCCGGATCCAATAAATAATCCACATCAACTCACTCCGTATCCTTGACTGTCTTTAAAAATAGGAATTTGTAAAAACAAATCTCAAAGAAAAATAATATTTCCCAATTCCGAGTCAAAGGGAAATATTGAACTATTTTGCCATGTTCTTTTTGCATATGACTTGGTAACTTATTGGACGAGTGACTTCACTATTTGATGCGTATTTTGATATACGATGGTCTTTTTACAACGTAACTAACTAAATAAATCCCCATCCCTACAAAGAACAAAAACCACAAGCTATTTACACCGTTAATCCTTGAAATAAGTCCCCAGACTATAGAACAGCTTTCACAGAGACCACAAGTTGGCTATAGATTTTGAGTGAAATATTTCTTCTCTATGATTTTTTCCCCTTTATAGCAAAAGCCCCCGCAATAAGTCCCCAGCCCATAAAAGCTTCCACAATAAAATAAAATCCGACTCAAAAGTGTAATTATATTGATATTTTTCTCCAAATAACTCCCCACCTTTGGGTGGTCTCAAAATGTCTCACGTGGGGATTTATTTTGGTTGTTTTTTTGTATTACACAGATATCCTCTTCTCTTTAACCTCGATTTCTCCCGAAATAACTCCCCCTTCTTTGCACACCTCAAAAGCGTAACTCCCCATGGGGACTTATTTAGGGCTACTGAGTACACATAGCCTACAGAGAAGATAAAGAGGAATGGAGATGATACACAGATTTATTTTCTCCATGTTCTTTTCAGCCTTGTTTTCCCGATCCCAATTCTGCGAGCTAGTATTGAATGCCGAGCTGATTATATTTGGCGATAAAATCCCCCTGGGAATAAGGCTCCCCAACTTTGACCACATCCATCATTTGGTTAACAACGAACAACTGGCTTCGCCTGTATCTGGCACAAAGAACATGTTAACACAGAACAGAGCTCTAGTTTCTCTGGAGGACAGGGACCCTGATTTAATGATATCCGACCATCCTTCCTCCAACTAAACTCCTGAATTGGAAATACATAAATCTGAACAGACTCATTTATATTCGCCAAAAATTCAGACTCTCTCTTCTATGTTAACTATTGATTGTATATTTCATTTATATTTGTATATTGGGTGTATTGGATGTTTTATGTACAGGGTGGCTCCGATTGAAAGGTGATTCAGTTCGAACGAGACCTTTAAATGCAAAAAAATGCCATTTTAACACAAGAATTGCTTATGATGGTGAAATGGTATGTTCCCGAATTTTCTAAAAGCGGGTCCATCAACGACGACAATGACGACCTTTAAATTGACGCTGAAATAGACTAGTTAAAAATATTTTTCTAACGGATTTCGTAAAGTAAATTGCCTGAAATGCAAAAAAAATCGAAAAATTGGCTGGGAATCGAATAGAGGAGTCAATTGTCTTAAAACGCGAATTAAGACGGACACAATTTTTCAAATATTTAAATGGGTGCATATCTGAGTCCGAGTAGAAACACCCTGTAAATTACCGTACAATAAGTTCGGATTAAAAGCTGAATGAATTTTAAAAGCAGAGCTTAATGTATTAGGTAGTTTAAACACAATCCTATAATATGTTCAAAGCTCTTGTCGTGTCAATCACGAATCCCTTGTGAAATGTGAATGAAACCCTCCTGGATTTGAAGGTTTTGTTTTTATTTTATTATCCATTTCTAAATTCTAACAGAAACAGGGAGTCAGGACATCTGGATGTTTTCAAACGGCTCAACAATATAATTATGTACAATAATTAATAGCCAAAAGTACCTGATAAAATAGCGCATTCCTTTTTTAAATCAAAAGTTTAAACTAAAAAACAAAATACCAAGAGACTGATACTGATATTATAAAAAAAATTCTGCAATTATTTTCAGAAACAAACACAATAATAAAAATTGCAAAGTGACGAGAAGGCAAAATTTCGCATCGTTCCAATTTGTACAATTATTAGATCTTTATCCGAATTGAAAACGAAAAATAATTTAGAAATTCGACAACAGATTATCCGACTCTCTTTGGTCGAGCATATGGAAACTTTTAACTGATTTTGGAAGCGATTTCGTGACATTAATTTCAGAAACTTTAAAAATTGCAAAAAAATCAAATAGCCGTAACATCAAATCACAAAAATCGACATGTCCTCACAGCCATCTGATTTTTCAGCAAACATGTTGCCTTCTACAAAGCAACAATGAATCAGTTCATTCCCATTTACCATTCCAAAAAAGCGATAATCTTGGAAACTTTTATTTCGATTTCGAATCGCCCGAACTTTTAACCGCTTCCCCTTTGGAACTTTGAGAAGTCGTTTATAAGTTAGTAACTTATTGGAAAGGTTAAAAAGTTAGGTGATTTTATTAAGTTAGCCCCTCTGTAGCCCCTCCGCCCATCCGCCCCATAAAAGCCCCATTGACAAAGAGAGATATAAAGTTGACATGATGACAATCAGAAAAACCCTGGGGGATAAATTACAGTCCCACATTAACAACTTTGCACTTTGAAGGCGGAGGGGATTAAATGACCAAAAGGCAGCGGGGGTTGTTCAATAATAAAAACACCTTTGATCTCGCTTTAAAAAAATCGGAGTAATTCCGCACTTTTTAGCTCTTTGACCTATTCATAAAGTATGTCAGCTTAGCTGATTTTTGCCTTAAACTCAAGGGACAGTTTTATTTTAATTTTTTTTTAATAAATTACCCAGCAGGGTATTTTACACTGAATTCCCGTCATCGTCAACTTGATCTCAATTTTACAGGACAAAAGGAGTGTAAAATTGTTGTAATTAATGGACCTCCTTATTGACTCAAAGCACCTACTTTAACCAAAAGTGACCTCCTTTTTATCAGACAATACATACCTCCAAATTTTAACTTAATTACACAAAGGTTAAAGATTTAGTATATAAAAAGCTAGTAATTAATCGACCTCCTTATTGACTGAAATCTCCTCCTTTTTAGTGGAAGTTACCTCCACTGAATTTCCCTCCTTATTAGCTGACCATACCTCTTAATTTAAACTAATTGACCTCTGATCAAAATCGTCAAAAATTTCCTAAATTTCAAGTTCGTATGTTTATGAACGGCTCTTTTTACCCATAACAGGTCCTTTTTTAACTCTTTTGAAGAAATAGCGATTACTCTCCTTTGTACTACTACTGCTACCAAACAATCCAACACTAGAATATACGATATATATAAAACAAGACGATAGATAACTTGCTCTGATAGTCCAAATGGATTTAGATCTACTTTCTTCCGTATTACATTACCTTACTTTTTTACTGACTCAGAGGCCTCCTGTATATATAGCATAAATTAAGTATAGAGCCGACCCAGACTACCATTGCACTTTCCCCTTTGTACGGGATAAAAAACGGAAGTTCATTCACCAAAAGTCCAGCTCCCCAAAGAATTGAATGTCCGTACTTACTTATTCCATTCAATAACATCCCACAAATGCACGATCAACAACCATTTATACAGCTCTCTCTATATGTATTTCCTCGTCGATCTGACCGGAATCCGGATCGATTGGAGCCTATTCACCGGTACACAATGGGGCCTATTCACTAAATAATTCCCCATGGGGAGCCTTGTTTTGGAAGATTGGAGCTGAATTGGGACTTTTGCACAATCAAAACTTTTCTCTAATGATTGAGATTGAGAGATGGTGGGGAGTTATTTCGGTGTGTGGAATGCTCTAATTGTCGTTAAAGATGGGGGACTTATTCCGGGTTTGGAGGCTAATAAGAAGCTACCGGTGAGCGGTGCAACGTTTTTCTTTAAACATGGGGGACTTATTTAGGGTTATGAAACTAATAAGAAGCTCTCCGTGGGTGGTGTACGGTTTTTCTTTAAACCTGTGGACTTATTTAGGGTTATTAAGCTAATCCGAACCTCCCGGTAAGCGCCGTACTGTTTTTCTTAAACATGAGGACTTATTTAGGGATATGAAGATTACGAACTTCTAGGTGAGTGGTGCGCTATTTTCTGCTACGTCTATTAAGGATGGGGACTTATTTAGGGACTTGAAACTCAAAGTTTGTAAAGATCAAGTCAAAGCCACCCTGTGACACACATACTCCAGTGTTTTTATTAGTTATGAGGTCAGTAGACAAGGTTCATTTCTTCCCCACAAATCCCGCATCCCGAAAGTGGGTTTGGATTGAGCTTGATAACTCGGATTGGATATTAGAAATGTCAGATCCGGATTTGGTTTTTCGGTTCGAGAAGAGAGAGAGAGAGTGGAAATTCAGTTCGGTTTTCTCGGATAATAAATCGTTTGTGATTTTGACTAGAAAGTAGAAAGTAGTAAGTGGGATGATCTGTTACCAATATCAGGCATCAGGCCGAATTGATCATATTATATCCGGTTTCCTATACCTATATATATTTGCTATATATATATATAGCAAAAAATATGTAAGTATTGGCCTTTATATAAAAACCTAGATAAGTTGCAAGTTGGAATAATAAGGGGAAAGCCAGTAGCTTAAAAATAACATTGAGTTAGCGAAAATTTCATGGAAACGATGAGGCTTCAGGTACGGCAAATACTGAAATAAGCCCCCGGAATAACTCCCCACCCCGCAACACGGTACGACAAAAAATTCCCCATGGGGACTTATTTCAGTATTTACGGTAGATGATTCCATGAGCTTATCCATCGTAGGTTGGATAAATAACGAAGGTGGAACCGATGTTTTCGTTGCCACCGGCTATCTCCAATCTAAATATCTGTTTGAATGGTGGAAGTAACTCGAGTATCTGTCGAGGATTGTTCAAAAATTCAGTCAATTTTTGACCATTTTTCCGGATTTTCGATAGGTACGATATAAGGTCTCAGGTCAGCTTGAGAGGTCAAGGGTCACCAAATTTTTGTAAACCTCATACGTTAAAAATACTGATCGTTTATGAACAGACCAGAACTTATCATCGTCGTTATCATTAGCTCTTCGTCTTGATAAAGTTGATCAAAATTACAGCGATCATCACATCACCTTCATTAAATTAACTTCCCCTTCGTGTCAATTTACATCACCGAAATATAACTTTCCCTGCCTCATTAACAACTCCGGGAGAAAGTAGGCTGATATTTTCCGGAAGCAAATCGAGTATTATATAAGAGTTTCCAGTTAATGTCATGTAAGGTAAATTTCAAATCCAAAATAAATTATCGCACTATCGCTCTGCCTGGAAGCAAGTTTTAAATAAACCCCGAAAATCGTATGAAATTCGTTTTTCAGGATTTTTATTAAGACACGAGTATCTCAAGTTTTATTTGCTTAGATGACAGAGATTATGGTTAAAAAATTTAATCATCCAAAGCTTGTCGTGCCTTGCATTTTCCCCCTATAAACTCATTGATTTTCGGCACTAAACTTCCAGTTTTTTTTATGTAAGATTCCAAACTGGTAATTCTAACCTGGAAAATATTGAAAATTCTAAACAGATCAAGTATTTAAATTCTGTTTTTTATTTGATTCTAGTTTTAGTTTTATTCCTTACAAATTCTGAAATTTCATGTTTAATTTTTTACAATACTCTCGCGATATTAAAATGTCAGATCACCGCACCTACTATTTTTACCCGTTTTTCACCTACTTTACCCGATTTCTGTAATGAAACGCTCTAAATTCCACCTCCAACTCCGTCATAAACTCCAAATATCGACAGTAATAACTAACGAGCTAGTATCTACAGTCAGTTCGGCTCGGATTGAGTGGAAATCAGGCAATTCGTAGCCAAGGTAGAGGAGACGTGTCGTAATCTTAGATCCTAATCCCCGTAATAACATTCCCCACCCTCCAGTTCCCCTTTACCATTTAGGCAAATCCATTCAATCTTTGATTTTATTTTTATTATTAAAGTCTAGGACCGAAAATAGTGCTAAAAAGAGCTAAATCTAGGGCAAAAGTGCGAAACTGGGAACTGTTTCAAGTGCTCCCTTCATGTCCTTGTTGGTCCTTGGTCCTTGTTGTCTTTTAAGACAATCTCTCAGCTTTATTTTTGGTTAAAAAAATATATCTGGTCTGAATCGTATATATCCCAACAGTCTTTTGGACCTAAAAAATCGATGGGACGAAGAACGAGCCTTTAGCCTCGTAACTGGATCCTTTTTTGTTGGTGAAAGTTTTTGTCTGACTCTGGCACTATAGCTGGACTCGGTATTTTTATATTATTTGATAATGTTGGATGTAGAATGTGGCCTTATTTTATATGAGGAGTCTAGTCTTATAGGTTTAGAGGTTTTGATGGCACTGTCTTGTTCGGCTAGTGTTTTTTAGTGGTGTTGGTTTGGATTTAGTTGATTTAATAAAATTACATTGAGATATCTGAAAATCCAGAAACTGGAGGAGGATTTCAACCAGAGTAATATGCTTAAAACTCGAAAATCCATATCGGTCTGTACTAACTGTTTGTAGATGTTCCGAATTTACTCTATTTAGGTTTTGTGTGAATGAATGTGATGTGATTGTGATGAAATGAAATGAAGTTAAAAGAGGAATAATATTCTCTGGCTTATATTAAGTTCAGAATAAAATAGAATAAATATGGGATAATTTGAGACTTTAGATTTAGATACAGGAGAGATTATATGTACATTTCATACGAGATTGAGAATGGAAACTGAATCTTAAAACTAACACATTTGATAGAATAGGATTCTAGAGAATTGATTTCATAGGAAATGAGACATGAATTGACCGCTAGACATTTAGAATGTCGAAAAGGTGAAAACCCAGACAGTATGGAATGAACACCTGGATAAGATTAGCAATATCTTCCTCATTCCAGAATTGATAGACAAAATTGAGAAAACGATTGAATGAAATTAATCTACAGATTAACGATGAACAGGAAATACCATTTGAGATGAACAAATTCTTAAACATACGATTTCCTTAATTATTCCTAAACATACTCCCGGCGTTGGTATCAATAAATACCAATAAACGATTACAATTAATCATCCTAACTTGAAATCAAAAGATTTAACAACTTTTAAATAAGGAAAATTCAATTGTAAATAGGCAAGGGAGATAAATTAACAATAGAGCGTTTGTATATACGCCCTGAAGCCGTCTTGACTTCACACACCCGAACCCTTCCATCCGGTCCTGGAAATGTAGAGACGATTCTTCCAAGCTTCCATTTTAAGGGTCCCCAAGTCGGCTCGTCGTCCCTGATGAGAACCATGATCCCAACATCCAAATTAGGTTGGTTGGTATACCATTTTGGTCGTGACTGAAGAGTATTCAAATACTCCTTATTCCAGCATCTCCAGAAATGTTGATGCATCTGCTGAACAGTTTGCCACCTGGAGAGCCGGTTAGCTTGAATGCCCATGATATTGTGTTGAGGGAGGGCGAGAAGAGATTCACCGACAAGGAAGTGTCCTGGAGTCAGGACAGCAAAATCGTTAGGGTCCGAGGAGAGTTGAGTCAGCGGACGAGAGTTGAGAATTGCCTCGAACGGGGCTGAAGTGACTCCAAATGTCACACGGAGCATTCTGAAGTCCTGAATTGGTGAGGCCGAGTCCTCACGCCATAACAATCTTTGAAAATCCACATGCTTCTTACTCACTTTGAACTGTGGATAGAATTTGACAATGTCCGCAGACATTGCCACAGGATACGACCGGAACCGAATGAGCAAAGGCACCAAGTCCACCTGTAGTTTAGGTCCAGTCATCAAAATGTCATTCAGGGAATTCTTGTTTGACGATTTAGCTGAAGCGTCGAAAACAATTCGAACCCTTGTTGATGTACTGGAATCCTTTACGACTTCCCTATGAGGCATGTAATAGCTTTCCTCATAGGTCTTTGAAATTTGTTCCAAGGGAACAGGCTCCATGAAATTGGCAGCCAGTGACTCTCTCATACATTTGACGTACTCGTCTTTGATCTCCGGTTGATTGGAGAGTCTTCTTTCAACTCGGAGGAATCGTTGGAGGGCAGCCTCCCTTGAGTGCCCCAGGCCTGGATTGCGGCTTTTAAATGGAAGCTCGACAGTATAACTCCCGTCCGAATCTCGTACATGGGATGTTTTGAAGTGAAGTTCACAATCTTCATCTTCTTCTGAAACAACTGGTATCTGGCTCCTCTAATTCCCAAAACTTGGACATGGTTTTCTCGAGACATGGGCCATTTACATCACAATTTGCATGATGTGAGAATATTTGGGAATAGAATGAGTTTTGCTTTACTTGGTTGACACATCCTGACAACATCCATCCAAACTGAGTTTTCTGAGCCGATGGGGCTCCAACCGGACCAATCTTGATTGCCGGAAGCATGATGGCTGCAGCGTCGGAAGCGCCGATGAGAATATCCACTTGACCAGGGGTATTGAATGATGGGTCTCCCAACTCCAATCCCTTTAGATGTGGCCATTCAAACTTGCATCTGGCCCTTGGTAAATCATTAGTTATTTTACGCAAGATTAATGCATTAAGAGGAAGTTTGTAATTGCTTGTACGTGAACCGAGTGTAGTAGTGACGATACCGGTCGAGGTTTCTCCGGCTGCACCGCTGATTCCTGAAATGGTCACGCAAGTTCTCTTCCTTTTAAGACCGAGTCTGTCCACACAGTACTCGGATATGAAATTTGATTCCGAGCCTGGATCCACAAAGGCTCGACATGACTGAAGGACTCCCGATGAATCCATCACGTTCACGATAAGGGTACCCATTAACACGACATGATTCCCACTCGCTTGTGGGGTGCAATGGGTGCTTGATATGGAAGAGGACTCTTCCGAGATTACAGAATCATCACCTCCGTTGATTGAAACGACGGATGAAACTGGATTTTTGGGTGCGACTGAATCAACGTGTAACAACGTGTGATGTCGCTTGCCACATTTGGAACAGGAGAATTCCATTTTGCATTTAGCAACCGAATGATTTGCAAATAGGCAGTTGTAGCATAACTGCTTCTTCGAGACGAGGTCCCGTCTTTCTGCCACGCTAAGACCAAGAAAGATTTTGCATTTATTTAATCGATGCCCTTCAGAGCATTGGGGACTTGGACAGGAAGCCGATGAGGCCACATGAGAGGATGACTTCTTGTTCGATTTATTCCCCGACTTGACTTTGGATGAAGATTCGGAATCGGCCAACGCTCTGGCACGAGTCTCCAAAAATTCGATGAATTTGGGAACATTTGGAAGAACAGACTTTTCAGCTAGATTCCACTGTTTCCGAGTTTCTGGGCTCAGCTTCTTGAGACCCATGAATACAATGATTATATCCCAGTGCTCGACTGGAACTTTAAGATTTTTGAGAGATCTTACGCACTCATTGATAGTGTCAGCAACTGACCTCAATCCCAGTCCTGATTCGTCCTGGCTTGCTTTGAGGTCATCCAACTTCCGGATGTGGGCAAAGATGATTTCGCGTTGATTGCTATATCTCTTTACGACCAAATCCCAAGCAGACTTGTAACTCGAATCCGTGGCTTGGAACGATGACACGATTGCAGCAGCGTCGTCCACAAGACTCGATTTCAGATGGATCATCTTTTCCGCCCCAGAGAGGGTTGGATTTTTATCCACTGAAGAAACGAACAAGTCGTGAAATGATTGCCATTCACTGAGATTGCCACCGAATTGGGGCAATTTGATCCTCTCCAGCTTGAAAGAGGGTGATATCTTCGCTTTGGCTGCATTCTCTTTTGCAGTCAAGAGTTCCCCAGCGTCGACCTGAATTTTGCTCACAGCGTTGAACAGCGTATGAAATGTAGGTTGGTTTTTTGTGATTTCGTCGGGTGTGGACACACCGCAAGCGTCTTTGTAGAGACTTATAGTTTCTTGCCTCTGAGTCTCAAGGTCTCTACACATCACTTTAAGTTCCGTAATAGTCACTGTATCCGTGTCCCAATTATTTACCCGATCCTGATTCATAAGAATCAAAGCTTTTAGGGTATCAGCCTTTTTCAACACTTTTTCTAAAGGTGTTGTCATTTTGATTTAGCTTCAAATCGACAAAGTTCAGATTTAAAATCACAGAATTTTCACGAAAAGTCAATAAATCACCAGAATATTAAAAAAAATATGTTTGTAGATGTTCCGAATTTACTCTATTTAGGTTTTGTGTGAATGAATGTGATGTGATTGTGATGAAATGAAATGAAGTTAAAAGAGGAATAATATTCTCTGGCTTATATTAAGTTCAGAATAAAATAGAATAAATATGGGATAATTTGAGACTTTAGATTTAGATACAGGAGAGATTATATGTACATTTCATACGAGATTGAGAATGGAAACTGAATCTTAAAACTAACACATTTGATAGAATAGGATTCTAGAGAATTGATTTCATAGGAAATGAGACATGAATTGACCGCTAGACATTTAGAATGTCGAAAAGGTGAAAACCCAGACAGTATGGAATGAACACCTGGATAAGATTAGCAATATCTTCCTCATTCCAGAATTGATAGACAAAATTGAGAAAACGATTGAATGAAATTAATCTACAGATTAACGATGAACAGGAAATACCATTTGAGATGAACAAATTCTTAAACATACGATTTCCTTAATTATTCCTAAACACTAACAGTTTTGTTGTTTTTTTAATTTAATTGCGAAGATTTTGTTTGAAACCTCTTAATAAAAGCTCGACTATTAGACGGCTGGATTGAAAGAAGAAAATTACCTTAATTTATTCAATGGATCCATTACATCTCTCATCTAATCTATTTAAAATTTAAAAAAAAAGACAGCACTACAATAAAACTGACAGTCCACAACCTCTAACATTACATAATTCTAAAAAAAATTTGCTAATTGTTTTTCAATTCAATTACCCAAGATTTTATTCGAAATTTCAAGCTCGACTATAAGACGTCTGGATTGAAGGAGGAACATTAATTTATTCGACGAATCTAATGGCTCATTTGATTATGATTCATTTAAAAACGATATATTCAAAACGAAAAAAAGCACAGGAGTGTACTTCAATTAAACTGACACTCCGGATCCTACAACAGTAGCTAATTCTAAAAAAAATCCAGACCGAAATAAACAATAACCAAAAAACAGTTCATGTTGGTGGCAGTGGTGGTGGTGGCACGAAGACTTGGTGGACTCTTGGGACATAGTGAATACATATTATCAAAATATCTAGATCTCAAGTTAGCGGAACAATAAGATACTTTATAGTTGATAGTAGGAATGCTCTTTCTCTCAGATTCTTCCGATCTTGGAAAAAGTATCCTGAGTTCCGTTTACGGGAAAAGAGTCGGGTTCTTGTTCTGGAGAGTTTGTACAGAGAAGGCGGCCGGGTTGCGGGGAAAATGTTGGGAAGGATCCCGGGAAATAAGTCGGGAGGATAAACAAGTCGCCTGTCCCACTTTCACCCCACATCGGCACTTACTCATTCAACGAGAGAGGGACGACGACGAGGAACACTAATTAACATGATTGCCCTATTAGCCAGACCACCACTGGTTTTTGGTTTGGCTAAGGGATCCTGTCCTCAATTTCCCATACATTATATGCCGATGCTTTTCAGTATTATTATGTCTCTGTCCCGTAATTTTATGTTGTTTTGCCTTAATTTACAAACAAATCGCAAAAAAACGAATTTGGTTTCGGAATTGTTTGACATTTTTCAATTTTGACATTGCTTTATGGGAACGTGTCCGTCGGTCTATCCGTGTCTGTCCTTCCGGGTTTGTTTTTCTACTACTGTCTAGCAATTCTAGATTCTAGACAGTTTTACAGCTTTCCCATAGCCTGTACTTTATTTCTGGGAATTGGACCATTTGGACGGTTAAACGTTGACGATGTTTGGTTTCAATGCTCCCGTTTACTGTACTTAAAAGCTCCAAATCCCCCATTCCACATTCTCAATTTCCGTTCCCAAATGGAAATCAATAGTTACTGCTCTGCGGAAGAAAAATTAGAAACTGGAGGAACTTGAGGGAATCGTTTGGTTGGGACGTGGATTCCTTTAGATTGTTTTCGGATATGAACGATGTACAAAATACTATAAATAGTATAATAATCGTTATGCTTGTAGTATATTATATTATACGATATGTAGAATGTAGATAGTAGTATAACTGCTTCGGATGAGTAATTTTGTCTCACGAGATATAGGAGAAAAATATCCCTGGATTTTGGGGCATTTCGGGCAGTTTAATCAACAACATACTTAACTTACATCGATTCTTAAGAACAACAGTCAAAGATCCCCATAACATTATTGAGATTGGTTGATTACTAGTACTATTAATGGGCGATCATTGATGAATTGTATTTGTCATTTGTGGTTCTTAAATATTAAATGATTACTTACAGCCTGGTTAAGCGTGCCAATAATCATTAGCAGATCATAGTTTAAATAATTAAAAACTAGACCAAAGTAGTATTTTTTAAGCGAAAAAGTTTGGAAAAATTGACATGAATGTAATCATCCGAGTATTTAACCAGTTGTTAACCTTAATTGTAATTCAGTTTAATATGTCGTTTAATATCGAGCCTTCCCAAGTATATGTACAGGGTGTCAATCAAGGCAATATACCCCAGGGTATTTTTCAACAACTGTTTATTAGACTAAATGGGTACTGTTCTCCGTTCCTAGTTCGTCACCCGAAATCCGAGAGTCTAATAAACAATTTAGTCATTGTAGGTAAAATTGTCCTTAGTTTGACCGTGTTTCTGTAAAAATCGTTAAGTTTGATTTCATTCTAAATAAAAAGATGCTCTTGCTGTATCCGTTATGTATAAACAAGAGTGTTACAAAATTATGTGAAAATGTAATTGAGTTTTCCCCTATTTTGTCAGAGCTGGAGATAAATTGCTGGGTATTTTGCATTAATTTGTATAATTTTGAAACACCCTGTATATCCTACTCCAACCAATATAGTACGGCTTCTAAACGAGGTGGAATCGGTTATAATTTCCTGATAACTTCCAATTACCGCGTCGCGGTAAAACTCTGTTCTACAGCGCGCCGCATCGATAAACCCCACGTAGGAATATCCGGGTAAAAACCCCATGGGGTATAAATACAACAATTTTAAATAGTCTATTCTATTTTTATATAAATCCTCTACTTGGATTAAATGGGCATTTTCGACATTTTCTAAGGGGTATATATTTATTCGTAGAATTGAAAGTTCGGTATTCCCGATCTGTCGGCTGATAGAAGTAAGTGAGGAGATCTAAATCCAGTTAGGTTTTTTATTTCCCTTTGGCTCGTGGATAAATCTTGTCGTCGATGTGGCTTTATTGAATCAAGAAATCTCTTTAAAGAGATCCTTAAGGCACATGATCGGGTGGGGATTTTAGAATTGTGATTTTGTGATGCTGATTCTGGGGAAACGGGTTCGTTTTTCGTTCTTTTGCTCTGAAACGGAAGAGGAAGAATCCTTGAGGGTGAAATTAACTTCTGGTTGATGGGAACATGTCCGTAACAGATGGGAAAGTCATTGAATTGATGACAGGGTGGAATATCATTCCTAGACACAACCAAACTCACCAAATCTTCTCCCAGGAATATCATATGGGATTGGAATGAATGAGCCCATTATTTTAGTGTTTTCGCCCAGATTTTAGTGCATTTTTCAACTTCAAATGGGCTTTGGAACTGTAATAATAGTATTATGTCAGGAAACTCTCGCGTCCAATAATAGGGGGAATGTTGGGCAAATTCATTATAAAATTGGGCACATAGACTAGCTTGATACCCCGATAGTGGGCAATAGAGTATCTGATTTAAGGCAGGGAGAAAAAGTCTGGCTATAGCAATCGCCCCATCTATGAGCGGTGCTGAATTTCCTGAAATTACTAATTCTGCTCCTAATTAATCCACCAATTAACATTTTTATCGACGCTCTTTACGAACACAGCCCAAACGATCTCAAGAATTCCTCCTAGAAAACCTAGAATGTTGGGCAAAATCATTATACAATTGGGCAGATAAAATACCTTGATCTCACGATAGCACTAGGCATTTAAGGTTAAGGTTGAGCTTTTGAGATCCGTCGACAATCTAAGAAAACAGTGGAAGATAGTTGGTCGGAGTCGGAATCGTGTACGGTATATGACTCTATGATTGAAGTTCTTCTGGGAGAAAGGGACATTAGTCAGGAATGGAAATTGAAATGGCTCGTTGGGAATTTTGGGAAAGTGATCTCAAAAGTCTTGGAAAGTCATCTCAAAAGAACTTTTATGGGGCAAATGGATCCACTTTATATATACCTAACTATACTTCATCTCGAAAACTATCAAATTTATTCCCAAGATTTATTTTATAACGTCTTCTCTCTCAAAATTGATTTGTTTGGGGACGTACGTCTAGGTCCAACTACTACTATAGTCCACGGGCTTTCAAATCTGTTTTTACGATTTTTTTTACTAACCAACTGGTGTGATTTCCTAGGATTTAAAAAAAAAGTAATTAAAGCTGGATTCAAATCCAATTAGATTCATTTAACGGAGATAAACCGATATATGCATAAACCTATACTCATGAATTGCCCTTCGGAACAATTCTGGTGTTTTCCTGAGATGACTATTTGACCACTGTTTCGCCAAATTGGGATTGTTTTCGTTTGCCAAACTGAACTAAATATAACCATATCCACCGACTGACTCTATAATAAATGAGGTGTTCGATTCCGTTAGGATTCAGTGCCGAACCACCTGTTTGAAATGGTAAATGAGGGCTTAGTGTTGAAGATGAAGGTGTCCGATTCGGGTTCTTAGGGTGAACAACGGGTGCAAAACAAGAATTGATTCTGTCGAGGGCCTAAACCTCCATCCCGATACAAGGGGAATACAATGGCCTTCTTTGATTCAATTAACAAATTTTTAGGTTAACATTTTTGCTTATAAAAATTTCTGTAGGTTTAAATAGCAAAGTGGATCAACTTGTAAACAGGAGTTATAGACATAAATCAGTACATTTTGAAACAGTAATAAAATTTTATAGGGTTTAACAGATTATATAGACCAAACTAAACACGAATTTTCATTTTCAATGACATTGGCTTATGATCTGTACCACATTCGGACAATTATTATTTTCGCAAGATATTTGCGAGCTGTCTTCACATTTACACACCATTTTATTCATCAGACTTTGAAAATTGGGATCTAAAGGAAATCATTTAATTTGTGGAGTGGAACAGGCCGGAAACCAAACAAATCTTCAAACCCTGGAATTTGGAAATGGAAATCGGCTGTAATTTATAATTCCAGACTAATCTATAATCTCATTAGGGAACTAACAGGGAAGAATTTGCATATGGCATTTTGTTGGACTATCTGAAAATGAAACGGGCCTCGGCAGATGCAGTTTTAGAAAGTTTGGAACCATTTCCATAAATTAGGAGGATTAGAAGGCTATTTGGATTTTTTATTTCGTATTGTGGCTGTTGTTTAGTGCTGGGACTTTTTATAGCTCTGCTTTCCCAACTGCACTCCAAGCTACAAATCTGTTGGAGTTCTAAATTGAAGTTTATTAATTTTGCTGTTTTTGTCGATAATGTTAAACTAAGTGACATATTGACCTCAGGAGAGGCTAAACTGTATGTAAAAGGCCCAAGAAGTAAATATCAAGCTCAATAGTTGTATTCGTTCTTTACTAATAAAGTACTGCTTCACGATTTTTCGTGTCACAATGATTAACTTGAATTTTATTTATCGATTAGGATAGTATTTTTTAAATTTCCAGAAAAGTAAGGGGTTTAATTAAATTTTTTTTGGCAACAATTCAGAAATTTCTTTACCATACTGCCTATACTTGCATCAATAAATCGATAATTTTTCCCAAATTTTATTAGATTTTATATTCGCTGAAAAATCAGAGATCAGAGAGCAAGGACACCCCGAAGTGCTAAAAGTGATCTGTTCTAATAGCCCGATGTTTTTCAAGTCTGCTCGGGGTGAATCAACAGAACCGGAGGGGGAATTGTGCGGTGGGTGACAGGGTGACACTGACAAATGCGACTGTCAAGATGTCAACCACATGAACTCCACTCAACAACCAATAACCAAGTTAGGGACTCCGGGACTTGCTTCCCAAAATTCCATAGCGCTGCAACAAAGCCTCCGTAATAATAATAATAACGGAACCAAGTCAGTCGGTATGACTTGACAGCAGTTTGAGACCAACGTTTGTATAGGCTATATCCTGCGGATATAGCTTGCAATTTATTCTGCCGATCCATTATTCTGCAAAATCCGTGCCAATACTTATCTCCAGAAGGTTTAGGGAAAGAGCCGATGTTATTTAAATCATTGTGTACTAGCACTAAACCAGATCACAATCCTTGTAAAGCCGTATCACATCACATTTGTCACATGTGTAGACTTGCTTTTATTGTCTTTGGGTTCCAAATAAGAACCCAGGGGGATATTTGGAACCTTTTGGAAGAATGGGGACTTATTTTGGGAGTGTTTTTAGTGAATTAATGGAGAAATTAGTTAGTTTCGGAGTACCCCAACCATAAAGTGTCTAAGGATTTTTAAAATAGCCGCAGCCATAGAGTGTATTGAACCATTACCCCAGCCAGAGAGTATTAAGCCATTGCCCCAGCAATATAGTGTATTAACACATTGCCCCAGGCATAGAGCGATCAGAGATAGTTTTCAGTACTATCGAAGAAACCATTTCGGAGCGTAAGATAGTATGGGGACTTATTTAGGGATATAGAGCTTTTATTACAAATTTCCGGCATACGAACCTCCAATCTGTCACGGAAGTCAATCCGGCTCTCCGGAATGCATATATTAGATTATGCAACTCAGCAGAAGTCTATTCATCAAGAGGGAGATCCGAATTCGGTGATTACCCGGTCCTGTTACCCGAAAAATAAAAACCCCCGCTTTTTGGTTTGGTAAACCGAATCGGATGATCCTTCCGCTCTACTTATTGTGTGGCAATCCTCTCCTCATCTCATCTATCATTCATTTGTATTCTCATCGGGGGATGACATCCTTGACATGACATCTTGACATTTTGACATCTTCAAATCCCTAATTCATGAGCCCATGTATGAATAGACTCCCTAAACAAATCCCGTGAAGGAACACACACTGTTACCTATACTCTTTACACAAATTTAGCTCGTTAAATGCTGCTAAATGACAGATTGGTTTTCGGTTCTAGGCATATGTATATAGGGAGACGACCTATTCATTATTTATAAAGGTCCTGTGGCAAATAAAATCTCGGAAATCTCGGAAAAAATCCATTTGCTGAACCGTCGTTTTTTCTTGCCAATTTCTAAAGCTCTCTTTCGATCTCTGATTTCAAAGAACTACTCGGCTCTTACGATAATTAACCTTAAAAACCTGCCTTGTTCACTATCGACTTGGCTTCAATTCTGTAAAAAGATTGTAATTAGACTCAATCTCTTAATCCATTTCCAGATTGGTCCCTGGCACTACTCTTTCCAGGATAATCTCAGAAATTGGAAGGCAAGTGTAAAGCTGAACTGAACAGAAGTGGAGGACCGTTCATAAATTGTTCAGTTAGTCAATTGGGGGAGTTTGCTTTGATGGTATTTGATGTGATTTGGGGGTTGTTGGGGTAATTTAATCAATTTTGAGGTCAAACTAGGGAGCAAAAGATAGTGGTTATGAGGTCAAAATTCTGACCATGGATATTTAATCAATTTTGAGGTCAAACTAGGGAGCAAAAGATAGTGGTTATGAGGTCAAAATTCTGACCATGGATATTTTAAGTCCAGTTTTTTAATTTTTTTAGCAAAAATCACAAAAATTGTTGCCGTACTCTACAGAAGATTAGAAATGCCGTAAATTTCGGTATAAAGACCTCCCGGGATTTATATTTATATTATTTATAAGCAAAGTTAATAAAACCCCCCAAAATTCTAAAAACAACTCTCAGAACCCCTTCAAAAAACCCCCGGATTCAAATTCTTCATGCAAAACCCCCGTTTCTCGTTCTTGGTCAATAGCAGACCTGTCGAGAGGGCTTAGGATCGGCTCCAAGGAACTACTGATTGTAAGACTCGGTAAGTCTAATGCAATAAAATGTAGTAAAAAAACGGGATACGAAGAAAGCAATCTCTCATGTCGCATGTTCTTATTGAGTTGACAGGGGACGAGGGGGAGGAGTCGAATTAATTCGGACCGACAGGCCAAATCCCCCTAAACCCTTTCATCAGTCATCTCGACTTCCAGTCAAGGGCTCGAAATAAACAGTGTCACAACAAGTTACACTCCTAGGAATTCATCTCCTGTATCAACATTTCAACGGCACTTAAATAATATATGATATACAGGGTGTTCCTCGCAATATCCCGGTTTTTAAAACTAAATTACTCTAAAACTTAAAACGAGGAGACATTTAGAGAAATCACCCTGTACATGTGTTTTTCGTACCACCACCACCACCGTAAAGCTTGAATAGATCCTAGATCTCAGTACTGGTGTGGGGAATTATTTCGGGGGTGGGGAGATTGGTCAGAGAAATCTACGATTTCATAGCTAACGATTTACGTATAAGCGGACATGTTACCTGTACCGCAGATAACAAAACAAATACTGCCCGAAAAGGTTGTACAGGACTCGATCATGATCCATAATCATAATCAGTTCAATTTTCAGACAATTTTATTGATTTTCTATGTAATATTGTTAATAACCGAGCTAAATAAAAAGGACTACTAATTCCCGAATAGATTACAGATTACGAAAGAATTCTAGAATTTTCGAGGTAAAATAGCAGATTCGACGTAAGCGGATTAGGCTATTCAACCAGCTTCTAATTTAATTACGAATTCAATAGATCCATCCTGATCTCCATCGATTCATACTATTTTAGGAAATATAAATCCATACCTAAATCAGTCCCATGGGCATTTATTTCGGGTTTTTATTGATATTTACATGACTTCACTTTCTCTCAGCACGTTTTTGTTGACATGCTATATTATTGAGGTAGGCTTATTGGGGTGGGGATTTATTTCGGCTTTGAAGATTTATTAAGGGATCCAATAAGCGAATGTAGAAATTCGCAGTATTTAGTCTCTTAATGTGGAGAAAGCAAGGAGAAAGTCCAGAACTTTTAATTTTTTTTTACAGAATAATAAATGAGTCCGGTTTGCATTTGTAGCTGACAGATAATCCTAAGAAGTAACAATAAATTCGGGAATAAAGTAATAAAATGATAAACCCTTCATATAAATATATTTTAATAGTAATGTCCATGTTACATAGTAAATTGTATAGGGATTTAGGGAAGAGGGCCCCTGCTGTGCCACTAGACTCAGACTTTGGACTCTCTCCACTAATTAACGTTTACTCATAATAAATGGGCAATTATCCAACATCCTTCGGCCCTGCATCCATCCAGACCCGCACTGTCGTAAATAGCACTCATTTAATAACCCGGGCTATATTGAATATACCTATCATTACAGTTACAGTACAACTCGTTTATAAATGCAATTCTGGGGGAAATAAGTCCGATTTCGAGTGGTCAAAATGCCCGAATTGACCATTTCGGTACAAGTAGTTTTGGGTCAGCTATGCCGTGACAAATATTTCGCATACTCATCTCACAAAAGTTACTTTTTGGGTCAATAAATGTGCTTTTCATGTCAAATATTACTCTCGTCACAGGGAATGGGTCAAATATTTTGAACCTGGTCAAATTTAGCGAGGTCAAATACTGCGCGACGACCAATTTTACCAGAAATGTCACAATTATGTCGTTCAATTGTGCTGGTGACCTATATATCTCCGGCAAACAATTGTCTTGTCGATAACGATAAAATGACCCTTCGTTGGACTAGTACTAATGTCCTCTCTGGACAGGATTTTCCCGCGTTTTCACCTTCCCCTTTAACTAACATTGGTATCGGCAAAATATTCAAAAAATTTACATGTAATATGACATAAAATTGACAAATTCTAAGAATGAAGTCCCTATATATGGAGGAACAACAGTACCATAATAATTTATGCATATAGTACTTGTCCCGAAAAGGCCGGAGAAGGCTCCTCTCCAACTCTCCATGAGAGACTAATGAGCCTGATCTCTCCAAAAACAGACTAAACTATCTGAACTAATTACTTGCACAACTGACAAGGGAAGTTTTTCGGGGTGTAATAAGGGAATCGCTTGAAACTTTTACGGTGAAATCTACAAGTCATATGGACAATAAAAATATAAAAATTAGGTGCTTAATTTGACGTTGACCATGTTTTAAAAATTACCTAATACAAAAAATCATGCAAATTGACTTTTTAAAATGCTCATAAAACAGTTAATATTGGTCCGATTTTCAAAATTTTGCGAGTTTTTGAATGCTAAAGAGTTGAATTTGAAGAAAATAAAACGATTTGAATTTTTAGAAAAAATCTATATTTTCTTGGAATTTTCAAATTTTTTAAGCTAGATCAAAAAAAAATTTTTTTTTAATTTTTTTTAAAATTTAAATCTTTATATTTTCTTGAGGAACAACTCTTTGGCATTCCAAAACTCGATAAATTTTAAAAATCGGACAAACAATAACTGTTTTATGAGCATTTTAAAAAGTCAATTTGCATGATTTTTTGTATTAAGTAATTTTTAAAACATGGTCAACGTCAAATTAAGCACCTAATTTTTATATTTTTATTGTCCATATGACTTGTAGATTTCACCGTAAAAGTTTCAAGCGATTCCCTTATTACACCCCGAAAAACTTCCCTTGTGAGCCCACCCCCTCCTTAAGTGCCTAAGTGTTTAAGTACCTCTACCTTCCTATATATTAATTTACCGCCGACATCCGCCCTATAGACCAAATCGTAGATAATATACGACCATAAATGTGAAATGCCCGACATATTCCAAAGTCCCGAGAAATCCTCCACATCCGGACGGGATCTTCTTCTCTTTATTTATATTTACTAAAATTTTAGAACTTCGGGTTTCGGGTCCTTTAAATACTTAGCGGATATAATATGTTTACAAAGGGATAGAAATCATGTGCCTGACTGAGCTGGAATCCTCTCCTAGTCCCGTCTGGCCATATCTATACAAGTAATAGGCTAGAATTGAGTTTGTGTGTGTGTGTGTGTTTGTCATTCTTTGCAGTTGAGTCACCAGCGGTTTAACGACGCTTCTGCAGCGTCTCGAATTAAATAAACAACGAGTTGTACAAGTATCAGAAGTCAATGATCGATTGAAGTGGTGAATATTCCAATATTATGGATTTCCTAAGCATGGAGAAATAATCTCAAACTGCCCCAACCATTGAGAAAGTCCTTCATTACCCCAGTCATAGACTTTATAATATTATATCTCTCTATGACGAGTTCAACTTGCCCCGATTAGAAGGACACCTCCGGAATCTCCCCATTATATTTTATGACAAAGCAGTCGTAAATTACAGTAGAGTAGATCTAGATAAATTTACTACTATTTCGTAAGTAGTAAACAGCTAGTAGCATCCAGCGGTTGCAATTCCGCGTCCTTATCTTGTATTTATTCCGGTGGGTACGGAGGGCCATATACATATCGAGACTTGAAGTATTTGTAACTTTGTTTATGTGTTTGTGTGTTTATGTGCGTTTAGGCCGACTGTGTGTGTCTGTCTGTGCATGTGTATCTGATCTTGAGTGTGTTTACACTCTGTATCTCTAGTTGTTCTACAGTTCGTCCCGAATTTCGGAGGCAGGAGATAGGGCCGGGTATTAGAATTTGTAGAATGGGCTGGGAAGTTGTATAAAGTGAGATAGGCAGTGGGGGTTTTATTGCTAATCAATATTTACGAAGAGGAGGAAATACATTGGAGAGTCCTATGACTCCCAGCAGGGAACCCGGCTCTCAAGGAACTATTTCGGACAGTTTGGGACTTAAGGAGGTCTTGTAAACTTTTCTCGGAAACTAATCCCATATAACCCCACTATCCCCAACCCCCGAAATAATAGTTTCAGACTGGTATAGTACCATTTACTATGACCCCTGAAGATTTGCAGAAAGAACCATCAGCAGAAAGTAGGACTCGGCGAATCTTGAAGATTTCTTGCTTTCTTGTAGACTCTGTTGCTCTTGGTTCAGTAAGTAAGTGTTGGTTTGTAAAAATCCTAGGGCCTGATTGTTTGAGCAGGAATTTATGTCAATTTTTACAGTTGGTCTCTACAAGAGGAATAGGAAATACTGTCGATACACGGTCAACTGACATGGGAATCGTTTGAGACTTTTATGGTAAATTTCACAAGTCTTATGAGCTTATACAAATTTTTTAGAAAATCATGGAAATTGACTTTTTAAAAGGCTCGTAAAACAGCAAGTATTGGTCCGATTTAAAAAAAAAAAAGTTTTTCAATGTCAGAGACTTGTTCTTCAAGAAAACATAACGATAATTTTTTTAAAAGTTAAAAAACATTCAATTTTTCAATTATTTCCGGAAACTTAAAAACTTTAAAAAACAAATCTTTATATTTTCTTGAAATTAAAATTGCTATTTTGCTTTTGCTTTCTCTCAAGATCAGAGAAAGTCTCAAAACTTCAAACTGTGTGTTTTTAATTTGTCTCCAATTTCTGTCAATTTATCACCGTTTAACGTACAAAGCAACTGTTGATAATTCAAATCACAGGATCATTGGACCTTGATAAAAAATGAGATCTTATTGCCTCCTTGATTTCATTCGTTTCAAGTCATGGATATATATGCAATTAGACTCGTATCCATGATTTTAATTGGTCGGAGAAAGCTTAAAAAAAACAGACTGTGTTTATAGTATAGTTCATCCGTATGAATATTTTGAGAGCTTTCACTTTGTTACAAAATCTCGTAATAAATTCGCCTGATCTCTTGTTTTTCGTCAGCCCCGATTTCAACATTCCACAACGATTATGCCATGACATGAACAACGTAAATCGAGTGAATTCATAGTCCAACCTGATATGCATCTTTTAACTACGGAACCGTTCTTCTACATATGCGATTTATGATGTATAGAGGAAGGGATTTAGCTGAGGGATGTTTTAATTTACCGGAACATCTACGGTCTACGATAATCTGCTTTGTTATTTTGTTAATAATCTCCACTCGAGATGAGCTGTGGATCCCTATTTTTGGGGTCAGAAGCTCTAAGCTCCTAGCATTACACCGCGGCAAAGGATTTACCTCAAGAACTTTCGGTATTTTTAGATTGTACTTTGAGTTCTGAGCAGATTTTTGATTAAAACTCAAAATCCTGAAAAAATTTAGGATTTTGGATACCAATTTTAAAAAATTGTTGGTAGCGAATTGTAGAGGTTTTATCAGATGAATTTGTAATGTTTAGCAAAGGTATAAACTCATATCCGGAAATCAGAGTGCTACCGCAAATCTCGGTATAAGTCCCCAGGAAATTATTTTTCTACCCCAAAATCAATAGGTTAGGATTGAAAGAACTTATTCCAGTGGGGACTTATACCGGGGTTAGCAGTATATACTTCGGTATATAGTCTTTTTAGAGTATATAGATATAGATATCATGGATATTTCGACCAAAAACTGACTCCTGTCCTGTCCGCATTATGATTATGTGCTTTTGTCTGGGTTTGAAAGCTAGATAATTGAAATTACGGTTTGATGTACCTTTGATTCTGTCTTTTGACTTTTCTTGTGTAGGTGGATACGTTGAAATGATTAGAAAACGTGTTTATAAATATATTTTGAGTTCAACAAGTTTTTCGAGCTCACAGGGTTCCTTACATACGGATACGGTCAAGCGAGGAGTTTCTGTTGCGTGTGGACTTGCCTAGCCAAAGCCATGGTTTCTGCAGAAGTGAACCAATTACCTCCTCTGGAAACGTGGAAACGAAGTTTGTCCAATGATCATATGTATGTCATGTTATTCGATAGTTGTCAAATCGATCCTTCCGTAACACGGGACCTTATATCTATGTGTATAATTAAATAATTATATCTAGAATAATATATTATTATAGATATACCAAAACTAAAATCCGAATTCGTGACAAATCATATTAGAAACAGTTAATTGGACAAAAACCCATTAGGCAGACTTAGCAGATTCCGGAAACTAATTGTAAGACAGAAATCCGCCGGCCCTGAAAGTGTATAAATTGACTCCCCGAAATAAATCCCCACCCTTTTGGTGGTATGACAAATCATGTCAATCTAGATTGGGCCCAAAAGTGTATAAATCGACTCCCCGAAATAGATCCCCACCCTTTTGGGGCTCTCAAAAAAGCATGTTAATCTAGATTGGAATCGTTTCAATAATGTAACTGATGATGTCCGATCATAAATTTTGCTTGAAACGCTATAACCTTACAGATATTTCTGAAAAATACACGTCTATAATACATCCTCACCCCGAAATAAAAACCCACCCTTTTGACCCCGGAAATGAATGTCAATGCCTCTTCACAAAGCAAAACTAGTGCAAGGCTTAGATTCCGAAGTCACACACCAGCATTCTTAATTACTTCCAACTTAATTGCCGTTATACTTTTAATTGCAGACAAAGGACTGTGTAATTGACCTACAAAACCACGAGAAATCAATCGGGAGCAGAATCATCTCTCCGAAAAAAGCATATCAAATGATGACAACAACACCTCCAGCCTCTGATACTCATTCCTCCATCAATCAAAGACATTTTAATGACAGAACAGAGCCCAAATCTCTTCAAAATCAAAGGCATCGGCTGTAAAGCTAGAGTGAATGTGTGGGGACAGATTGAGATCGTGTTACTGTAACTTATTTAGAGAGTAGAAAGTAGGCTGGAAAGCGGAGTCGGGTCCAGAATATAAATGTCAAGAAGGCTGGAGCAGAAACTGTAATCTAAATAATAATATGATCAACCACCACCACCGCCACCACCACCAACTTGGCCAGGGCGGAAGTCGGGAACACGGGAGATTAGAAGGGACGTGTTCCCGGATTCGGGTATTAAGTGTCAAGCCATCCTTGAAATCCCTTTACGGAATTAGAACGACCCGATCTGAGGGAAATCTTTGAGCTCCTCTTCAGGCTTGTAAATAGAACAACAGCTTTAGAATCGAATTCGAAAGCGAATTTCCTTCAATTGTTTACGATTTCGCAGAATTACTGGATGATGTCTGAGTAAATAGAAATGCTCCTTTGTGTTTGTACAACAATAAACCGTCGTAAACGCACATCTTAAAGGTGTGAAACCTTCTTCCGACGCCTGAGATTCGTTTTATACTTGAATCTCACTATACCCCAACCATAGAGTCAAATTACGTAGACGTATATAGAGCTGATTGTTGGAAAAATTCTGATCTTTGACTGCCACCCTTGAATTTTGACCTACCTAACCCTCAAACCCTCAGCCTCCGCTTTATGATCATAAATAAATGGTTTCCAGAAATAAAATCAAAATAGTTAACCGTTCAAGAATTAGAGCCTGAACGGAGGGACAGACAGACGGACAGGGTGTTCCCAGTGAAGAGTTTCACCCCTTAAAAGTGCATTCTATTCACAATTTTTGATATCGACTAGACAATAAAGGTATTACTCTATTCCACATTCTATTCTATTGTCTTTGTGCTTTGGTGGCACACTAGAACTGGATGGCTCTTGAAATTTGTAACCCGATTACTTGGTATTATATGAAATACATTCCAATCCGAATTAGCCTTCTCCCGAGTACCTTAGCACTGCCTAGTTACCCAAGTCTCCCGGATTCCCCGTCTCCGGGTATTTTAGTAAGAAGTGGTGGTGGTGGTGGTAATCCCGAATTACCCGGATCTCTTTCAATCCCTTGTAATTAAATGAAGAACTTCTCGAGCTCCTTGGTTAACCACAACCGAAACCGCAACCAATTCTATTTTCTGAAATCCAAAACCAAGTCTTCATTAAAGCCGACGGAGGGGGTCCAAAGTCCCGATTTTTGACTTTAGAACCGGAAAGACCCTTTCCTCAGAAGGGTTTTGTCTTTGTGTTATTTGCTGTCGTGGCTTCCAGGCGAATTAACCAGGTTTAAATTAAACTCGAGAATTAACCAGGTTTAAATTAAACTCGAGAATTCACCAGGTTTAAATTAAACTCCAGAATTAACCAGGTTTAAATTAAACTCCAGAATTAACCAGGTTTAAATTAAACTCCAGAATTAACCAGGTTTAAATTAAACTCGAGGATTAACCAGGTTTAAATTAAACTCAAAACCTTCAGATAAATATTTCATCATACACGAAAAACTTGGGATAAAATGGGTTAGAAATTTTCTCACTTTCCAGGTGAAGGATTCAATTCTTAGGTTCCAAAATTTGTAGTCTTATTCACACGGTTCTGGACGAATAGACCAGGTTTTAATTAAAATCAGAACCTATAGATTTAGATTTCAAACAGTTGAAAATGGGTCCGAATTTTTCTAATTTTTCGGGAAGGGGGTTGAATACGTTCTGTCCGTAATCAGGAATTTAATAGACTTTAAGAACCGTGTCTTATTTGTACGGGTCTGGCTGGACGAACGAGCCGGTTTGGAATTAAAAGTTAAAATCAGGTACTTTATCGATACTAAAAGAACGACAGGTGGGACTCTAACTAACTCAACATCTGCTGTTAATTGTTAATCGATTGACGAAATAACTCACAATCGGTTACCGTAAAAGTGCAAATAATACCCCCCCCCCCGGAATAACTTTTTTTATTTAAATGCTACTATCATGTTAAACTACCTGTATTTTAGTATTTTAAACTCTCCAACCCATACTTGAACTATGCAGATTTTGGGGTTTACATAGCAAAATAACTTGAGGGACTTGTTTCGGCACTTAATTACAGTAAACATTCAGGATTTTCAAAATAATTTACCACACCCAAACCTATGTAATCGTTTTTTTGTTTTCTAAATATCGGCAAAAAACGAAATATGTCGGAATTCTAATTCCACCTGAGAAACTGTAATTGTATAATCGGTTAATCGTATTATGTTCCTCGTATGTTGATGATTTCAGTAGATTTTCGAAGATTACAAGTCCACCTTCTGCCAATGTAGTTAAGTCGGTAGGAATGCTCGAGAGCTTAGTCGAGCTTAGGGAGGCTATAAACTGACGATCTTAGGGAAGTTGATATATTGATATCTCTAAGGATAAGGCCGTCTTGCGTCTCTAAGACATTGCAAAACCCGTAGGTTTTGGAACTGAAGATTTACGAGGAGCTCTTATTTAGATCCCAACTCACCCCGATTCATTTACCCTCTTATCAAATTATGTCATCTCTTTCCCGAACCGAAATCCCAGCTTTTTTAACGGCTCAGCTGAGCCAAGTCCTCTTATCATATTTAGATTACCGCAAATCCTGGTTTAAGTCCCCAGGGGGAGTTATTTTGTTTAGTCTAGAAATACCTTTAGTGTGCATTGTAGTATATGGGGATGGGGGAGTTATTTCGGGGAGGGCTTTAGCCGGGATTAAATCTGGGATCTATAGATCTTTATGCAACATGAGGAGTTATTTCGGGAATGTAATAATCTATTCAGTACTGGAATATACATACATTTAACACTATTTTCTATGAATCTTAAGGGAGGGGAGTTATTTCGGGGACTAGATAACTTTCTCCGTGTACAGATCTTTTGGAGATGACAGCTTATAATTGAGAGAAAGCTATTTTACAGCTATGTCTAGGGATGGGGATTTATTTAGGTTCAAACTATCGAACCACAAGTTTTTTATCTTCGATTAAAAAGATGCAAAAACGCAGGACAACATCAGATGGTAAATATATCTTACCTTAAAAGGTCTTTAGATTGATGACAAAGACATCTGATTCCTATTCAATTTTTAATTAGTCCAAATATTTACGAGATCTTCGGAGTCTGTAATTATGTACCTCTCAAGTCTCAAGCCAAACTAACATATCACATAAAAATGTACACTATATGACTCTGATTATTTCTTTGGCCTTGTGATACTAACTACGCTCAACGTTGACATCTCCAAAGGCAGCAAAGCACTCAGGGAATCAACTGGTGTTACTTGGTACGTTTTTCCTGCTTTTCCTTGCGTTCCCAATTCTTAGTTCCGCAATTAAGTTTGCACAACTGGAACTGTTAGGAATAATAAGTTTGTATATTGCAAATTGCAGGAAACTCTAGATAACCAGGGTTTGTTATTGTTCCTAGAGCTTATTTAAACCCACTTTGTTTTAAAGATGTGTTTTCGTAGAGACGCCGTGATGAATTGAGTTTTAACTTGATTGAACCGGAAGTTTAGAAAGACCGGAAGTTCCTAAGGTTTTAAAGTAACTTTCGCAACTGTTTATAATTTGAACAATCTCTTGAACTTGAAACTGTTAGATTGGAGTGAAACTCAATTTCTAAGACGAACGTTCGTTTAGTACGGTAGAAATAGCCGGTTGGGGTCGGTTTAACCGTAAATTAGAGCTTTTGACTTGCTATTGTTTCAGAAGCTTCAGAAACGTTCCCATAAATGGGTTTTAAAATTGTCCAAAATTATGTCTGGAATAACAAACAAAGAAGCCGGTTTTGGAGAGTAAATAATAAGATCTTCGATTGGAGGATTTAATTTGCTCGGTCCGTTAATCGGTGGTTCTAAAGATTTTCATAACCATGTCTTATTTATACGGTTCTGGGAGAACAGACCTGTTTTAAATCAGATTTTTTAGATCAGAAGTTTTCCGTCTCTCCCAATCGTAAGGTATCGGGGATTAAATGGGTTTAAAATGTCGGGATTTTTCGGATAAATGATTTAATTATTCGGTTCGGCAATTTTTTTTAAAGATGTTCAGAACCGTGTATTTATACGGTTCTGAGCGAACAAGTAGTTTTTTAAATTAAAATCAACCCTTTAGATTGAAATCTTGCTTCCTGTGATAAAACGGGTTAGGAATTTTAGGAGTTTTCGGACTTATTTTTTTCTCTTCTCAAACTTATGATTTCTCGTCGTAAATATGTGTTTTTGAGTGTTTTAAACCGGGATTCGGTTTTCGGGGTGTTGTGAAGTGGATGAGAGGTTGGTTAGGACTGGATCGAGTAATCTTAAGTGGATCGTGTTATATGAGAGAAGAGAGCTGAAGTGAGTTTGTAAGAGACGCAGGTGCAGGATACCCGGTTCGGCATTATTCACACTTAAATCACATCTACTCCAACTTCTAACTCACTTTCACCACCGACTAGGACTAGAGGACCAACCGATTTTAAATCAACTTCCCAAAACACGCTTTCCACCATCACCACCCTAGCCCATTTTACTAAAGAAATCAACGGGATTTTACACAAAAAGAAGCATAACTTTACCTGACAGATTAATAGTGTGTATTTACAGAGATTAGATTTACTTGATGAGCTAATACAGTTTGCGATTTAAAAAAAATCAAATTTTAATGATAGAAATTGATGCGGACTGAAATCGTCGGATAAGTTCAGCGGGATGTTATTTAGTGGTTAATATTACTATTGACTGTGACATAAATAATTAAATGTTTTTAATTCCGGCAAATTGTATGTCATAAGTCCCAAATCTGCGTTAACTAACGGCAGAATATAGAAGTGTTTGGATTTTTTTTTTAAATCGGGTAAAAAGGTAGTTTAGAAGTTTTTCGATTACATAATATGTTTATATGTGCAGATATGATTCTCATATGATTTCAGCCCGTTATTTACAACCGTTAACATATTGTAATTAGCTACTTGATTAAAAAATATGAAAACAGAGCGATAATCGAATCAGTTAAACTCAAAATCAATTTAAGATACATCGATCGATAGTAAATTTGATGAGGAATTCGAATATGTGATCGAAATCCGTCCAAACCAACCTCATATTTATATATGACCCCAAAACCGTGTAAAATTCTAGTTGTGTAGTCTTATTTGACGGTTGCTTTTCCCTGAGATTTTTAGTTTTATTACATACCCATTTCAGTAAAACATCGGACACGAAAATTCAGAACTGATACCTAGATGAGCTTGCCTTCAAGCAAAACTAGAAATAATATTTACGAAAGAGCCGTTTTTGTTCTTATAGCTCGTATATTTAAATAGCTTTCTCATCTCAATCCTCATTCCGATTTCCCGTGAAATAAAACGGGATTTTTGGTTCAAGAAATCTTAGGTTCGGGATTATGTTTCAGTCCCTATTACTACCCCTACTACTGCTATTCTCGCTCTTTTGTGAGACGATTATAATAAAATATTCCAAGTGTGAGAAGGTAGTAGTAGTAGTAACTGTAGTAGTAGGTACTTTGAAACGGAAGTAATATTAATAATTTATCTCCCCAACCGTTCAAACCGTTGGAAGGTTCAGCGTTTATGGGATCTTTGAAATGGTAATCGTTTCCCGAAGACAACCAAACGACGAACAACGACTAAAAGCAAAAAAACTGGAATGGATCTAAAGTTTCCTCAAAGGAGCAGATATTTTTAAGGCATATCGGAGATCATTAAAAAGTCCCCGAAATAAGTCCCCACCCGGAACCCAGAATAAGGCAGTTAGTAGTTATCTAGTGTCTGGAAATGTCTACAAGGGAAGGTCCAGAAACACAAAGCTCCTAATAGAATTTTAAGAATTTTTAAGTCTACAACACGAAATTTTTTTTCGAGAGAACTTGGATAAAATTAAGACTTGCATTTCCTTGAAAATGAACTGCGCTAATTGTAGATTTATCACAAAGAAAATCAAAATAATTTAAAATACGAACATTTTTTATGCATTTATTTAAAAGACCGATCCTTTCCTAATTTTCTACCTAGAACTAAACATCCCTCACCATAATTTCACAGTTGTTTCTCAAGTACATAAACTCCAGTTCCCCGAAATAAGTCCCCATCCCTCCTTGCACTCAAAACTATAAGGTTAAGGTAAACTATAAGTCCCCATAAGGAACCTATATTTTTGCTTAAGTCCATCTCCCCTTCTATCAGCACCATATAAGAGAGTAAGGGAAGGTGGGTAATAACAATAACTTAAAACATCGGACCGTTTGGATGGGAACCAGATTACAGGCGAGACGGTTTTTATATGAATGAGCGGATCCTCTGTAATAAAAGCAAATTCCTGCGATTTATAATGGGATTTTTTGAAGCGTTTCCTTGAAATTCTCTAAATCTACAAAGTGCAAATGCTAATTTATTAAGATGGATTAATGGGAGCATTCAGAAGTTGGAGTTCAGCTTTTGAGATTTATTTTAGTAATTGGGATTCTTTTACAGGCCTTTTTTGCCAATTTTGAATTGGGGTGATTATTTTTGTCACTTAATTGTGGGACACCCTGTATGATTTTAGGAAGGTCAAAGAGGTCCTCCACAATGACCTGTGACTTGGAAATTAGAAACGACATTATAAATTATGTGGAACGGTATCCATAACGTCTTTTAAATATAAAACCATAATTTTCAACTCTTTTTAGGAGGTTTCAGGTCCTTATGGCTTGAAGCAAGCAATTTTATAATGGTACAATGGCCTAGGTTTAAAAATTTTATTGTCGTCACCTCTAATATGTATTTTTTGTCAGAATAACGGAACCATTTTTCTAAAAAAAAAAATTTACCCAACAAACAATCATGAAATTGAACCGAATCGACATAATCCTAGCCTCACTACTGATTCTCAGACCCTCTAAAATCGACTCCCAACTCCAAGTCTCAAGTACAACGGAGGACTTGACCGGAGTCACGGCCGGAGCGGGCGACGTAAGGTTCGTTGTTTTAAACGAAATAAATACTCTGAAATAAGTGCCCCACCGGAATAACTCACACTATCCCTCAATTGATCCATACTGCAGTGTTTAAGTTTAAGAACGCTCATTACGGGGCATGAAAATTTAAAGAAGCATATAACGCCCCCTTAAATGGGGATTTGCCCAGCAAATTTTATGGGCCGAGTCAAAGAGCACAGGGACTTTAGTTTTAAAACTGTTTGACCAAGAAAAATTTTACATTTTTATTTCATAACAATTCGATGCCATTATAATCGAAGGAATTTGAAGCCAACTGCTGTCGAATTCGGGAAGCTATGTAACACATATGCCTACGAGATCCTGTTCGAAGACCGAATCCGAATCGGAGGTCTGGACCCCCTCACGGCTATTACCAAGAGTCGATTCAAGAGACGGGATGGGATGGGGGACCAGTACTTTTTTAACGTTCTCGAGGACCTCTGCATCGTCATCAGCCCCAATTATGTCGTCGACACCAAGAAATTCGACTGTTTGGCCAGGACGGATGACGCTGAAATCTTGGATGATTTGGATGGGGTCTGTACTTGTGGTAACGAGCTCGGGCATGTGGATTTCCGGATCAAGCAGCCTGATGAAGTACCTGGTCTTGTAAAGGTTAATGCTTCATGTTTTACATTGGTGACAGTTTTCGAGGCTTTTTACAGGAATAATGAAGAAATACGATTTGCGGAAAAAAGCGCCCGATCATAAGCGCCCCATTGAAAGCGCCCCATCATAAGCGCCCTAACAATAAGCGCCCATACAAAAAGCGCCCCTGTTCCTCTAGAATAATTTAAAATACTATTGGAATATTTTTATTTTGAGTTGGAACCAACCTCAAAAAAGGTAAAATCACCCTCGTCATTTTGTCTGATCACTTAATTAGATTACAGATTAAAATACCAAACAGTACAAGTACAAGTATTATGGATACCCTGTTGCATTAAATTGTCTCTTCGGTAAAATATAATAATATCTCTGCCTTTTTCTAATCCTATTAGGAAAGCCATAATACAAATAATTAAAAGGTTGCTTTTAGCTGAGGTTTAAGTCTGCCTGAATTAATATAATTTTGTCCTTTTGTAATTTTAGTAATTTGATTTCAAAATCGCAACAGGAGATGCTCGACAAACGGAGCAGTGACTCAAGTTGAAACTTTGAAATGACTGGCGAAGGTTAAATGAAAGGAGGTCCCTTTTATACGTTTTGGAATTTTTAAAAGTAGTTATGCACAGATATAACTTGGTTAATTAATTAATTTAGGTTTAATCTTTAAAAAATGCCTGGAGAAAGTACTTAAGAATATCGAGCTTTAATTACTATTATTAATGGTTCCAACTCAAAATAAAAATATTCCAATAGTATTTTAAATTATTCTAGAGGAACAGGAGCGCTTTTTGTACGGGCGCTTATTTCCTGGGGCGCTTAATGTAAGGGCGTTTATTGTTGGGGCGCTTTTTGTAAGGGGCGCTTTATGCTGGGGGCGCTTATTGTTAGGGCGCTTATGATGGGGTGCTTTTGATGGGGCGCTTATAATTGGGCGCTTTTCTCCGCATACCAAGAAATGCTGTTGGTAGGGGTCGAAAGACCGAGTTTTTTTAAGCATTTCGGGGTTTTCGTGCACTAATGTTAGTGGAATAAATTGGAAGCGTTTATTTGCCCTTGTTTGATCAAAATTCCACTGGGTTTCACGGATTTTAGCAAAATGCCAAAATATACTACGGTGTTAATACTAAAATAACCTCAACTGCCAGGCCTACTTGAAATTAAAAGACTCAATCCTGGTCATTTTAACGTTAAACACTGTTTCAAACCTTTAAAAGCCCCTTTAAGTTTTTGTAGGCTCTTATTTCGAGTCACGCTTCTTGTTCATGACGGTTAGTCGTGTTGTCATTTTAAGACTGTTTCAATCCTTGAAAATTTCCAAATCTTTGACCCAATGAAGCCCCAACGAAATGATCCTGTCGATTTCTAAGGAATTTAAAAGGTTCTGCTCTTATGATCTATAAATCTCTTGAATTCAGCAATACTACGCGGTGAAGGGGCTGTCCCAAATCCCGTTCGAGGAGGACGGGAAGTGCGTCTCGTTCCACCGAGGCCATTGTACGCTGCCAGCGTTCGCAGCGGCGCGACGCGCGGACGGTGCCGAGCTTATGAGTTGTACGAAAGAGCTAGCCTGTTTCCCCTCGACCAACAGGGCACTGACGAATCAGGTGACGGGGGAAACTTACGGTTACTGTTCTTCCAGACTCAATCGCCATGTAATCCCGAGGGACGGGGGTGCTTCAACCCCTCGTGAGGTCAGAGGTCATCATATAATCAGCTTCCTTGTCTTGAATTTAGTTTGTAACTTGCCAAATTAACAGTAAAATATGAGCATTAAAGGCTACTACAAGCATCAGATCGATAATCAATCATTGAATTGCTTTGCTAATTTCATCGGAATTGGAAGTTATACACTGTAAAGTACAGCTGTGGCAAAAATCAGCAAAATATTACGATTAAAATACAGTCCCTCTGTTCGTTGACTCGCCGGGTAAAAGTCGTTTTGTCGTAACCCCCCGGCCCCCGGAATAACTCCCTCAATCAAAACCCTTCGAACTCGTCCCGTATAAATAAACCCCCGATACAATTCAAATCTATTACATTTTCCACGATAACTCCCGATATTCGATAACACAATATCCTGTTAAATAACTCCCGATATTCTAAAATTACGGCACTCGAATTTCGAAACATTCGATCAAAAAATCAAAATGGCTCAGGAAGGCTTTTTTCTCCATTGTGTCCATAGCATTCTTATTTCTCTAGCAAAAAACGCGAATTTTTTTATTTCAGGCATAATTTTTCAAAATCAGACGTTTTTAAATTATTTTAGCTTCAAAATGCGTACAATTTTTGTCTTTTGACCTTCTAAATCTCGAACTTTTTTGTCTAAATAATAAAATGTATCATCAATCTTGAAATCTATCTTTCGCTGAAAAATGTTATTCCAAATCCCGACTAATTCAAAACCCACAACCTGTCAAAATCAGTCATTACTACCTCAACTCCTAATAATAACCCTGTACTTCGTATTCACAACCGGAGAGTTGGAAACCACCACCACCAGCGACAACATAAATCAGTTGCTTCTGGTCCCGGAACAGGATGCCGTAGCTACAAATCCACCCAAAGTTGAGCCCAGTTCCAAGGACCTGAGGCCCACCGCGATACATTATGGTGACCCCTGTGACCTCCAGGCCTATAACGAACTCTTCATAGAAAAAATACAAATCGGAGAGATACACCCCGTCACGGCCCTCGTACTCCATTCCTACGACGCTGGAGAAGTAATGTAAACCCCGATATATATCCCCACCCCGAAATAAACCCCCACCATTTAAATCAAGGAAGTCATTACATTTTTTAAAAGGGGATCAATTTCGAAGTGGGGACTAATTCCGAGGTGGGGTTTTATTTAGAGAATTGCGATACTAAATCTTACATCCTTTTAATCTCTAATTAAAGCTAATTGGGGAAGCCCTGTTCAAGTTGAAATTGAGGGACATGTGTGTCTCCGTTTCTGAGGAGAAAAAGATAGTGGACCTCTTCACCTTCGATTGTGTTCCCAAAAACGAGGTCAAAGATGCCCTGTCCAATAATACTATTTCTAATGAAGGGATCTGCTCCTGCGGAAAGCAGTTCGACAGGTACAATATCATCTGATATTCGAAAAAAACCATAAATACTTATTAAAGCCCCCCCCCTAAATATTTCGAAAATAAGTCCCCGGTGGGACTAAAATCGGGTTATTACGCTCCGGTGCAACCGTTTCAGCCACCGTTTGTAGGACCAACTAAAAATCTCATTTTTAAGGGATGAATCCCCTTTATGGGAACACCTTGTTTGTCTGTACGTCTGTCTGTCGGTTTCCGCTCACCTTCTGAATGATCTTTTCAAACGGTTTTTGGATTTGAAACCCACATTTATTTTCTTGGGTTTAAGTTAAATTTGATATAGTCGGTCACACCCTCTGACCACCAAAATTCGAAAAAATCATATACCAAACGTCTATAGACAGGAAAATGTGTCATTTTGGTTTCACCCCTTCTTTACATTACTGTACAGGGTGGACATGGCCGTGCCCCAGCCCCCCGAGGTCGACTACACGATGAAGCAGTTTAACGCGATCCAACTCCTGAACCGAAGGACAGTCCTCGAGAACGGGAAGTGTATCTCTGGCCCTAATGGACACTGCACCCTCCCGGAGAATGTAGCCAAGCGGGCTGCCAGCGGTCACGAGGTCATGACCTGTGTCACAAACCATACCTGTGTCCCTGACCCGTATAACCGGCTCGAAAATCGGATGACGAAGGAGACATACGGGCATTGTGTAAATGTACCGAAGAAAGAGGACTATGAGGGCAGTTCGGGTCGAAGGTCAGGGGTTTATGAGGGTCATTTCGGTTTTATGGCGGTGGTGACCTTAGTGACATTTCAGTTCATGTGACGGATTTGGATTAGGTTGGTTGGGTGTCTAGTTAAAAAAATCCGTAATTTCGAAAATAAATCCGATTTTTGGATTTAACTATCAGCGTTTCCGTGTTTTAAATCCATGCCATGCCAATTTACGTTCACTTAACATTTACATCTCTTCAGCACAGCCAGAATAGCACCTGTCACTTACATTGTTAAATAATAGTCCCTCAATTTTTATGAAGAGGCTAAGAATTAAGAATTTACACTGTAGCAATAAAATTGATACAACATAAAACAGAACATTAAAATCGAACACAACTTGGACCTTATCAAAATGTCTTTGAAAAGTACACACCGAAATCCGTCCCATGGGGACTTATTTTGTCCAATATTCTGAAATGGGGAATTATTTCGGGATTTTTACAAACCCTTATCTTCAAGACTGAAGTTTTTCCAAAAATTCAAAGAATGGGTGGGGACTTATTCCGGGGACTCCCTCAAGTAGTTACTCACTATACTATTAAAACTTTTACGATATTACTTTAAAAAATGCATTTAATTTCAGATTGCACGGATTTTTAATTTAATTCCCATTGAGCCACATTCATTACTACTTAAAGAGCCCTTTGCTCAACAGAAATAAAACATTAAGATATTATCCTCGTTAATTTCACACCAAAGCTTCTCAAGACTTGAGATAATGATAGTATAAGGCCATAATAATATAATTTAGTTGATATACTAACTTTGCACTGAATAATAGCACCTGATTCACCATATTCAAGCGGAGTAAACTACACTACTATTTTCATACCTCAAGTTTCAAGTTATAATGTTATAAATCCTACCCCCTAACCTAATATCCAATAGTTACACCTTCCCAAGGGCTTGTGCATTTTCTATAGTTATTTAAACATAAATGTACGATATATGCTCCTCAGAATATATCAAAATAAATGTATACATTAAAATGCTAGTGAATATATATGTCTATTAAGAGATTGGATTTAGATTCAGTTTCTTGAGCTAGGAAATCAGTCTTTGTTCAGTAGTTCAGTCAGTCAGTACGGTGTCTGTGGGACTGAGGAGTGACGAAAGAGCAGTTTGGGTCACCCATGTGCCTTCTTCATATAACAAATTCAGAATAAAACCATAAATATTAGGTGTCCAGTTGACCAAGGGTCTTGCAGATAGTGTCATTCCCCTAAAAACAAGAATTTAAAAAATCGACTGTTTTTAAACAATTTTAAAGTGAACCGTGTGTATTTATCGTGAGTTCATAGTCCGGATTAATCTAGAAAATTGGACTTCGCTTCTTCATTTTAATGTAAGAAATAATGCTCTAATTTTTTTATTGTATAGAATGCTCCTGAAAAAGGTGCAGAGGTGGAAATTGGTTTGATTAATGGGGAAATTGAGACGATTTTCTTCGATTTTTTGGCTTTTAAGGTCTACTCTTTAATCTTTCGTAATAGATTAAGATGCGAGTCTATGAAAATTAGTTTCTTGTGATTTTTCATCTAATCTGATCGAAACCCCAATATTTATGAATCCACCTTTTTGAACTTCTCTAATTTTTAATTCCTTAAAATCCTTAAAACCGGATCGAGAACTCTCATCTCTTGCGGCTCCATTGTAGCTTAAAAACCAAATCAAATATTAAGTTATAATTTTAGAATAAGCTCTATATAATTTGCCTAGAGAAATCGGTTGGGATAAAAGATCGAGAAATTGAGTCACATTTCATATAGCTAATAAATTGGGATAGAGATAACGCCCAAGTCATTTAGTCAGTCGGTTAGTCGTTGGTCCTTAGAAATCCTGAACTGCGAGGGGCGAAAAAAAATGGTGATAAATAAATTAAAAATTCCTGCAGACTTGGTCCACTCTCTCGTCTCATCAACTCACTTTCTTAATCTCTTCTTAATAACTTCACCTTCTTCTTGAGAGGTTCTTGAAACGGTGGAAATTCGTCCCTGCCTAAAACTACCACCTCTATAACTCTATTACAGACCCTAACGTTCAGATTTCAGATCTATTACTGTTGTACTCGACTGTAATGGTCATCCTATTTATATTTATACACCCGATTCACTTCTGCCTTTAAATTTACGATTTTTTAAAGGTCAAAAAGGCCGATTTTTCAGCATTTGATTTTTTTTAATTTTTAAAAATTTGAAGCGACCCTTGATCATTATTGTGGACAAAAATTGTTATGCGTTCCATTTTTATATTCCATGAAACGACACCCAAAGTAGCACCTTCATATCTGCATTCATAAGGGATAATGTAACAGAGCCTCACATTCCGAATCGGCAAAAACCTCGCAAAAATATTCCGAAATTTTATTTCAAACTAAAAAATTTAATGTTGAGTTCCGTGGCAAGTAAATTGATAAATTCAGCTCTAAATTCCTATATATAGAAATGAAATCATGTTTTCATTTTTAAAAGCTCATATTTTTCATTTTTAAATTTTGAGGTTGTGTTCTTATATTTTTCTGTTCACGGACTGATTCCTAATTATGACTCGTGTCTCAACTCTCGACGATTGCTAAAGCACGTTAGTTGGGATCCAAATAATGGGATGAAATCTTCAATTTTTTTTAGATATCCCGACGAGTTCTGTTTTTAAATCGGCAGATCGTGAATTAAATTCGTTTTTTTTTATCAAGATCACGATATTATCGGAACTAGAGTTCAATATTATCGGAAAGGCTGTCCTTGTGTCCGTTTTACTGCAAATTTTAATTTATTTGAGTCTGTTTTTCATTGCAAATATCTAATATTTAAAAATACCAACGATTTATGTCATTTCTTAAATACTCTATTGATTCTGTAACTACTAAAACATGATGGTGTAGTAAACATGTTATTTTGAAGGTTTGTGTAAATTATCAAGTACTGGGGTACGTGAAAATAAATATTATTATCCAAGTGTCATTTTTCTTTCAATTTTCAAGTGTACAATCGGCGTTTGTTAACAAGTAAATGCTAAAATCAATACAGAAACAGAGGGGAAAATGTTAGGACAAATAACAAAAATCACGATTTTTGCTCAAGAAATCTCTCCCTCTTCAGTTTCCTCTCTGCAAAAATGAATAATTTGCATTTGACGAATGAAAAATTACTATTATTTAACAAATTTACAAGATACTTTTAAAAATAGAAAGAAGGAGGCTTATTTTAAGCCATTAAATCTCTAGTTGGCGAAGGTAATGTTTATCACCATTATTTGCACCTCGTAAATTAACAGTTTTTCTGCAAAGGAAAAGATGTAATCCATTGAAAATATGCAGAAATTGTTGTTTATGAATATGTAAACATGCAAATTTGAGTTGCAGTTTGTTACAGCTATATTTACAATTTATGCAGCTCTTGTAGTCTATAATTTGAGGATTTTAATGTGTTAATTAAGCATGATCTATAGAAATATCCTAACTGCAGTTGAATGCAACTTGTAAATAATGTTCTTGGGGTCGGTTTGTAAAGTATGGAATTAAAAAATATTTGAAATTTCGAATGTTTTTGGGAATTTTGGCACTAAAATCCCTTCATATTACAATATTTCGGCTGTATGAGAGGCTAAGTAGTCAAATAAATATACATTTTAGCCACAAAATTCGATGACTTACAAAAGTAGGATTCAACCCGTAATTTTCTTGTATTCTGGAACTAAAATCCCCTCATAACACGTCATTTCGACTGCATTAAACACATTTTAACACAAAAATTAAAACCATTACGAAACTAGAATTTTTATCCTATTTTTATGGTTTTTGGCACCAAATTCCCCCCAAAATATTTTGCTAAAAAATGAACCTAAAACCAAATAAAAATCCACAATTCTGAACAACCCTCTCCAAAAGCCTCATCCAAGTCAAAAAGGTGTCGAGCCAAATGACCATTAAAATCACTTCCTCTTAAAACTATGAATAGAATTATCTCCAAACTATCATTTCCTCGGCGGAAGGAACAGAGATAACTTTACATATTTACGATATTATTATCATACTATTATTGTTATTATGAATCGAAAGCGGTTTTGAGCATAGAACACAGAACACTCTAAAGGTGAGGCTAATAATGAGACTATATAGGCCCTAGTCGATTGTAAAATTGTAAATCATCCAATATCTCAGCCCACGTGGAGTCGTCTCGAAATCCGAAACCAAATCCCTAAATCTCAAAAAGGTAACTCACCTTCCATTCTACAAAACCACGTGAAGTCTCAAGTGTCCCATATACTTCAAACAATACATTCTCTATAAGAATATATGAAAAATATACGAAAAATCTATGAAAATTACAGAAGATTTTAAGATTTTAAAGAGACGAACGAACCCTTTTAAAGTCAAAAGTGTGAGGAAATGGAATCGGGCCAAATAACGGGATCTTCTACCTAAAAATCACCTTATATTTTATATTTATCAAATTCAATACAAAATCATATAGCTCCTTGCTCTATATACCCAAGGATATATAGATCATCTTGAACATTGAACTGGCTCTTGTAATATTGGAATTATTTTAAAATTATTTTAAAAGGTAAATTACATAGGAATTCCTAAGTGTTATATATGCATTTTCATAAGATTTCAGCTCTTAATGCAACATCGATCGTAATTTTAATTACACGTTTACACTCTTCGTTTCATAAGGAGGATAATTAATTACTTCAGCCCCAACCCTTTGCCCCATAAGTGGTTAATTGCGTGTTTTAGAACATGGTTTCTGTACGCACTTCCACGGCTCGTTCTTATCATATGTTTAAGGCACTTTTGTAAGGGCTTTGTAATGTTACTCTTGACTCGTGGTACTGTAATGATAAGTATATAAATATTAATATTTACTCAAAAAATCTTGATAATCTGGTAAGATTTCAATCATCCTGTGTTCTTAGAGGAAGGTTTCGACATAAATACATAGTAATATGCAACTTTGTTTAACTTGTAATGTTGATCCTTTTGTAATCTGTTATAATAGCGTGTAGTATTTAGTATTCATCACCTGTAAAATGGACATTTCATTGCTAAATTAATTAAGTAAATTTTGAGCAAAACTTTAGCCAAAAATTGAGATGTGACTGTATATAACACCTTCAGAGTTGTTTAAAAGGCTTGAAGCAGACGGACGGACAGACAGACATTTTATGAACCTTGCCATAAAATACTCCTCATGGAGGATGGGGCTGTATTTCGGGGGATATCTAATTCCGAGCAATTTTAATTTTTAAAGCTAAATTCGACAACAATTAACTACCGTTTTTTAAACGGAAAGAAAAGCTAATTGAGATTAAATCAATCTCACTTCCTTTAAATGCATTGTGGTCGTTTTTAAGGGAAGAGAATAGCAATTCCGATTTCCGATCATTGTTTTTAAACCTTTGAAATTGACATTGAATACCCTTCATAAGCGAGTCTCTCTGCTCTTTTTAAGCTTGTTATGAGGGGGTTTATGGCCGAAAAATCTTAAACTATTTATGTACATGTCAATACAATTTAAAAAAGATATTTTAAATCCAAACAAACACAAGTCCCTAAGGTTAGGAAAGGCCTACAATCCATTTCAAGTTGCCCAAGAGTTTCTTAAACTCCTTGAATTTTTTTCCCATTTGAAATGAGCTTAACAAGTGAAAGTTGTTTGTACTTTTGTAAACTGCAAAGGTATAATAAACCAACAACCGAAGAGCAGAATAATAATCACCATCATCATCCTAATAAGATGCACAATGTATGTAAATAAAAATAAGCCTCGTTCCGCCATCCTGAGCCGTTTAAAAAATTTAAAATTTTCCAAAAATCCATACAAGTTTCTATCTCCATTATTCAAGAGCAGAGACGTAATAATTTTGAATAAGAACATAATGACATGTTTAATAGCTAGTTAAAATATTTAATTATAATGATAAATGATAATCAAGGGGCTAGGGAATTTTCTCTAAAATAATCGACAAGGTTAATACTTAATTGTCTTGTCAATCGCTGCTTTAATTACGATTACAAATTACTATGTAGTTCAAATCCTAATCAATTTGCACCGTCTAATTTGAAGTCCAAATTTCGACACGAGGAAAGTTACAGGTCGGTTGTCTTTGAATTTTTTGGATTTTTTTCCTCAGTAGAAACTGTAACATTTGAGAATGTAAGTTGTGTAGAAATTATAATAATATTCTGTATATCAAGTATGACAACAATTAATTTTTTCTATGAGAATTCCGTCATGTAAATTCCTACTCGTTAGTCGTTAGCCTCCTTTTGTCCTTTTATTTTAAGGGGAAAATACCTTGGGAAACTATACATGTCTCAAGTCTGAAATCTATTGAATATATTTATTTGTAATTTTGAACTTGTTTCTGTTGCAGTCACTACATTAGAATAGTCATTTACTCTCTTTGACAATGACAATCCTATGACAATGCAACCGTTTCTAATGGGATATTTCGTATAAAAAAAATTAAAAAAACACTACCATTTTTAACTTGTTCTCTAGGTTGGTTTGAACCTTGGTAAATAATGATAATTATGATATGATTTCAAATGCCGATTAGATTTAAGTCCCTGGGTAGATATTTAGGGTGGGGAGTTATTCCGGAGATTTTAAGAAGCTTTTTTACAAGATCTTTCAAAAGAGGCATTTATTTCGGGGTGGGGACTTATTTCGGGGTGGGGACTTATTCCGGGCTCTCAAGCCTCCATATACAATTTAGGTGAAAGTAAAGCCTCGAAACTCACCAGTCCATCCCAAAGGTCTTCAAGTCCGTAATCAAAACTGTCCCTCTTATCCTGTAGCATTTCCATTAAATTATGCAGGTTTGTAATGGGCTTATAATTCGTAACATTATAATAGAATTCAAGGCTCTTTCCAATTCAGAAATTTGATGAAAAATGTAATAGATGTCAAAGGCATGTCATTACAAACGATGTTATTGTTCCGTTCTTATCAAAATATTGTTAGTAGATACTTGAGCCGTAAGGTGTACAGTCAAAGCCAGTTATAGAGTCCTAGAACTAAATCTTAACCTCGATACAGAATATCGAAAAAATTTAGTTTTTTATGAATAAGAGGACGTATGCTTTGGTTAAACTTTCGATTCGGTAAAACATTTGCACATAGTACACATTGTCTCTTCTGTAATTTCCTGGGATATTGTGAGACTCGCGAGGTTAACATTAATGTCCATCATTAATATTGTTCTACAATTTTTCTCATAGTTCCCATCCTTTGACAGCCGATGACAAAATATCGAAGGGTTCAACGACTATTTTATTGTAAGCATCCCTTGATAGATTAGTATTTAAACAACATTCAAAGTAAACCATTATATTACTCTGTGCAACGGGTATGCCAAAGTGTCGTAAATGGATCACTGGATGAATTTATTATTAATCCAAAAAGTCAGATGCCAAAATGATAGATTTTGTAGGTTTATAGACAGACTTACTGTAGAACAACCTCAATAAAAGATTGAAAACACTAAATGTAATATTTGCTAAGTTCTTAATACTCCAATTATTTATAGTACCTGCTTTAAAGATCGTTAAAAAATAGTCATTTTTAAAGTTCAAAAATACGCTTTAAACCTCTATAAATAGCCAAATCTTACACAAATACAGACAGACCGACAGACAAAACTAAAGTCTATAAGCCTCTAAAAATCCTCTAAAATTCCACATAAAATGATGGGAAGGTTCTTTAAGTTTAAAGGCCCCCTGAGATTGTTATGGCACTCAGTTCTCATAGATTTCCATAAAACTTCAAAAGAACTATAGGGCAATTAATAAATAAAAAACACCTTATGGTTTGTGCCTGTCTGAGTGACCTTAGCCCAATTCCCTTTCATTTGCTCAGCTCGTTTAATTTACTTCAGAGTTTGCATGTCTTTAGTGGTTCTTTTGCAGCATTTTAAAGCATTTTAAAATATAGAGATTAGCTAGTTAAATTTACAGCAATTACTGTCCCTTTCAGACGAAAGAGCGCAGTCTTGTTTACGAATTTACGATGATCGTTTAGTAAGTTTAAATTTATTGTAATTTTAATGGTTTAACCAATTGTTCTTGGACTCGTTGGGATTGAGAAGGAGTCTTGAATTCCTAATTATCCTATTCTTTAAAGGAAATATAATTGTTGTGCCAAGTAATGCATTTTAATATTTCAAGGTTTGTGTTTTTTGAGGTAAAAATCCACGAATTTGGATCATTTTTTCCCTGAAAAATCTAATATTTGTACACTTTAAATTTCATTCAGTTACGTTACAGGTCTATAGCAAGTTATGAACTTGCCGATTGGCAATTGACCAAAGGGAAATGGAAATTCGTTAGCAATTATATAATCTGATAGATTCTGTGCTTACAACAAATGTGTTTTGAAGATCAACGGCCATGTCAATATGGACAATGAATTTTATAAGCAAATCCAATGCCAATTCAGACAATTCATTCATGTTAAAAAAGGTACTTGCCAAATTGAATAGAATTTGGCATATAAGCCAATAAAAAACAACTTCACTTTTCCACCTTTGATATATAGCCCTTCATAGAATGTTGTTTTTGACTACCTTTGTTGGTCTTGAACGAAGGAAATCTAAACTTGGATTTGTTTTTCCTCAAAAAAAAAACACAAAAAATAGGCTGATACCTTCTAAAAATACCAACAATTAAAGCAACAATGCATAATTAATCAAGCCTTACAGAATATTAACTCACGAATCCTTAAAAATTGCAAAAATTCGAGTCAGGATCATTAATAGAGGAGTAAATATAGATCCTGTTGAGATTTTTTGCAACTTAAATTGCATTTTATATCCTTTACTTTCCATTAATATACAGCATATAATATATCAGAGTAATTAAGTACTTTAAATTTATTAAAAGAAAGAAAAACGACGCCCTTAAAAAATGCAACTATTTTTGCAGAAAAGCTTAAAAACTTCGTTCGTGATGATGATGAAAGTTCCAAGAGGGCTGGGCCTCTTCCTTGTTCATTGTTCCTCTTTTGTGGATAATTATTACAAGGATTTACTACAAAAACTCGTCAACAATGCAGCCCAAATTACCTAATTAAAGTGTGAAACCCTTTACTGTTTTCGCTCTGTCTGTGCGTCTGTCCGTCCGTTTGCGTATTTGCATAACGGTCAAAGGTCAAAAGAGGTTAATGAAAGGTACGGTCAAGTGTAATTCAACGAAGTTTATTGTGTATTAATTTACTCTATGGTTGGGGAAACCTGAGATTTTGAACCCACGTGTTGGACATCGATATAGAATGCTATTTCTTGACGTCTTATTCCGTGTAGTTCCACCCTTTTGGGATGTCCGTTTATTTATTCTACAATTCTTTGCATTTACAGCTTGTCTTATTAAAGCATTAAAATTCTTTGCCTTAGCCGGAGCTGGAAAATGAAATGCAATGCTATATATTTATTAAACTGCATTTTTCTTGCATCAATTGTCCATATTTGAAATGAGATCGGAAATCTGAAGGTCGTCTCTTATTGGTCACTCTGTCAACTGTAGAGACGAATTTAATTAAGGTACATTTGATGGCTATAACGATGTTACATTTAGATAAGACTCCATAGGTCATTTTTTATATTTAGAAACGGAGAGAGGTAGACTAATTAATCATTTGGTAAAGAGATGCTGAAAAGCCCACCTGCTGAGCATTTGATTCCTTTTGACAATCAATAAAGCAAGTGTTTTTAGAGTAGTTAATGTTGTTTTAATTGGCTGGTTTGGTTCAGAAATGTTGGATAATTGTTGTTGATTTAGGGGGCAAAATCATTATTTTGGTAAAATCACAGTTTATAACCACAGTTTATACTAGGGATTTTTTTAACTTCCGATTAAAAATTTCAATTAGATTTTGATTTTAATTTTAAATAGAAGATGAGAATTTTGGCTTCACTGTTTCTGAAATCTGCCCCTGTAAGCACTCGTACTGATTTTGGTTATTCCAAATAATTCTGACTAAATTCAGGAACAAAATTAACATCCGTAACAATTTATACCAGAAGAAATTCAAGGCAAGATAGGTTATATTATTTTGTTTTTACATTTAAAAAAAATCCGATCAAGATCAAGTATCAACTGTCTCTTTTACAATCGAATGGGTATATGCCTTTAAAATAATTCCACAATACTGAGTACAATACGATTTAGATTGCTGTAAGATAGTTGAGGAAGTGTTCTTAAATTAAAAAAAAACACATTGTGGATTGTGGTCTGACGTGTGGTGATAATGTGATCTATAAATCTACATTCGAAGGGAATAAAGGTTCCATTGCTCAACTGGAGGTGCATTCATTTCGAAATTTATATGCAAAATCCAATAGTATAGGTATTTTTATAGGTATGAATATGTATGTATATTCTATGCAATCCGCATCCTTAAAAATAACATTTCTAAGGATAAGGATATTTGATAAGGTGACTAAGGATAAGGGATTTGCAATTATTTTTTTTAATTGCATTTGCATTGGATTACACTAATGGGGTGTTCACATATTTTGTCTTGAATTTATAGAATGGTTGACAAAGTATGAGATATGCCCCTATGTTTTCAGCGTTTACTTTTTGTAGTAAGGCTTATGCTAGAGAGGAGACTTGTGTAATAAATGTTGTCTCTATCTTACTCATGTTAAATTCTACAGAGAGACTAAACCAAGCGAAAACGAATCTGTCAAACTCCCTCTAGTGGCAAAATTACTCAATTACTCGATACCCATATCATACACACGTTATTCTAATAAGCAGGTTACCCTGTATGCGTTCATCATTAATATATCCCTATCTTACAATTAGCCATATTAAAGTCCGTAATAAGACTAAAAAGCGCGACGAAAGCTGATCAGAACTCCCTCTGGTGTAAAAACAACGTCACTCCTGTTATCTTTTGATGACATCATACCAACGTCATAATCGTCACCGGGTCCTAATTTCATCGATATTTTCGTCGACAATCGATGTTTTTCGTCGACAAATGATATGGACAGCCCCTGATTCGATATTCCGCCGACTGACTGAGAATGGATGCGATTAAATCAGTAAATGAAGGAACGAGAGGTTGTAGAATAATTATTCTACAGATTTGGTTGACGATGTTTAAGTAGTCGTAGTCGGTAGTGGAAGGGTTAACGGGAAATGTGGTTGATATTCCCAGCATTATATATCTTATTATTATTACTAAGAACGAATTGCTCTAGTTTTCCTTGAGAATTAGGCGCGGTCCATAGCCGAGGGCAAAATCACAAGAAATGGAGCTACCTTCCCAGCAACCTTTACGCTTTATTTTTACATTTTTATTTCGAGATAAAATCAATTCAAAATATTTAAATATATCCCTAACTAACTATATACACTTATTCTTTCTATCTTTATCCGACCTCATGATAAATGATAATCAACCCTTCATTTTATGCTCATTTCTACTGACTTATCCACACTAATTACAAATGCAAATAGTATTTAATTCAATTCAGAGCTCATTTCGCTTAAAAAGTACGGACTGCTCATAAATAATTTAATTAATTAATTTCTAGGAGTTAAAATTGGAAATAAAGCAAGGGCAATACGGAAAAAAACATTTAATAATTTGCACATTTTCCATAGCACAAGAGATGAAAAATGACTAAAACAAGTCCCCATATCCAGAGAATTTGCTTTATGAAACTCCCTGGGGACTTAATTCGGGGTTTTCTTTAATTACTGTTCCTCGACTTGATATATACTAATCGTAAAAACGGCCGATAATAAAAATTTTTTTTAATCTGATTTTTTATTTCAAGAAAAATTTTAAAATTTACAAACTGTTAGTATAGAGGGTATTATCAAGGTCGATATTTTAATGCGTCTATAATTCAAATTGTATTAAGGAATCAGATATCTGCCTAATTTAAATGTTATCAACCTCAAATTTGCAAATTCAAACCAATTTACTAAGCCTAAGGTAAGGGGCTCTTGACTTTAAAAATCTGTCTCTCCTTTCCCATTCCAATTTGACTTAATTCTCGAATGATTTACGCAAGTCTTTGGTACTTAAGATTAGAGGATTAGGAAAATGAGTCTTATTTAGTGGAAACCCGAGCTGCTTTTTACAACCTACAATTTGCAACAGCAGTATCGTAACTACGATCTGACATGACGATTGAAACATTTGAAACTGAACTGCAAGATGTAATGAGTATTTAATAGCTTTATAATATATGGAGTCAGCTATTGCGAATTCTGACTTGATTTGAACATTGATGAAATGAGGTGTTGCGAATTTAAAATGTCATGGGATTATCACGAGAGAGGGATTTGACGGAATTTCGCACATTTACTTAAACTCCCCTTCGAACTATTAAAGCATTTAAACTCTCATCGTGATAATAATGTTTTGTAATCAACAATAGGGGCATTTTTATGCAGTTGAAATTCGAAGCTTGTCGATAAGTTCGATTAGACAATACGGACATTTTAAACTTCGTCGATATCGATGGGATTTGAAAAAAAAGAACTGTATTTTCAAAACTTCTCGACAAGATCGACAAGACACTATAACGTCTTGAACTTCATCGATATCGATGAGATTCGAAGTTGAAAAATATAACTCATCTTACTCGACTCTAGAATATTATTATTTGTCATGTACAATGGAACTTTAAGGCCCTCATTTAATTTTGGATACAATTAAATTTCATTAAAATCCAAACTTGTCATCTCTATTTCCATTGCAAAATTTTGATAAAAATTAGAGAGCCACACTCCTTTTAAGGATGTTTATTTCTGCAACAATTTTTAGCTAATTTAATAGTTTAATTTTAGGAGTTTTAACAATTGAAATACGTATTAGCACAATCAGAATCTGCAAATCTGTTCAGCTAATATCAAAGCTTCATCCAATTCCTCAAACGTGGTTTTAATCTGTTGATTTCTGTCCCATCATGCTATCAAAACTCACATGTAAAATCGTAGAACATGATGTGTATTTAATGACCAGAATCCCAGACATCCATAAATAAATCAATTTTTTTCAGCACATTTCTTAGTCATTTGAATTGCCTTTAAATCTTGTTATTTACATGGATTTGCAAAATAACAAAATTGCACTCGCTTTTGTGAATGCAACAATTGCAAGGTGCAACTGAACTACATTCCACACTAGAGCAAAAAAAATCAATTGCTCAATCTCTTCACATCAGAGATGGGTTGGATTCACATATGTTACCGTAAAAAAGGATTAAATACCCCGGTATAAGTCCCCACTCTTTCACTCCTGGGGTTATTAACATTCGCCGAAATAAGTCCCCACCTCTGTTGCATTGTAATTGGGTGCCCAAGAAACAGATATTTTCAACACTTGGCTCATAAATCTGTCTGCATTTTCCTGATTTTTTTCATAACTTCATCTGTACTTGCAATTGCAATTGCAATTTGAGATTTGCATTTGATCTTGCAGAATTGCTGACTAACAGCCAAATGCCAAGTACATTTACCACTAACTTATTGATATTGAAATGGATGAGTAAGCTATTTCTCATTTAAGAGCCAATTGGCAATCGTAAACGGTTGAAACAGAGTAAATATTGTAAGGATTTGGCAGTCGACAGCTCAATTAATCGGTCAAGTTCGATCTAACTTCCAATTTCAATTTTACATGGCATATTGTTGTCATCAGATTTCATTTCAGATGTGAATCACATGCTAATCGCAACAATCGAAATGTTTGTAACAATGTCCATTTCAGTAGAAGAGGGGAAAGTGCATCCAAATCCAAATCCTGTCCAATTGTCATGAATTCCCATTATTTGGTTGCAACAATCGACCTGACAGTTTGCATTTCAGAGCCTTACTACGTATTACATGTACATTCATGTTTCACAAGGATACGACGAAACCTGCATTTGGTTGATTTAAATTACAATTACAGGAGGGGTGATTGTATGTGCAACTGTTTGGGGATTGCCAGATCGAGTCACAAATTAATTGACTATTTAATTTCAAGTTTCATTGCTTGAAACAACATGTAATATTACGATTAGTCCTTCAGAATCAGAGCAGATTAAATTAAACTAGGTAGTTGAGGCACTCTTAATAGGCTCACTCACACCCACGCCCAAAATGAGTAATACGATGAAGGATACGGTAAATCCTGAAATAAGTCCCCACCCCGGATGGATAAAATAAGCAAAAATTCTATACCGGACTGTCAAAATAACTCCCCAGGGGCACTTAAAAAGGTCCAAAGCAGAGAAAAACATCAATTTAACCTAAAATAAGTCCCCACCCTAGGTTGAAAAATAACCCCTACTTCTAAAATACTCCCCCCGGGGCACTTATTTCGGTCTAAATTCTAGCTATTTCTACACCTTTAGTAATTGATTATTGCCAATCCGCACCTGCAGAAGTAATTACAACCAAAAATATTCTGTCCAAATCCGCTCAAGATAAGAAGAAGTGCATTTGTTGACTCTTGTCTATTTTGCAATTTCGCTGGTAGCAATTATGTTATATTTACGAATGTAATTTAGTACACATGCATAAATGAATAGAGAAATAGTTGATCTACAACTACAACCTCGTAATAAGGAAGTGTCCAAAAATGTGACAGAAATTGGTTCATTTATTTTTACATATATGGATCCTCTCGACAAGATTTACCATGAGTTACCAAATTGGACAAAGGAGCTATATGTGTACCTAGTTACTTTAGACAATTGTTTGAGCGTTTTAAATTATAAAAAAAATTGTCATCAATTTATTTTTTGCCACCGAGTCAAAATAACATCTTCAACTACTTCCCTATACTTTGTACATAAACACAGGAAGAAGTTGTACGAATTTTTATTTTAAAATTTTAGAAATGTCTGTACATCTGTATTTTTTACCTATAGTTGTTAGAAACACTTTTAAAAATTCAAACGGGGAAATAAATGTCCAAATTTTTCCGTCAGATTAGATTTATCTGCTATTTCTGGCCATTCCTGAACTGTTCCTTATTATCTTTAGAGAGAAATGATGTACTCTTCTCTTTGGCAACTGTTTTTGTTCAGATTTCAGAGGACGTTTCAACGGTTAGTTCATCTCTCTTTTGAGTAGAATTATGTCAAAATCCTGAGAATCTGGCGTGATTTCTTAAATTGTCAAACTTGAAGTTGTTATGAAATCCTTGGAGTAATTACTCGCTTTGGGGACAAAAAATAAACAAATCTGCGTTCATTGGTCCTTCGTGTTCTATATAAATATATGGTTCACAGTTTATGGTCTCCAATAATATTTCCTTGCGTGTTTTTGGTGTTCTTAACAGGCCTGGTTGGGTTAATAAATTTGCTGAGATCGATTTAGGTCTTAAAATTCCAATTAGCAAAAAATAAAACTTGAGTTCAAAATTCTCGTAGACATGATCAGGATTTATTGAGCCCTTCTATTTCGTCTAGGACTAAAATCATCGAAATAAACAAATCGTTAGTGTGCAAATAATTTTGAGACACCCTGTACAATCCGATATCGATTTCCACTTCCAGGAACAATATATAGAGCTAAAGTATTACAGGGCACCAATTAAACGAAAAATGTCCCAGCACTAAACATCAAGCTCAATACCAGTTTTTTTAGATTTTAATTTAATTTTCGACAAATGATTCTGCACTATAAAGAACCACAAAAAAATGCCACAGGAAGGAAGAAGAATCCCATGTCGAATCGAATTATGTTATAATTTCCTCATCTTATTCTTACATAAAAATCATTTAGAAAACAGAAGATAACCCGAGGTGGTTTTTTTACAATTAATTTTAATTTAATGACCGGTTCGATGACAAATTGATTGATTTGATGTGATCTTTAGCAGACAAAAGTTCTTTTAAGCTTGAATAAGCATCAATATAAAATGTACAGAGGGTGACAATCCGTAACGAACTTGCATTGACAATCTAAACCTGAAATGCAGTTGTTTTTTAATTGAAATTTATTGATATTAGAGGAGTAAAAGCGTATCTCATTATACTACCTTATAATATTTAGTTTAAATAAATAATTATTAAGACAGTAGAATAGAATTGGACTTTAATATATTATCTGAAGGAAGTTTCACTTCTCGATTGTTTTTCTAATTTAATTCTGCAAATTCAATCGATCGGATGATTAAGACATCTCATCCTGATCGTCAAACAAATTAATCATCTACCGCAATTGAAAATTGAATTTCTCTCCAAATATTTAAAAATTCCTGAATTGATAAAGAACAAATTGGAAAAAAATTAAGAACTTTTCCTTTGATCTTTGATAATATAATCAAGGACATTTGATGATTAGTAACGATGATGATGATACGCGGACATTAGAATGATTTGCGGCAGTAAATTTAATGATTATGAGGTTCTGATTGATAATAATTAACAAATAATTAACTAATTAAATATTTTTTTTATTTACAGATAATTGGACATAGGATCAATAGACCAAAAATCAGATGAAGTGGCCAACGCATTTGGCCCTCTTGGCCATCCTCGTTCTCCTAATTTCACAAATCTCTGCTGATGATGACAAAGGTGGGTTTTTAATGTATTCTATTTTTAATTTAGATCAAAAATTAAAAATTAATAAGTTTAGTTTTAGAATTTGTAGAGAAAGGTGGTTTTTCAAATAAAAAACAAATGTATTTGTCAAAGGGCCATTTTGTATGAATTAGGGGTTTATTTTTAGTTCACAATTTGGTAGATATGTTCTTTTGGTAGCCCTAAGTTTGGAAATTATTATTCAGATATGGAAACCGATATTTTTGTTGACATACAAGAACAGCTAACAGCTACTTTACTTGATATTTTTCACCAAAAAATTCGGGGTTTTTTAATTCTGACGAACCATTTCTTAATTTACTATTTTAATTCTCAATTTTTTCAATTTTCCATTCTCAAAATTCAAAATTCAAAATACAAGTGATGCCATATACAGTCTTTTGCAAAGCAGTTCCATACTATTTAGTTTGTATCGGGGCACAGAAATTTTAGATTAAAATTAAAAAAATCCTTGGATTTTTCTCTAAAACGGGTTAAACTATAATTTCCGTGATTTTTTTAAAACGTTTGAAACAACTAATTTCTGTTTGTAAGAGATATAGAGTCTTTCACGTTTTTGCCAATGTGGTTTTAAAAAATCTCAAGTTTAGATCATCTATTTTTAAAACTTGGAACAATTCAGAAATATATTTTCCTTTAATTTTTAGCAAAATTGCATTTCAATTTACTTACAACGTTTCAAAATTACTCAATATTTTCCCCCCTATGACTACACCAGTATATGACCATGCCAATTTTAATTGTCAATTAAACTCTCCGTACAAAACAGGATTTTTAAATGCGTGCAAATCCCTAACCAGGAGTCACTTATGGATTTTTAAACTACCATAAAGATCCTTTGTTCAGGAATCGCATAATAATCATTTGTTTTCTAATCGTTTTATTCCCTAATTTCCCCTGCCCTTTTACGGGCTTGGAGACGTGTGATTTATAGGGATTCGGTAATTTAATACCCAATTTTGGCCTTATATATACCTTCTATGTATAGAGACTTATGTATAAATTAAAATGAACTAATGAATAAGTACAGTTGGCCTCTCTGTTAAATGCACCACTGCCTCCCTAATTTATGACCAACTCATTAATTCCACATTCAATGGAAGCCCGACACAATTCTAATTACTTCAATCCCAAATTCCAATTACGAATCTTTCTTGGACTTACGAGTCCTAGTTTTGTTGGTAGATTCGAATTGTCAGGAATTCTATTTTACTTGCAAAAAGAGGTTAATGACAGCCGACAGGGCTATTTGTCCCTGAATCTTGGAATGGGAAATAGAAAATGACAGGGTTGTTTCAGAGACCGGGATTTTGGTGTTTTTGAGCCAAAGTTTGACTGCATTTGATAACTGGTGGATTATTGCCGATTGTCTTATGGAAATTTCACACCTAAATTGATCTAAAAAAAAAATTATAAATCGATATAGTGTTGGTTGGATATAAAATCTCCAAATTTTTACGATTTCATTTCAATAAAAGCTTTTGATAAATATTAGTAAAAGTATTCTGAGGATGTAAGGATTAATTGGAAAATGTCTAAAAAAACCCGTCAAATCCGCATTTTTTCATTGAATTCCATGAATTGGTTGATTTTGGCCACATTTTTTTAGCACTATACGTTTGCCCATCGTGATCGATAACGATATCAAAAAATGTGGGATCGGAATTTTGTGGTCGAAATCATCCGGATTTTGTCATCCAAAACCCCAGGTTTCTCGAACCCTATAGACCAAAAACTTGCTATTACTTAACAGGGATTAGGTGTTTGGAACTGCCTAACCCTTTAAGTTCCATGAAATTAAGTCCCATTAATTTATGCACTAATGGCTCGTTTGATCTTCCCTGATTCATCTAACAGTACATATATATAATACAGAGCTAGTAAACAAATCTCCCGAATTCTGGGTAACGTTAACCAATTCCAGAAACTTCGTCTCAGCAAACCCATTCAATTCACCATAACCTCGATACGTTCACCTGAAATGAAACCTTATATTATTATTATATAAAATTTTCAGAAACGAATAGCAGAAGCGGAGCGGGTCGACTAAAGGTCAGAGGTCGCTCGCGCGGCAGAACGCGCGGTACGAGTACAACCACCTCCTCTTCCGTAGATTCCTCAGACGCCGAGACGAAGAAGCCATTCCGTCGCGCCGGTGGCGGCAGATTCCGCGGGAGCTCATCATCAGCGTCCGCGGACGATGACCAGACCCCTGCGGGTTCCATCCAGTCCCGCGCAGTTACCCGCCTCAAGCCCTCGAAACGGCTCGGGGTTGCCGCGACTTCCTCCTCTAAGTCAACTTCCGGAAGCAAGAAGATGAAGGTCGTCTGCTACTATACTAACTGGTCGCAGTATCGTCCAAAAATCGGGAAGTTTCTTCCGGAAGATATCCCCGCTGACCTCTGTACTCATGTTATCTTCGCCTTTGGTTGGATGAAGAAGGGCAAGTTGTCTTCATTTGAAGCCACGGATGAGAGTAAGGATGGCAAGGTTGGTTTTTACGATAAGATCAATAATCTGAAGAAGGTCAACCCGGAACTACAGACCCTGTTGGCCATCGGGGGTTGGTCTTTTGGGACTCAGAAGTTCAAGGAGATGGCTGCCACGAGGTATTCGAGACAGATCTTCATCTTCTCTGCGATCCCGTATTTGAGGGATCGGGACTTTGACGGGTTGGATATTGATTGGGAGTACCCTAAGGGGTCTGATGATAAGAAGAACTATGTACTCCTTCTTAAAGGTAATCAAAATAAGTCCCCATGGGGAGTATTTTGCTTTGAAAGGGTTTGGGAGGTTAAAACGGGGATTTCTTTATGGATGGGGAATTATTTCGATGTTTAAATTTTGATATTTTTAAATTCTTGATAGAATTGCAAGAAGCGTTCATCGCGGAAGCGGAAGAGACAAAGAAGCCCAAACTCCTCCTAACAGCCGCAGTTCCAGTCGGACCCGATTCTATTCGAGGAGGTTACGATGTCCCTGCTGTTGCAAAGTAATTAATTAAGCTTATTTTAGAGAAGAAACTTTAATTACTCCTAAAACCTGTTCTTAATCATCCTGACACAAGTGATTAGATCCCCTAAAGTCCTAAATCCAGAGACTCTTTCTCTTAAATTGCTCATATCCTAATCGTCCGGGACGATCGTTGCAATTTATTGAGGAATGAAGCATGGGATTTGATACCTCAAAATCTGCAAAAAAATCAATTAGTGTGATTTTGGGCCAAAACTGAAAAAAAGCAAGTTTGAGGATGCGCCAAATTGCAATTTCAATGGAATTTCATGATTTTAAAGCTTTGAAAAGTCAAAATAAAACTGAATCTATTTCAACGACGACAAGACTCAAATTTTTCATGGACAGTTTCGTGTCAAAAACTAAAAAATAACTATAATATTGTCCTTTTGCCCAAATTCAATATATTTCCATTAAATTCCATCCTTCTAAAGCGTTGTAAAATGAAAAATACCCACATTTTTCATAGTAAATTTTCTTTAAAACAAAAACTATCGATCCCTGCCCATAACTTTCCAGATACCTGGACATCATGAACATCATGGCATACGATTTCCACGGTAAATGGGAGTCCCAAACGGGGCACAACGCCCCACTCTACGCCCCCTCCTCTGACTCGGAATGGAGGAAGCAACTTAGCGTCAGTCATGCCGCGTCCCTTTGGGTCAAGATGGGCGCCCCTAAGGAGAAAATGGTCATCGGAATGCCCACCTATGGACGATCCTTCACCCTTAATGACAAGAAGAACTTCTCCGTCAACGTGGCCACGAAGGGCGGTGGGACTGCTGGGATTTACACCCGAGAGGGTGGATTCCTTGCTTATTACGAGGTAAAAATTGGGAGGAAATAAGCGTTAAAAATTCCATTTAAAAATGCAGAAACTATAAAATGTTCGCAACACAGAAGAATAATATATTTCTAAAATCCGGAAAAAACGTAAATATTACTAGAATGGGATTCCCTTTTAATGTTAATGAGGGGAGCGATAAATTATTGTGGTAACTAGATTTAGATCCCAAATCGTGCTCGAGTGTAGCTATTGAATGCAAAAAAAATCATAAAATTAAAATTAAACTTTATTTTATTCTTAAAAACCTTCTGTCCAAAATCCATCAAAAAGATGACTGAAATTTTAAACTCAAAAATTATATTCCTTTGATGACAAAAATATTTGAAGTCAATTAGGAAAGTTCAGTTTAAATATTTTTAAAAATACCAAACGTTAAATCCCTTTAATTTAAAAACTTCATAGCTCAAACCCTATCTTCCCCTTAAAAGAACTTAATATTGGCAAAAATCAAAGGTCAAAAGGTCAGGTTCCCCACAAGCAAAATAATATTGCTCCTAGCAGCCTCCAAGACCATGTTTTGCCAAATTCGAGCCGGAAATTGTAAACAAATTTCTCGGGTGGAGATGGAAATATATAATCTGACAAGCCTTGCCTCGTAGGAGTTGTAGTGTAGACCGTACAGGGATTTACTTGAGGTTTATTAGGTTTAAAGATGCAAATTGGGTCGTAGGAAACCTAGTCACGTTTTTCATAAAAATAAGTCCCTTCACCAGGGAACTTGAACAACATGTACAATTGTCCGTAGAGTAAAACTCCGAAATTCGTTCATCTACTTCCATTCTTACCTCGTATTGGTAGGATCTACTCACCGAGATCATGTTGAGTAGTTTCTGAAATTTCAAAATTTGAAGCAAAACATTTGGAAATCGTTCAAAAACAGTGAAACATTCTGTCAAGATCAATGAATCAACGAAACCAGGCTAAAAACAAAAAAAAATACATTTTTGGCGTGTTCCTAGAATCTCTAAATAGAAACCCAGCTCGAAATAGAAGCCCACTTCAAAACAAATATATGAACGAATTCCCGTGTGGGTTAAAAAAATTGACCCCCACGGGAATTATGGTAGTTTTAGAGGTTCTGGTTTAGGTTCATGGACATTTTAAAATACAAACATTTCTCCAGATATCCTGTGACTTCTACAGCTAAACTTCTACAAAAATTTGGAATAGCAGATTGTCTTCAAATTTTTTTCTCTCTAATTTTTCTCCAGATCTGCGAAATGCTGAAAGGAGGCAAGGCAAAGTACGTTTGGGACGATGAGATGAAAGTGCCATATTTGGTGGAAGATGATCAATGGGTTGGATTCGACGATGAGAAATCAATCCGAAATAAAATGCAGTGGATCAAGGACGAGGGATTCGGAGGGGCGATGGTTTGGACCGTCGACATGGACGATTTCACGGGGACGATTTGTGGTGGGGGCAAGTACCCTCTTATTGGAGCTATGAGGTACGCTTTAATTTGTAATTAATTAAAAAAACTTAGCTTAATTGTGAGGTTAATTATAATTGTCATTATTTTAGTTGAATGGGTTGTGGGAAAAAATTTCTTATCGGTAACCTTAAAACCCCGTTTTTCTCTAAATTAGGGGAAAATCAGAAAATTTACCAATTTTCTGATTTTCCAAAAAATTTCGCAACTACATTCTCAGATGGTTTTCCACACCAGCGTGACTACTGTCCGTTCCGGTATGCGGTAGCATAGTTTCGGAGATTACGGAAATAACAATCCCAAACGGGTTTAATTAGAGATTAGTTTGGGCTTAATATGCTCGTCTTATTAAGTTTAATGGAGACAGTTACCTTGTTGATTGTTGTCTAAGGTATAATAATTAAGGTCCGTTTCATTCTGGGGTTTGTCCATAAGTTGTACAGGTTGGACATGTTTTAACAGAATGACTCGAACAAGTACCCAAGTACCCATTGACTGTTTTATTCACAATTTTGATTTCTTATCACTTACTAGATGTTTTTTAATTTCTCCATGAAGTTTCTGGGAGAGTCAGTTAGCCGTATCTGTCATAAAACTGTTAAAAACAGTCCTTTATACAAGCTGACTAGATGTGACTATTTAATTATCTAGGTTAGTCTACGTTCTATTTTGGTCTTAAACAAGGGGACTACATATTACTTTGATGAGTCAATATACCGTATTTACCGAAATAATACCCCAAATCCGGAATAAATCCTCTCTTACCCTTTCAATGTCAACTCGTGTGATTTAAAAATTTCAAACAATAACTGCTAACTCCTCGGAGGGACTTATCTCCCTAAATACCGTAGAATTTGACTATCCGACTCGTCCTAACAATAAGTCGATGTCAAATGCCCGTTTCGCTCCGTATAGCTTCCAAAGGGCCAAAAACACCCTTATGGGTCATAATCTCGACATGTCGAGTGTCAGTGTCCCCTTAACTTGGCTCTAAAAATGAGTTTGTGATTCCAGAGAGGAACTCCTGGGAACTCCCCGTGACAAGAATGCCAAGGACATTGACTGGGAGAAGGTTGCCGGGAAACCGAAGACTTATCCTGCTGCCCCCTCCGCCGTAAAAATCCCCGTCTCCGAACTCCTCAAGGGCAAGAAGAACTCCAAGGTCCAGCAACTGCCGCTTCGTGAAGAGGTCGAGGACGACGAAGCCGAGGACGACAAGGCCTCTCGACCCCCGGCACTTATGTGCTACGTCACCAACTGGTCCGCGAAACGGGACGGGGCTGGTCGATTCAATGTCGAGGATATTGATCCTAAGCTCTGTACTCATGTCGTCTACGCTTTTGCTAAACTTAAGGTACAGCAGTTTGAAATAGACTTCAAAATTACGGGGTTTTAGAGTTGATTTTGATTTTTATGTTAAAAAATAGGTTGGGTGAAGTCCTCATTTAACGTATTTAATTTTTTGAAATAATTATTTAAAATATCTAATTTACTAGCTTGGATCAAAAAAAATTTTGGGGGGTTGAAAAATTAAGAAATCCGATCTGAAAATGCTATGAAAAATTTTACATTTCCGCTATTTTGACTGGGTGCTGATGTTCAAAAGAGCTTCAGAGCTTGTCAACTAACGATTTTAACATGATAAACTGTGGAATTATGAGAAATGAGCCTAATTATTCGTATTTCTAAACCGATTTTTTTTCTTCTACTCTTCAGGATAACCGACTGACTCCAGGATCGGATTCGGACATCGGAGACGACCTCAAAGACGGTACTTTCAAGAAGTTGTTGAAACTAAAGGAGAAGAACGCGGATTTGAAGATCCTCCTGGCCCTCGGCGGATGGGCCTTCGGTTCCAAACCATTCAAAGAGCTGACGGCTAATGTCTTCAGGATGAATCAGTTCGTTTACGATGCCGTTGAATTCCTCAGAGAGCATAATTTGGACGGACTTGACGTGGACTGGGAATATCCAAGGTAAATCTATCGGCTGGAAAAGTCGAAATAAGTCCCCAGGGGTGTTTATTTTTTTCAGACCCGAAAATGAATTAAAACTTACGTTTTCTGTAAACATTTCTTTTCAATGGGAACTTTTCGTTTCTGTTCATCTAGTAGTTGTAGACATTGGCATACATTTTTTAGCATTTAACAGATTGGCATTTCAAGGTTAAAAGGACAGGTGAGGTGGAGGTCCTTATTTCGGGGAGGGGGCTTATACCCAGATGTATTTTTGTACAAACTCACTACAAATCCGATTACAAAAACACATTGGAGAAAGATCCTTCAGAATTTACGAAAAATAACCTATTTTTAGGGAGTTCCTTTCAGATTTCAGATTCGAGAAATAAACATCCTTAATGAATGATCGAGTTAGCGTTAAATACGGCTTTAGGAAATCGTGTCGACTTTCGATATAAGGAACCCCTTTGAAAATCACATTTAATCTTAAAAATTGACCTGAATATGTCCTTTTAATAGTACCTTAGTGTACTAACCATGAATCATCCAATCATCATTTAGTATGACTGGCATCAAAGGTATTTTTAAGGTCCGCTTAAAGGTGGGGGCGCTTATTTAGGGAATAACGGTAATCATGTTCAGTTAATTCCAGTTTCGGATAATGGACTTATTTCGGGACCTTATTCAATTGGTCCGATTGCATTAATGACGAACGAATTTCAGTTGATATCTTTGTTATAAATTTTTAATTTAAATAGGGTGAAATTAAAAAAATGTCGTTTAATAAAATACAATAATTCATTTGTAAAACCCCATGCAAAGGGCTTGTTCCGATCGGAATGGACTCTATTTTGGCACCCAAGGCTCCATATTTCCTGTATTCCAATTTCAGTACAAAGGGTGCATGAATAGGGCTCTAGGCCTATAGTCTAGTCTAATGATTAATGGAGGTGGGCTAATGGAGTGTGAAAGTAATTAATCTGTAACTTGTGTTCTGTTTTTTTTTCAGAGGAGAGGATGACAAGGCCTCGTATTTGGATCTGATCCGTGAACTCCGCCTCGCTTTTGAAGGTGAAGCCAAAACATCGAAATTAAATCGACTGCTCCTGAGTGCCGCTGTTCCTGCCTCTGCCGAAGCCATCGATGCGGGGTAAGGCATAAGGCACTTAAGATCCCAGGATAAATTACATCGACAGTCGACAAAATAAATAATATTATTTCCTCTTCCGAGTGTGACGGAGGATTTCACGAGTCATTGAACAATTCTAGAGATACGAGATACGTTGTTACAAAACAACTACACCCGACCTAATTTATTTTCCGAGCTTCTATAAGCAAAGCTTTAGGTTTAAGAACAAAGTCATTGTTTGGCGAAAGTGTTTTTAATACGCTGCAAATGTCCCTAGAATTAGAATGAGTATGACGAATGGGTCGTTGACAATTTTGCCTTAGTTAAATTTGCTGGTATTTTGGCTTATTTGTCGAGAACCTTAAACTGGTTCATGACATATGTGTCTGGGACAGACATTTTGGACTGGGGTATTATTTCCCAATTTCCCACACGTTAGACGTATTGATCTAGGGCATTTCTGCCTTACAAGGGAATCGTCTTAAATGTGACCCCAGTTGTTAAATTAGTTGTCCCTGAAATGATTGGGTGACACATGCACACATGGGCCTAATGACATGTGTGCCGCGATGTATGTGCCTAATTTCTTAAAAGAGTGCCAAAAATCCGGCTATATTGCATGTTTTATGACCTGGTGTGGTATGGATCTGGATTAGGGTCAATTTGTCAAATAAAACAAAGTTGACATACGTATCTGTGAATACTATAAAATATTTTCAGTTGAGTTGAGATTGATATATGTCGCAGAGTTAAGTTTAAAATGAAATATCACATAGAACTGACCGCTGACCGTCTTACAATTATAATCCCTATTCACAAACCCATTTCAAAAAGTACACAGAAGAGACCCAGTTCCAAGTACATATAATTGTCTCTGACATTTGTCGTCGGACAGCTACCATACAACCTTAATTGCCACGATACCATAACTTATCATCCTTGTACACCTTTGAACAGATACGACGTGCCAGAACTGTCAAAATACGTGGACTTCTTCAACGTCATGACCTACGACTTCCACGGTCAGTGGGAGAAGAGCGTGGGTCACAACGCCCCATTGTTCGCAATCGAGTCAGCCTCTTCGGCCGAGAAGAAACTGACCGTTGACCACGGGGCCAAACAGTGGATGAAGTTGGGTGCACCTAAGGAGAAACTCATGATCGGAATGCCCACTTATGGGCGCAGTTTCACGCTAAATGACCCCGAGAAGTTTGACATCGGGTCACCGGCAAAGAGCGGGGGTGACGCTGGAAAATACACGGGAGAAGCCGGATTCCTGGCTTATTACGAAATATGTGACTTCCTCGGGGCTGACAATACGACCTTGGTTTGGGATAATGAGCAGATGGTACCATTTGCTTATAAGGGGAACCAGTGGGTTGGATTTGACGATGAGAGGTCTTTCAAAAATAAGGTTAGCAAACGCTTCAATTTTGAATTCATAATTCGAACTAGGACGGTTAAAAATCGAATGCGGACAGTTTAAAACGATTACAAATTCGGGATATTTGTCACAAAATCCAGAATCATTCGAATTAAAAATTAAAACAACACATTTTTTAATTTGCAGATGGAATGGCTAAAAACCGAGGGTTTCGGAGGCGTCATGATCTGGTCTATGGATTTGGATGATTTCCGAGGTTCCTGTGGCTCCGGCAAGTACCCCCTCCTCAAGAGTATGACCACGGAATTGGCTGGATACCGGGTTGGTCTCGAATACGATGGACCGTATGAAGGGACTGCTAACGGTGGAGTTGGCAAGGGCAATAAGAATCGTAAGTTTTCGATAACCTTGTAATAGATCCCCATGGGCTTCTATTTTGTCAAACCCTAGAAATTCAATAGGGACTGGTCTATTCCAAATCTTCGCAAAAAATTTATAGATCTACAAAAATCTTGATTTTTTACGGAGATGAGTCTGTATTTCAGGGGTAAATCTATTCATTCCAAGCCTCCAAAAGTGGTGGGCTGATATTTAGGGGGTTATTTCATGTTTTTACCTAGTTTTTATCGATTTTGTTCACTATATATGTATTTTTTTATCACTTGTTCCATAGCCGATGAAGTGACCTGTGCCGAGGAAGACGGTCACATTTCCTACCACATCGACAAGGCGGACTGCACGAAGTACTACATGTGCGAAGGGGAGCGAAAGCATCACATGCCATGTCCAGCCAAACTAGTATTCAACGACAACGAGAACGTCTGCGATTGGCCCGAAAACGTCGACAGATGCAAGCACCTCGCTGCCGCACCCGCTTAATTAATTGACACCCCTAAATAAGCTCCCCATCCCTAAACAATGTCCCCACCCCAACAACAACCACTACCAAATAAGAATAGATAACATTTGTAAAGTAACTAACTACTCTCTCTTCCGTTATTTAATTTTTTGTATTTGTAAAGAACTATAGAAGTAAACTTAAAAAACTTAAGATAAACATGCCAACTTGTCCATAGTATCGTAAGATAAAAGTAATGAGGATTTTTGTTCGTTATAATTCAAATAGGGTTATTTAAAACTTGAATATTTTGTCCGTGTAAATATGTGATTATTTCATGAAATGTGACAAAATCAGTGATAAAATAGGATGGATAGTTTTGGATTTGAAACTGTCGAAATGCTAAGATATTAAATTAAGAGATCGGAAGAGGTTGAGATTTTATTAAGGTTTTTGTACCGATACTTTTTTAGATTTTTTTTACATCGAAATAAACTCTCTGTTCTGTGAAAAAATAAACGTCCAATCTGTCCGAAATGTCCTGACTATCTAGAGTTCAATAATATACTCTGGGTTTGACTGTTTTTATTTTAAGTTAGAAAAATCTTAAATATATACGATTGTTAAATTTTTAAGGCCAATTTCGACTTTAAAATTTAAATCCCTCTTTCTTATAGTTAATAAACCATCTGAAGATAAAAAATGATTGACGAGTGTGAAAAAAAAACGTAGAGAAAAAATCTAACTTAATTGAATAGTATGTACCTTATATCATGATGACAAGAGATAATAAAGATTTAAAATGGAGATTATTTGAGAGATGAAGCAATTTACTCCCCTTAATTACACGATAATTTAATTCGACCTTAATTACGATTGTCATTTGGTGGGATAGTTGTCGTTAAATAATTATTTATTCATCGGGTAAGTGTAATCTATCCTCCTTTAATTAGGCTAATAAAAGCGTAACATTTTGGACGGGAAATTGGTCAATTCATTGACAACCAGTTCGTAATTAAAGTCAAAGACAATTTAAACACGACGGAATTTCATTGTCGTTGCAGATTTTTTTATTATTCTTTTCAAAACAGGTTAAGCTTCTATATAAAGCTTGTCAAGGGTGGATTTGATGTCTAAAATTGTTTAAGACGGACGGACAGACAGACGACGGACAGGAAAGTCCTTGAGATGAATTAAACTCTTCCAATTAAATGCATGTATCATGTCCTTTACAACTTTACAATCTATCTTTGGTCCTATATATAAATAAAAATAGAACTTTAGTCAAAACCAGCTCCCAAATCTCGTTAAACAAACAGTCAAGAAGTAGTACAATAAAATAAAAACAAGGTTATCAAGGATTTCAAGATATTCATAATCGTCTCGCATCAATCCGGTTGATGGCAATAATAATATCCTGTCTTGTCTCGGTATCCGGATAGAATGGTCGGGACAAAATGGTCAGGGACAAAATGGTCCGGACAAAATGGTCGACAGACAAAATGGTCGAGAATGAAATGGTCAGGGAAGTAATGGTCGGGATAGAATGGTCGGGTGAAATGGTCGCGGATATAATGGTCGGGATATAATGGTAGCTAAAAATGGTCGCGGACATAATGGTCTGATGAGCAAAAAAAATAATTAATATTTTTAACAGAAGCTTTATTTAACAGTATAATAACTTTCAACTACTCAATATAACTTTCAGTCCTTCAGTAACCGTTTCAATCCCTTGTATTTCTGCCATTTTATTAAACGCTGAATTAGAAACAAAAACAACAAATCCAAATCCGCGACAACAAAGAATAATGAAACTAAGAAGTAATACAGATTTCTTTAAAGGAACGAACAACGGATAGAAAAATAAGATACAAGTAGACCCTTATTATCTGAAGGGTAGACCTAGCTGAAGTAAGGCTTTTAAAATGTTACAAATTATAAGTAGGTACTGTAGTGTTTTGTGAAGGATAAACCATGAATAAAAAGCAAGAAATGACAAAAGTAGACCCTAAATATTTGAGTAGGTAGATTTAATTAAAATATTAGTCCTAGTCGTATTCAGCTATCTATTTATACTATACAGCAGTACAATTCTCTCAAGTATATAGTACTGCATGCAGCGAAATAAAAACGGTCAACAGGTAAGCGATAGGAAATGACAAAATTTATGTAGATACATAGATTAATGGTTGTATTCAGCGGCCATCAGTACAGTGAAATGTGATTTAAAAAAATCAGACCATTTTATCCGCGACCATTTCTTACTACCATTATGTCCAGACCATTATATCCGCGACCATTCACTGATACCATTATGTCCCGACCATTTTGTCTCCGACCATTTTATCCCTGGGACCATTTCCTCCACGACCATTTAATCCGCGACCATTATGTCCCGACCATTTTATCCGGACCATTTTGTCACCGAATCTCTTGTCTCAATCACAAAGACATATTATGTACCGTAACTACCGAAATAAGTCCCCATGTCCGAAGTGACTGTATCAATTCCCAGATGAGTTGTTCAGGGAGGGCAGTTATTCCAGTATTTACGAGATATATACATATATATGCTATTTTGGTAGCTGTGTAACAAAGCTCTAAAATTAGCATACCTGTGTGGCAATTGCATTTGGTGCTGTACTTGGTTGAGATAGAGCGTCGTAATTTTTGACGGGAAGCTCATAAAACTTAAGACAATAAAAACTGCGTTTTCTAAAATAAACATTCAATTGCAAACGCAGCCAGAACTTAATCTTAATTAATTAAAATTTTAGAGCCTAGAAAAATTTGCATATATTTTACGAGGCATGACGAAATAGAGGACAACTTTATTGACAACAATCTCCGTGAATTTAGTCGATTACCACCAGCCGTTTGGGTACGAGCTATTTTAAAGGCCTTAGACTTCGGTTTGGGTCAATTTATTGTCAATGAATCAATCATGTTAATTTCGTGCTCAAAATGATACCAAAGTTATTAAAAGTGCTGTTAAAAACATTTAAAAACAGTTTAATAAACCTCCTACTATGGATATTCATCATCCTCCCATTCCTTTTACTTGCAGTATTACCCTTAACCGTATTAAGACTGTTAGTTCATCTCCTAGCACGGATAATTAAACCCAACCTGATCCCGATCACAAACCTTGCAGATATCGGGTTCAGTTTCATCCCGAGTCGGATGGAACCACAACTGAACACATGCCAAGTCTATAGGGTCAAGGGGAAAGTCAACGTCGACGAGTTTCGAGAACATTTCCGTCGATGTTTCTTATCGACGGAGGAGGATCGGTGGAAGTATGTTAATCTGAGTTGTTGTGTTGTGGAGTGGATGTTCTACTGTTTTAAGAAACCGGTGACCCTTGACCTCGAGGACCACATCCGGTGTCATAGTTTAGAGGAGGGGGTGACCCTCGAGGGTTTTGTGGGTGAGTATATGGCGGATGGGAGGTTCGTTCGGGTGGGGAGAGAAACGGGGGTGGGCGGTTATAAAGAGGTGCCGGATTGGGAGATACTGGTTCTGGACAATGTCCCGTGGTCATCGATATCGTCGAATTGCGTAGAAAAAAATGTAGATTGTTACGAAGAGGAGACTGTTCTATTGTTTAAAATGAGCCATGCTTTCGCGGATGGATACACACTTATCCATTTACTTGATAAGCTGACAGGGAATAAGTCACCGTATAATTTTAAGGAGGAAGCATTGTCTCTCTATGATAAGGTAATTTGGGCATTTTTTGGTTATTTATAGGCATGACCCATTAATTTGGGCATTTTTAAGTTATTTAAAAGCAGGACCCATTACTTTGTGGGCAGTAACCAATTTAATTTTTAACCAACTTCATAACCTCAGAAATGCTCTAAATACTAAAGTATCCTTCTTATAGTTGTAGTTTATCAAACTTAAAGTTTCATAAATCGGTTCCTCGTGAACACCCTGTATTCCTATACTATTATCCTATAAATGTAACCTACCGAAATAAATCCCCACCCGTTTGGGTTTCAAAGAATAGATGTGCTCCTAGAAATACATCTCCCTCATACCTTACGGAATAATTCCAATCCAAAAATAAATCCTTACCCATTTTGATTTAAAGTGCAATGTTAGTAGGTAAAGCGGAGTACACCCTTGAATTAAAAAAAACCACGGAGATCATAGGCTCGCAGTCAGGCAAGCTACTAAATATTAATTGGATTTTTCTTAATTTTTCAGTTCAAATTGACCCTATTGGGTCCCCCCTTACTTTTAAAGTATTTACGAAGCCTCGGCAAAACAAAGGATTTGTTATATCCTCCAGTAAAGCCCAAACCTCTCAAATGGTTCATCTCCTTTGCAAACGTTGACTTGAAATTGGTCAAAAATAGTAGACGTCAAACACAAGTCAATTTTAATTCCGTGATCGGGGCGATGTTCGTCGGAGCCCTGAGGAGGCATTTTCTGGAAACTTCAAGAGTTTCCAAAGTTTCTGATTTGCCTGCAAAAATCAATGTTGGAAGTTCGTTAGGGTGGCCTGACCACCCTGTAATGCTGGGAAACGAAGGGATGACCAACCATTGGTAAGTCATTCCCTATTCTATAAATAGACACCCCGAAATAGAAGCCCAACCCAAAATCGGAGACTATAAAATGCTATTGAAGAGGATCGTTTAATAAGATTTGTCATGATTTTTAGTGTTTTTCAACTATTGATGGATTTTAAAAGATCCACCCCCGAAATACAAACCCACCTCTTACTTAGGGAGATTTATTAGTTAAATTTTACTTTTAAATCGAATTTGATATTGTCGAGGAAGCTTTTTTTAGACAAAATTAATTTGTTTATGTTCTGACATCCTACACAAAAATTCCTAGCTTAAAATTCAGCTGAATTACTTGCAAATTAGTTGATTTAGTTGATCAACCGTGTTTTTTCAGGACCATCGGGTCGTTCAAAGTCCCCCTCAGGACCGACAACGCTCTGGAGAGGCTCAAACTAGTAGACGAAGATCACAAGAAACTAAGCGATCTCCATTTACAGAAATTGACATACTACTTGATTTTTGGGCTCTTGTGGGTTCTCCCAGCTTTCATCAACCGATTCTCGAGAAATCACGGGAATCTCGGCGTGATGAGAAATACTACGTACATTGCCCCCCTGATGTGCTCCAATCAACCGTACAAACTTCTTGGGCACAATTTCCAGGATATTTACCTCCCCGCAATTGCGAGGTCCGGGGATCAGAGTCTCTGTAAGGAAAATTTATTCCAGCATGGGGACTTATTTAGATCCTAAATTTAAAACCACCCCAAGTTGTTTCCCATCCCGAAATACATCCCCACCCTTTTTTATTATTTGTTTAATGAAACCCCAGGGCATTTACTTAGTAATTTATGGTAGGTTCAACTGTAATTTATTAAATCATTTTTTGATACATATTTTAGCAATGGTCCTCATCCCCGTAAGTCACTCAGGGAAGGTGGGGCTCAGCATCAATGCATCGTCGGAAGTTGTTAAGGATCAGGCGGAGTTGGACCGGTTTACCAAAGTATTGTTGGTGGAGGAATTGAGACAATTACATACATTAGTTGATTTGTAGGTTCGATTTTATAAAATTGCAAATTTTTGTCGCTAAAAAATTAGCAATAATTTTATACTATTTTTGATTCACCTCGTTGAACGGTTTTTACCTTCGGAAATCGTTTTTCTTTGTTCTGACATTTCTGGTAAAAAAATATAAAAAATAATTTCCAGTGGATTTCATTATTGGCTCGCCTATTAAAAATAGGTTTAGAGCTAATGAAGTCAACCAGTCCGTCCGTCCGTCCGTCCGTCTGTCCGTCGTTTTTGTCAATGTAAATCAAGACAAAATTAAACAGCCTAGAAGCAGGCCGGATTAGAACCAATACAATTTTTTTGAAATGGAAGCATAATATTCGCTAGTGTTTATCAAATTCCGAACACAGAATTAAGTTTTAACATAATTGTATTGGTTTAAATACCAAATTTATATATATGATTTTTATCCTATTTCCTATTTTCTATCAAAATAGTTTTCGAGGAAATCGTATTGGTTTATATATAAAATGTTTTAAAGAATTTCTATTGCTTTAAATATGTAATTAAATCGACATTTCTGGAAACAGGAATGATATATATAAATCAATACGTTTTGAAACAATAATCCAATTTTAAAGGTATTTACGTATTTTATATGCAAAACAACAATCTAAGGTTCGTAAAAGTTTTAATTGGGACATTTCATAATATTGTTTCATGAACTGTTCAAATTGATCCAAAAATAGAATCTATAATTCAAAAACAGTGTTTTAAGTAAATTTTAACTGCATTTGTCAAACAACAAAATAATTTTTAACGAAATTGTACAGGTTTAAATAGCAAAGTGGATGGACACATTGGGAAACAGATGTATTCAATGTAGTTTAGGACAATTCTCAAATATGCAGTTTCTTCAAATATTTTCTATGGAAACTATCTTTATCGTCTCATAGTATATTATTGTGGATGTAAATCAATTGACCATAGAACAATTACTAAAGCTTTGGGATTAAGAATCGATCGTCTAGGTGAACGTAAACTACGATATTTTGATCTTTTACAATTGATTTTTAATAGTTTTGATTGTTATATTTAAACCAACACGATTTCAAGTAATATTAAACTACAATATATATTAATTTTGCGAGCTGCCGTTAACGTTTACAACGTTTTATTTTCATTACTTTATAAGATTTAATTTAAATTTTCAGATTTCTCTGCCTTTTAGCATTTAGACATGACGCCTGATTTGTTGACTTATTTTTAGGTTTGTTCCATTGCTGTATTGGCTCAATTAAGTACCCCAAGGGCTTTAAATTTTAGATTATAAGATACCTTTAACATTTAGGATAAAACTGGGGAGTTATTCCGGGGGGACTTTAACAGATTATTATGATCAATTTTGTGTTTTGATTAATTTGCATCAAATCGTAGCGATTCTGGAGTAGACACAACAACTTGTTTTGACTGTCCAAATTCGAGAATGCAAAAAATGACGATTCGGTTGGCACAACCACAACTACAACTACGTTGAACCAGAGTTATGAAATCATCTACATACATAACTGCTCTGCTCTGATGTCGAAATTGTACGAAATATTGTTGTTGTTGTCGAGAAAAAAATCTAGTGAACTGTTACATTAGAAAAAAATTATTACAAACCGGTTACGTTAGCCTATGACTTATGATGAGTTATGACGTTATGAGTTATGAACTCTTTTCATAAGTGTTAATTATAGGATTATGAATTTATAATTACTAGAACATAGTACCCCATGGGAAATGATCATTACAATCCTCCCACCTTACAAAACCACTGTCGAATAACCCAAGGCTGCAGTTTAATTTAATTGAATTGGATTGGGAAGTGGGGACTTATTCCGGGGGGTTGGACTATACCTTTAATGAACTCAGGGAGCCATTTGTCTGCCTTGTGGATTTTAATTAATCGTTAACTAGGTAATTAAGCACCATTTAATCCCACCAAGACATTAAAATTTAAACACCATTCAAGACTCCGAATTTTTAAGGAATTTGACCTTAAAACGTTCCTGTACCAAAAAAAACTTAAAAAACAGGAAAAAATCCCTGAATATTCGTGAAATATGACAGGACAGACAGACATCCATCGTTCACATAAAGCACTCCCGATAAATACAATACAAAAACAAAGCCAAAACAGAACCTCTTTAATTGTTACATATTAACTTGAATACATTTAGCATAAATCCACCCTAGCAATGTCAGCTCACTAGTATTTCAGTCACCATCCCAGCCTCATACTTAACTTCATCGTAATTCGTAAAGCAAATAAAACTAAATTAAATAAATACCACCACAATAAATTAAAAAATTTAAAAGGAGTTATTTATCAAGGAGATCTGGCTCTAGTTCTGTGTTGATAATATTATTAAATTATTATACTTACACAAGAATAGAATCAAGCCTCACGATTTGCTATACAGAGTCCGTTAAAATCATGACTTATCAGCATACATCATAATACAGTAGTTTCCAGTTTTACTTCCGAAATTCTGGTTTAAAAAATTAATCGCGTCAAAAAGCTGTTTCTTTGTATAAGAAATTACAGTAATTGCTCATTTCTCGAATACAATCACCTCCGACGAGTTCATCGTTCCTCATAATCACAAGACAGGCAAGATTTTTTGTCCAATCATAAGACCACGAGATAACCGGATTCAATAGTCTAGAAATTTATTCACGATTAAACGTTTACGAAATCGCGTTTATAAATAGTCTTCATTTCGCCATTTTTTATACAAAAAAAAACTGAGGAAGGTCAGCAAGAAATTCTTGACAATGAAATATCATTGATCACATGAGGTCAATTGATTACCATTGACCATGTCAGTCGATATGATCTTAGCCGCTCAGTCGATTAGAATCTGTCGTTACAGGATAAGGGTTCTTGGTACAGAGGCTATCGTTTTAGTCTTGGACCGAAAAGTTGCTTGGATTAGACCATAGCACTTAATTTAAGTCGTTTTAAATCTACATGATTTACACAATGTTATTCAAGTCCTTGAGGGACTCATTAACAAGTCTCCTGTTATGGATCGGGTTTATCATCCCGTTTCTATTAATTATTGTGATCCCCTGTGGGTTATTTCGACTATTCGTTCATTTTCTGGCGAAAAAATTAAGACCCGAACTGATCCCAATCACGAAATTCTCAGACGGTCTCCTAACTTTCATTCCGAGTCGGATGGAACCACAACTGAACACATGTCAAGTCTGGAGGGTCAAGGGGAAAGTCAACGTCGACGAGTTTCGAGAACATTTCCGTCGATGTTTCTTATCGACAGAGGAGGACCGGCGGAAGTATGTAAATCTGAGTTGTTGTGTTGTGGAGTGGATGTTTTACTGTTTTAAGAAACCGGTGACCCTTGACCTCGAGGACCACATCCGGGGTCATAGCTTAGAGGAGGGGGTGACCCTCGAGGGTTTTGTGGGTGAGTATATGGCGGATGGGAGGTTCGTTCGGGTGGGGAGAGAAACGGGGGTGGGCGGTTATAAAGAGGTGCCGGATTGGGAGATACTGGTTCTGGACAATGTCCCGTGGTCATCGTCAACGTCAACTGACTTTAAAGACGAGTCTGTACTGTTGTTCAATATAAGTCATGCTCTGACCGATGGATACACGTTCATGCATTTTGTGGAAAAATTCAGTGGGAATCAGACACCGTATGCTTTTAAGGAAGAAAAAATGCCCTTGTTTGAGAAAGTAAGTAATTAATTAGTGTAACCTTAAGTTTAATTTTCTGGGGGAGTTATTTTGACTAGAACTGGGTCAATTAAGAGGATTTAAATAACTCCTCAGGGGGGTTTATTTCATAAACTAGGATTGCTCTTAGACGTCCAGTTTTGTAGTGACGTTGTGAAAAATTGGCAAAAATAAATAATCGAAATTGTTACTTACGACGGCTCCGATTTGCCATATCTTTGACGTTTTGTTTTTGACAGTAATATAAATGTTCATTATTCTCCGGTTTCAATTTTTCCAGAAAAGATTTTTAAAAAATCTGGGTGTTGACATTTCCTGGAGAAACAAATTTTTAGCACCGAGAAACTAAAATCGCACCACAATTCCCTGTTTTACAAGCTGTCCAAAATGATAAATGATTTATCTTCGTCAATTTTTCGACAACGTCAATACCAACTTTTTCAGTTGTTTTTTTGTGTCTTTATAGTTGCTAAAATCAGGCAATTCTGAGACTTCACTCTCCTTCAAAAGACCTCAATATTAATTACATCAACTTTTCAGATCAAATTAACCCTAAGGGGTCCCCCACTGCTCCTAAAGTACCTCCGCAGCCTCCGTTCATCCAAGGATGTAACCGGGCCTCCGGTTCCGAAAAAACCGAAAAGCCCATTCAAGTGGTTCATTTCATTCGAAACCGTTGACTTGGAATTAGTGAAGAATATTCGACGTCGGACAGGGTCACATTTCAATTCCGTACTCCAATCCGCATTTATCGGAGCTTTGAGGAGACATTTTCTGGAAACTTCCCGAATTTCCAAAGTTTCCGAACTTCCGGACCGGACGAACGTAGGGAGTTCTTTGGGATGGCCTGAGCATCCCGTAATGATCGGCAAAGCTGGCATGACCAACCACTTGTACGTTATAATATGTTTTATTTAATACACTGTGTAATTCCATAAAAATATTTTGTTTATTATCATGCCAAGAAGAATGATCTACAATCTTATGATTTTTCATGGTTAGTTAAGTTAGGTCACAGGTTAAGCTGCAAAAACTTAAGGAATACAAAATGTTAAGGTATGCTAAATGTACTGGGCTGCAATCATCACTACACCCCCGAAATAGAACCCCATCCTTTTAACATAAAAAATAACTATTCCCTCAATACAACCTCACCCGAAAGTAAACGCTCATTCCAAACGCTTAGACATACACAGTCCATGTGATCTATTTAGAGGAACATCCCATGGGAATTTATTTTAGCAATACGATTATAATCCGGTTTTTTAACATTTTTAAAACAACTTAATCTTGCAGTACAATCGGGTCCTTTAAAATCCCCCTCCGGACCGATGACGCCCTCGAGAGGCTCAAATTAGCTGACGAAGACTACAAGGAATTCCACAGTCGGAATTTGCACAAATTGATGTACTACTTGGTATTCGGACTCCTCTGGGCTCTCCCAGCTTGGTTTAACCGATTTTCGAGAAATCACGGGAATCTTGGCGTCCTGAGGAATAAGACGTACGTTTCACCCCTGATGGCCTCCAGTCAGCCGTACAAACTCCTGGGGCACGATGTCCGGGAATTGTATCTACCTTTACAGTCTAGTTCCGGTGATCAGAGCATATGTAAGAGCAAATGGTATGGGGACTTATTTAGGGCTGTAGTTTAATATCTAATTTTATTTATTTAGCCATGGTCCTCATCCCCGTGAGTCACTCTGGGAAGGTCGGACTCAGTATCAATGCATCTTCGGAAATTATTAAGGATCAGGAGGAGTTGGACCGGTTTACCAAAGTATTGTTGGTTGAAGAATTGAAGAAGTTACATACTCTAGTGGACCTGTAGCTTACCTTTGTCGTAAATACCGAAATAACCCCCCCCCCCCTGGAATAATTATCCTGAGTGAGATTTTTAAATGTAAGTATCAAAGTCAGGACTAACAAAGAAGAGAGTCCAGATTGCAGTGAGATGATTAATGATGGACTGAATTCTTTATTGTTTCTAAATAAATAATCTCGAAGTAATTTAATTTTAATATTAACTTGCAACCACTTTTGTGAACGCATTAAGAGCAAACAATACCTCTGTCTGTGCAAATGCCGTGATTTCATTAAAAATTATTTTTAAAGCCAGTTGTAATTGTTTTTATTCATATCCAACCCTATGGTTTTATACTATTATTTACATTTTAAATTTACAATGCTCCAAATGTACAATGCTGGTCAAAATGGTCTTAAAATAAAAATCTAACGAGCTTTGAGATTGACAAGCTGAGACATTGAATTGAAAGCGTTGATCCTGCCCGCTCCGAAATGATAGTTTGGATATTGTGTATCCTTGACCCCGTCGCATTCCTCGTTCCTGGAAACCAGGTTCCGGTCCGCCCCAAGGAGCAAGTACGCCTTCACTTGAGCGTAAGTTAGTTCGGGGTCGTAAGCCAACAGAAGGGCAGCTAGCCCCGCAACGTGGGGGCTGGCCATACTCGTCCCCGACATCGGCCTGGAAAATCAGGTCAGAAAATTAGGAAAATCAGCCCAGTTAGGGTTTAGGGTAGTTACAACTCGAAAGTTTCGAGTACTCGAGGTAACAAGGGAAGTTACACAAACTGGAGTCTTTGTTTTTGTGATGAATCTACATCTAATATGGACATGAACGCTGGAAAAAATAACTCCCCAATTTTAGGTTTGATATTAGAAATAGGAAAAAATAAAAATCATCAAAATCACAATTTTCGAATACTAGAACAACGGATGCTAGTCTGAGTTACAATTTGGTAAATACTTCGATTTTATCGACCTTTTTTTAGACCTTTAGAATATTAAGACAATTTTTTTTTTATTTTAATAGAAAATAGATTGTTGCTGGTTGGGAATGAGCTCTTTGGCATTAATCAAATTGGAAAATTAGACTAGAATTCGTTTTTATGAGCATTTAAAAAGGAGGATTTTTATGATTTTTTATGTTCGACAATTTTTAAAACAAATCAAACATAAAATTGAGCCTCAATTTTTTTTAGATAAACGAACCGCAGTTTGCGGAACTTCTTTTCTAATATCGAATACAAATGATCGTCCTTACATGTACACATCGTCCCCGGAATGATGGGCCGACACGATATTGTCTCCAGGGGCCGAATAATCCGGTTTAAGATATAACCCGAATGTACTAGGCCCCAAACTGCTGAAACTCGCAAGCTCATCATAAAGGGTAGTTGCCCCGACCCCGATCGTATTCCTATCCGCCGGTGTCCCCGCCGTCCCGCAACCCGGCCCATTATTGCCCATCGAGAAGACCGGGACAATCCCCGCGACATGCCAGGCCGCGATAACCATGTCGAACCAGGCGCTCCCGCGCAATGCGCCCCAACTGTTGTTAACGACATGCGGGGCTTTTGCGCATTTGGGGACGGAACCGTTATGGAGTGTTGGGCAGGCGACAAATTGGCCGCAAGCCAGCAGGGACGAGAGCGCGCATCTGCTCGTGGCGCAACCCTTGCAAGCCATCCACTTGGCAGCGGGGTAAACCCCGATCCCCCCCCTCCCGACAATTACCCCGGTCGTATGGGTCCCGTGACCGTGTTGGTCGTTCGGAAGACTAGTTGCGCTAACATGGTCTTCATGCGGGTCAAACCACCCATATTCCCCCACGTAATTGTCCTTTAGGGCTTCATGTGTCCAAAGAACCCCGGTGTCGATCGTTGCCACAATGATCGGATGTGCGTTGGAATTCGAAGCATTTTGTAGAAGTTCCCGAGCCTCTTCTGCCTGGATTCTCAGGATCCCCCACTCCGTTCGGTCTTGTCTCTTAAAAACAGGGCCTTTTGCAATGGGCTCGTGGATTTCGAAAAACTCGTCTTGGATAATGACGTAGACTTCTGCGAAAGCTGCAAGTGCGTCCACGAGTCCAGGGTCAGCGTCACGGACGTAGATTTGGTTCGTGACCCAGAATGTCTCGAACGATCGGTTCCCTTGCGTCAAAAATGCCGTGACGGCGGATTGAGACGTTTCCGCGTTTTCGACGAGGGCTTCGTGGAGGGCTATTAGCCGATCCTCCCGGGTTGGGAACCGGGTGTCGGAAACGGCTTCGAGGACCTCTTCGGTCCCTTCGACGAATGTGACTATAATGTCGGGGTTTTCCCCGTCTGCGAGGGTTTTCTTAAGGGCTGCGTCGATTTTTCCAAAACCCTCATCTAGATCTCCAGGTTTTGCTAGAGAGATTGCAATAAATGCAAAGACTAATAAAATCTGTTTAAACATGTTACCTAACTGCTATTAGATCCAGCTATGTAATATGTAAATCAGTTTAATGAAGCTGAGCTAAGAATGACAGGATTTCCGAATTTCCGGCCATTTTATATCAAGTTCATGTTCAAAGGCAAGTTTGTTAACCTCTTCTCTACGGATAAGATAAACTGCGAGTCTGCGGACATGGATTTCCCCACGGCTAAACTAAACTTGAAGATTGCAGCGGATGAAATCAATCAATTGTTATTAAAAATAAAAAAAAAGGATGAAATCAATCACAACTTTTCATGTTGATTTTTCATCGAAATTACGGAAATATTTGCATGAGGTATCAGGATAAGCAATTATGCTCTTGATGTTGATTCCCAGTTTTGTAAATAACAAATGATTGGAGGCTCGAGTGTAAGAATGACATCAAATATTATTATACTCTTATGGGGTCAGAAGCCAATATCTGTTTGTTTACAATGATATCGGACATGATTATTAACATCGTTACTACGTACTTATACTGATTAATAAATGGAGTCGATGGACCTTTATATATAAATGACAAACAATAAACTTTAATGCTTAAGTTTAATTAAAACATTTAATTTGGAAAGCTTTTACGAACTTTAATTAAGTTTCCATCCAAGTTCCAAACAGTGAAAGATGTATAGATCCAATTGCAAATCAAAAGTTAGTGTATATAATTTAATCTAAAAAAATAGCCCGTTTAAGACAAGATCTAAATCAATCAAAGTCGCGGTGGATTTTTTTCCCAAGAAATAAAAGGGCTTGGATTTTGTCCGATGAGATCAGAGCCCTCAATAAAAATTATTGTTCCTGTTCGTCAAGGAGTGTCCCATGTTTTTAGCATATCGTACATATATAACTCATACACAATATTCAAATATCCATTAGCCTATTAAAACATAAAGTTTTTTTATTCTAAACTACTTAATCCATTTACATTGAAGATACACATACAGCCTGATGCAATGATAGTAATAGACCTAACAGTGAGACAACAAATGGTTGATTGTGTTCTCAAACTTCGGAAGTTTTAGCTTCGATTTTTATTTGTCAATTCCTAGATATAAAGCATTTGGAAAATTCAGAGGAAAATTTAATAGAGATTGAATTAATTTTTTTGGAATGAATCGTACTTTAGGAAATTAAATGTTTACAAAATAAATCATATCAACGGGTATCGGAACGTATCTTACAATATCTTATCTTGTTAGATAAGCACATACTAAATAATGATTAAATGATAAGTGATCAAGCAACAAAATTGCCCCAACCATCGAGTGCTGAAAACATCGGAAATCTCATGTTGCCCCAATCATTGAGAAGTCATGCCCATGTTTCCAACTATGCCCAACTTGACGGGGGTTATGGTTTAACATTTTTGTGACATTTGACCTTAAAAGCTAGATTTGAATATGATAAAACTCTTCAACAATGGGTTTGAATAAACCTGATCGTTGGGTAAACAGGCGGAGGGACGAACAGACATCACAGCAGTGATCACATAAAGCATCCACGACACTTAATAAATAGCTAAAACTGTTGAGGTTGGTCTAGTCGAATAGCTACAATAATTCATTCCTGTCCAATGACATCATGCACTCATTGATACATTTTTTTTGTTGTTGCATTATATATTTACATTGTACATGTTATTTGCCACGTTACATCAACAGCCGGATCAGAGCCTCTTTAACACAGTTTCACATACAGGGCAGGGGATGCAAATTAAGTCATTTTTTTAAAAAGAATTACGCAAGTCTCTAATACTTACTACAAAACGATATGACTTGATACTTGATAGCTCCCAGCCATTTGCATGTTCAATATATTATTACTACAGAAATCTTCATTGAGTACGACAATGGGGAATTTGTATTCAGGATGTTATTCAGGTTTAGAATAACTAACCTGAAAAAATTACTATATAAAGGGATGACGAAGCTGGTAAGTGTTATCCAGGATATTTTGTAGTCGGGAATAAGATTATGAATGAGTAAAACCTCCGGAATAACTCCCCATCCCTGAATAAGGAGTACTGGAACATAAAATGATCGTGATTAAAAACTTCTTAATTTCCTGAAAAAATAATGTTTTACTAAATTATATGTCATGCTATCAATTATTTAGCTTTCTCTTACATTAAAACATTAAAACAAACCAATTGTCAGTAATTGACCAATTCAACACAAACGATTGCTATCTCCGTTTAAAGCAAATAGCAAGGATTGTGACCTCTTTGAAGTTAGTCATCGACATTGGTGCGATAGAAGTGATCGACAATATCGACATTGGCAGGATCAAAGTCATCGACATTGTCCAGATGGAAGTGATCAACATTGGCGAGATGAAAGTGATCGATTTCGGGGGATGAAAGTTATCGACATTGGCAGAATGAAGTGATCGACAGGACAACTTGTCGACACTTCGACACTCGGAAACACTAAAAATCCCAGAATCCTACGGTCTATAAAAGGCCCTTAAGAACTCTGGAATGGATCGGAATTATCCTAATTGTTCACACTTCCAGGAATTGAAACATATTATGAACTGCTGGCATTATGCATTAAAGTACTAGTACGGAGAAGTGACAGTAAAATAAAATCCAAACTGCTTCTTGGGTGGCAAAACCTTAGAAAAGTGAGAATGCGAACGTAAAATAGGAGATTAGGGAGAAATAAACCCGAGACTAATCACATCCCACAATACCTCAAACACTTTCCTTTAAAAACCAACTAATCTTTTACCGAACCAAGCTGCTATATATTCCGTACCTTTGTACTAGTGTACAGTTGCCCCTGTTACAAATTAGGACTATGAGATCAAATTAAGGAAAAACAGATATCATTAGTCCTACGGCCTTTGTATTCGTGAATGGAAAGGTCTGTTCGTGTACAACAGGTAGAATATTGAGAACTTACTTTTAAGACCAAAATAAGTCCCCATGGGGGATTATTTGTTCAAACCATTAACAATATGATATATTCAGAGGAGTGCATGGGGAATTATTCAGGTGGGTTTTTTACTATTTACAATAACTCTGTAAACTATGTTATTTCTATCTAATAATTTAATTAAAATAATTCCTTGCTCGCGAAATAGGTTGAACGGGTAGTTACTGAATATTAAAGTCTGAAAATTAATATTGATATGAATACATGGAAAATTCAACTTAATTAATTCGAGCTTTTTTAATACAATTTTATCAGTATTAATTGTATTTGTATAAATTCGAGATGTTAACTTTCCGAGGGTGGGGACTTATACCGAGATTTACGGTACCGTATCCCTCTGAATAATTTTTAACAAACTTTAGGCACAATCCTTGAAGTTTACTCAATGAATTTCTAAAATCTGAAAGATATACTGATCCAGTAACCTTTTGAAATCCCTTAGGTGTTTCATCGTGGAAATAATAGAGGTTCAGCTTTTGAAATCTACACATCTCCATCCCTAAGAGATGATGATATTCAACAAATTCAGTGGTTTTATGGACAAAAGCAATGTTAAAAATCACACCCGACGAACTTAGACGAAAGCCATTAAGAGAATTATAAGATCCGTCCATGACGAGTTCATTCATTAACAAATCAAACACTGGATTTAATCTATAAACTATAATTCTGTAATGATGATAATTGATAATTATAAATATAAACTTCAGTCCCATATGATTAACTGTTTCTTGCGATTTTGGTTTGCATATGCAATATGCATGCATATGTTTGCGTGTGATATGCATAACCCGAACTTCAACAATCAAATCTATGAAACTAAAGGTCTTAACACAGCTTTTTTTATATCCGGTTGATCTATATAGGGAGATCTACACTCTCCAATGGGGTAGGGCTGTATTTCGGGGTATGTTTTAAGGGCATAATAAGCTAAACTGCAATTAGAAGAGCCCTCAGGGAACGCTATTCGAAGGGGGTGGGGATTTATTTCGGGGAATTTTTTAAGAAGCTTTACAAACTCAAGTGCTTCACAAGCCGTATTCTATGAACAGCTCTCGTGGCTTATGGGTGCCTCCGGTCGTAAATAAGGACATCCTCTGTTCATTCTATTAAAGAGATGAAGCGGCTCTAGAATTTTATAAGCCTCAAGTGTCACTCAAGATTAAGTCCCGTTTTTGTGTAAAAATCAATGCAGAAGGCTTCGTTCTCCCTTACAGATAAACCTCGAAAAGGTTCGGGAAATGTCAGGTTGGATTAGGGAAATTATTTAAACACCGGCAGAGGACAAGGATTTTGAAGTTAGTATTTTAAACACCCTTCCTATAGCTAAAACTGAAGGCATTTAACAGATAAGAAATATTAAATACTCCTTATTTATTCTCTTTGTTAGCCAAATAACGTTTAATAGTCCAGTTCAGTTTTTATAAATTTTTATAAATATAAATTTTTAACGCTCAAAACAATACTGAATGGGACAAAGAGGTATTTTATTTCATCGTTATTCGTTTCTAACTTCAGATTTTAATTCCAACTTTTTATTTTTATAAATTGAGCATCGTAAAAGTCAACTGCTCAGTTTCATATTCACCTTGTCGAAAAACGTATCGAAAATACGAAAAGGGTAATTTTCGACAGCTCTTAAAGCAGTGAGTTGTAGTCAGATTTTCGAAATTTTTTAAGGGTTTCAAACCTAAAGAGTTAGTTTATTTTGTTGCCATTTTTCCAGATAGTTAAATAATGAAAAAATGTGATTTTTAAACGAATCCTGTATCCTATTTCCCTTAAAAACCACTGTTTATCCTTACAATAAATTATTAATTGTAATTCCGTCCTTCCAACGATCTCTAATTAAGGAGGGTAGTTATTCCGGGGTGTTTAAATCCGTAAAAACAACGTAATTATTCAATAAATGGATCAAACACTCCATCAAAACCTCTGAACCTTCACATAAATGAAGTCTGGAAAGGCCCTTAAATCTGAAGAGCTGAGTTCCCTGATTCCATACAATTTATCTCCTACAACTACAACCTAAACTAAATACCTAACAATCTTAACCGAAGTAGCTCCATTCAAGACTCAAGATTTTGAAGCTTATTGCACATAATATGCACTTGAACTTTGAGCAGGTTAACTGGGCAAATGGCATTTTTAATACTAAACAATAAATAAAGCAAATAATAGAGAGACGTGATGAGCTAAGAGACCCAAGGATTACCTGAATTGCATCTCGAGAATGTAGTTTAGCGTTGCACAAGAACTTTGTTTCGGGTAATAAATCGGGATTACTAAATTACGGCCACTATTTTCTCTTTACAGAGTACAATAGGTTCAAGAGGTTAACCTCTTGAATCCGAACTAGACCAACGCATCGCAACGAGCCTATAAGCGATGTTATCTTCACATTGGACATTTGGTATTAACCGCCGAGGAAATTAATCTTTTAGTTATGAATTATTAAATGAAGAATACAGATAAAATACGTATAAGCTACTAAATCCTGAATTTAAAGTCTAATTTTCGAAATACAATTTTACAACAACCCTTCAAGTTGAACCATTTTTTTAAACTAAAAAAATCCAAACTCTCAAGATTATTTAAAGATTTTTTAAAACATCTCGAAATTAACTATCTTCTAATTTTAGGTTTTTTGACTTTAAATTCCGAAGTTAAGTGATCTATATTCTTCATTCAATAATTTATAACCAAAAGATTCATTTCCTCGGCGTAAATACCAAATGATTGTTTCCAGGAGTCAAATCTGTTTAAGTTACGTATGATATTTTAAATGATACTTGGATTTTAATTTGCATACAGCAACTGCCTATGATATAATACTAAATTCCGATCAGAAATACTATATTGCAGAGCGTAGATGTTACATGGGATTGTTGAAGATTATACATTATTAAGGCTTGTGGAGATGAAATAGTGGAATCTCCTCAGATGTAATTCAGCCGACTCAAACTTCATAAATCCACAAGCCCAGTATTCTTGATCAGTTATTCCCTGAGTCCCATACCAACCACATCGGAACCTCCAAAAACCCAAGAGTCATATAGTATTATACTACTAAACCTATCAACAATTAGTTAATTGTAATTAAAAATCCTCCGAATGACCAAACAATTAGCTACTTTAATCACTTGAAAAAAATCGTGAATTTGTTTTAAAATGCAAGCAAAAGGCCTGGAATTTACTTTAAAATTATGATCCAGTAAATCCACTAAAGAATATAAAAGAGTTGGAATTTGGTACTTAAAAATGGCTTATCTTCTCGTGTTTCCCTTAGAAAGGACTCTGTAATTTAACTAACTTAGTTGAACAATTAGTAAGCCAATTAACTCGTGTTTTCGTCTCGTATTCCCCTGTGTTTAACCTGTGAATTGACTTAGTTTGTGTCTTACAAAGTGAGACGTTGGATATGATACTCTGCTACTCAAGTAGTATGGACATTCCACTCAGGAACCTCAACTAAGCGTTTTTGAAATCGAACTCGGAAATTCGCACAGAACCTGAAAATTCCCGACATTTTTCAAACAAGTCTCGAAATAAAAATGAAATTCCTCAAGGTTCGTTCGTTTTTAAATTTCTATTCTCTCCATTTGGTGAATTAAATTGGCAATAGATTTGACCTTAAACGGCTTTAATAGCCTCTGGCTTTAGGAACCTCTTTATGGATCAATTAAAAAAATGCAGATTTGTGCATCAGAGAAATGTGCAGTCGGAAAGTGCAGTTGGGGTTAGCTGCAAAAATGGCCCTGTCTCACTCTCTCTCTTATCAGAGGGAACTTATCGTCTCCTAATGTAGACTGAGCAAAATCCAAAGCCATAATCATAAACTAGTAAGTGTCAAGTGTCAAGAAGAAGTGTCATCTGAATGACATCCACTCTCATTTACGCCTCTAATATGAATGAACTGTGGGATGGCATGTCCTAAATATACGGAGAAAAAATTTCATTCAAGAGTCTCTCTAATTATATATATAGGGGATGCTTATCAATTACATGGGAATGGAGATTTAGAACCAATTTGATTAAAAATCGACTGATATTTCGTGTTTTTTTTTTTGGAAATTGTTGAATTTTTTGGACAAGTTTTCAGGCTTACTGATTGATTTAAAAAAGTAAATTCTACCGAAATAGATCTCCAACCCAAAATTGATCCCCATCCGAAGTCAGACTTAAAAACCTTACCCTTAACCCGTTGTCCCAAGATATTTTTACCCCAAACATTCGTGTATCAAACGCTTTTACCCCAAAACCATTGGAATCAGGCACTTTTACGCCAAATACTTTTACCCCCAAAGCCTTGAAACCAGACACAGACCCATTTACCCCCAAGACTCATAACCATGCACTTTTACCCCAAACCATTGAAACCTAACTATTTTTGACCCCAAACCCCTAAAACCAGACACTTTTACCCCAAAAAACCTTCGAAACCAGACACTTTTACCCCAAAAAAAACCTCTTAACCAGGCATTTTTACCCCAACTCTTCCTCCTATTTTCAACAATGACGTCATAATAAAACCAGGTAACCTCTCCACAATGACTGGTTATAATCCCATTAGCAACTGAATATGTAAATCACCTCATCCTCATTAAATATACATGCACCCTCCGGTATTGCCCCTGACCATGAACGATGAACCCTGACCATACTTATTCATCGACACAAATCAAATCCCAAAAATTACTCATAAGCTCCAATTAACAATTAAAACCCACCCCAAACTGCGGTACTTAAACTATTTTTAATTAAGGGTTTCATCTCTTGCTTTATGAGTTCAATGAATTTCCACATCCTCCTGTAATACCTATTAGTTCATCCTCCCGTTCTGATCATTCTATCTTTTGCAGTTACTAAACTACTTAGCTTTTGAGACCTGACTCTCTAGCCTAACTTTGCATTGTCTTTAATAGTAGATGGTTCTTTGGCTTTGTTTTTTTCTCTCTCGACAAGACAGAAGTGTGTATTTGAGTGAGGGAGAGGAGTGAAAACAATAATAATCAATCATTCCGTAAGGATTTTAGCATATTTTTTCCCGTCAGATTAGGGAGAGAGATAGAGAGGAATATACAGTCGAGTCAGACAAGTTTGAAAAAGAAGAGCAACTCTCTTTAAAAGACGTCCGTATTTCGAGGGATGATCTCATCACAATCTCAACAGCCAACTTATTACTTGAACTTACAAGGGAAGTTGCACAAAACAAAATCGTACATTTTTTTGGCATGAATTTATAACTGAAATTAAGGTTAATTTGGCGATGTTTTTATCGAAAACTCGCCAACATAAAAAATTTCGGAAATAAAGATTTTCTAATGTTCATAAAACAAGGTATTCTGGTAAAAAGTTCAAAGTTTTTGATGCTTTTAATATCGAGAAGATATTACACGAGTTATTATTGTAAATATCGTGTCTTGAAGAATTTCGAACATTTCTATCCTTGTTAATTAATTAACCATATAATCTTGAGAACATATAGAATTTGTTAGGCATTCGTAAAATCTAAATTGGCCTAATTACATGCTCTCTTAGAAACATTAAATAAATGATTTTGAATTTGTCGTCGTTACTGACTATAACCAGGTAAAATACTACTAATGGTGAATAAAATCCTGATAAGCTCAAAAACATGTTTCAATCAAAATTTCAAAAAATTAAAGATACTAGTACGTCGTTTTGTGGTAGAATGATAAAAACCCCGAAATAAAACAGTCTCTCAGTTCGATTTCTATAAAGCATCGAAATAGAACTGCTAATAAATTTTATACGATTTTGGGCTGAATTGCAATTAAAATTTGATCAGCTATTATAACTAATAGCCTTGATTCCCGTTGTTTTGTCGGACAGATCTAGTCATGTACAGCATATAAATATCTATGTATATTTGTCATATATCCTGGTAGCATTAACTGTTCCCCCAGTCCAGTTGACATGTTGACAATGTTTGACAATTCCTCATACTAATTTGTACAGTTGCGATTACTAGCTCGGTATCTTATATCGTATTCGTATACATGATCATGTATTATACAAGCAGTAAAGATCATTCCCCTCTCATCCTCAATTAGTTAAATGCATTTCGGAAGTTCAATTATGCACATGAATACATATGTCCATGCCCTCTCATTTCATATATCATATTTATCTATGTCTGATAGCATGTCTAATATATTAGACATTTTTATGTTATTCGAAATAAACATGCATACGGACTCCTGTCCCAGATTCCAGACCAGATTCTATTTTTATCACTTACTTCCTAAGTCAATAAGACAATTATTTTTAGTCCAGGTAGGTAATCCTATTCAAAATTGTTGTGAAACTGCTTGCAGTTAGTTACATTTCATTTCGCAATTAAATTCAATTGACAATCATAATATTTGTATCAAAAACCGAATCGCTACAGCGAGGGATTATAGTAGTTTCGGATCATTTGATCCTCCGGGTCACAAAAGTAACCAGAGCTAGAGCTCATAAAATTGTTATGGAAGAATCTGAGTATAACCACAGAGGAATATAATATTTATAAGATCAAAGCAAATCCATTCATCATTTCCAAATGCCTAGGGCTAGAACTTACAAGGAGGAAATTATCTTTGGAGATGAACCATATCATTATAATTTACAATTACTTACGCAATTTACATGTGAATTTACATTTTACAACTGAATTGAAGCTATATACCATATACTGTATAAGATGGACTTCTTTTAAATTGATTAATGATAATCGATAGACAAATCTCGAGGTTTTGAATCCAAAACATGAAACAATTTATCGGAGCATGGATTTCCAGTCTGGCCCAGTATTTCCATACAAATTCATACAATTAGACCAAGAAGTCTGGATAACGCGTGAAGAATTCTATAACCTCGGGGAATTTTATGAAAAAAAAATTCTTAATCTGATTCATGACAAAACATGGAATCAGGTAGATAGATCGATATTACCTCAACAAGTCCCCATCGGGACTATATTTTGAACTGGGGAAAATATAGTGGGGATGGGTGGGGAGTTATTTCGGGGAGAAATGTTAAAGTCTGATTGTGAGTCAGGTAAACAGGTATTTATGGGTACTCTTGAATGGGGACTTATTTAGGGATCCATGTACCAATAGTTGTAAACGTGCATTTAACACTGGAATTAACTCTAAAAAATCACCTCATCGCATGGCGATGATAGAAAATCCAGAAATTTGTATCCGTACCACCTTCCAGGCATCTTAATTGTCGACGTGTTTAAAAATATCGTAAAAAACGGCATAAAACTGATTCTAAATGATGACGAGGGTGGTTCAATACAAAAGTATGCTCATACTCATGGTATGTAACTATGTAAGTCAATGAGAGATTGAATACTAAAAAATGTTATCTAAAAACGAGTTCACTTTTTCCTATGCGATGCCGAATGCATAACTGATCCTTGTTCCTTTTGATAGGAATTTTTAATATAATTTAATACACTTTTACATTTGCATTATTGAGCATCTCCTGTCTCTTCCTATGATCTTCTTGAGGATAATAAAATAGGGACAAGAATGATGTAGTTTACATGACGAGGTGAGGGGAGATGAGTTCATTCCTAATTTTAACTGCCTTCTTTTCACTGATCGAGATCCGATATCTCTTAATTCACCTATTATATCCAAAGGCTCATTTCTCACTGACTTTGTTACAGCATTTTTTCAAATCCAAAGTGCTTTAGATTTTGGTAATCTCTAAATAAGTCCCCACCCTGAAATAATGACCCAACGCATAGGAAAAATAGTTTCAGGCTCATGTAGGCAGTACAACTGCTTTTTGGACGATGTACTTTTTTGACAGTCATTTCCCGAAATAATTCTCCATCCCTTATAATAATGTAATTACTAATTTTTACCTGGGTTGACCTAAGAGCATCCGTCTCGAAATAACTCCCCATATCTTTAAAAAATAACCCATTCTTAAATACCTACGTGAAATGTCCTCAAATCATGTATTAAGAGCTAAACGTCGATGATTTTTACCCCCGAAATAAGTCCCCACTCTCCCAAAGTGACTCAAACTAACTCCCCATGAGGGCTTATACCGAAATTACGGCAAAATCTTTATAATTTACTGTTCTTGTTACTTATGGCCTGTTCTCTGTCAATGTCTAAGTTTGAAAATGCATTTCCATCCGAGATTTGTACTGGAATCTCTGGTTCTTTCATAGCTGATATATCTCTGCATTTTAAAATTTTTAAAGCCTATATACTAGGGGGATTCATTGTTGTAAATTCTGCTGGAGTGACACACAATGGAGGGCAACAATGTCAACTCTAAAAAATCCGGTGCCTCGAGCCCATTAGGGCCTTTAGAAATCTTGTAAATGGTTGGTCGGAGGGATTGAATGGATCCAATCCTCTCGACCAACACTGAATCAAATGCAATCAGACTACAATTCAGCCACGACCAAACATTCTCCGAATTTTTCCCTTTGTTGTTGATTTCTGGCGAGGTTAGAAATGTTACAATAACGCTTCGTTCCAGAGGCATTTATTAAAGGTTAAACCCTTTACTGGTTTTGCTTTGTCTGTTCGTCTGTCCGTCCGATCCAGTTGATGCCATGTTGGTTTCAAACAATTCAAACCTTATAGGTCGAAGGTTACAATATTTTCAAAATACAACCCAGCATACATCGTTGGAAAGTTATATTATTAAGTGCTATTCAATGACGTATACGAGTTTACTCTATGGTTGGGGTAACGTAAGATTCTCGAACAAAACGTCTCCAAAGTGTGGTTTCCCCCTTCTAGATATGCTTTTGTAACGTTTCATTCCTGGATTCAGTTGCCCCTACTGACATTCAGTCGAGTATCTCATTGATTGCGATAGGATATGCACTTGTAGACTGGAATTGATTGTTATTTGTTGGAGGTGAGACTAGTTGGAAATGTAACCCTTCTAATTATACGAAGAATCGGAGGTTGTGACGAAGATTTCTATGAATTACGGAGTTTTTTAAGACGGACATATTTCTAGGTAACATTGTATACGAGATCCTTAAATAAATCCTCATCCCTGTCTTTCGCGTACGATTTTAACTTAGGAACAAGATCTTAATGAATTGATGAGTGTTTTACGACCGGTTAGAAATGTTTACTAGGCCTCTACTAATCTCCGAAATAAGTCCCCACCCCCGTGTCAAATATCTACGTATAAGATTTTGATAATTGCCATCGAAGCAGTGATGGAATTTAATACAGTTCTATTTAAATTATCGTCGATTTTTTTTTTTTTGCTTTTTTCAACTTGAACTAACATTTTTAAGTCCTTGCATTTAAGAAGAATGCGGATTTGCAAACCATAGGGTAAAAATATTTCAGTATGACTACAAGATTTTAAGGACCTGAATCTGAATGGGATTAAAGCAAGAAGATTAGAAATCATGCTTAATTTTAACTAACATTAAAAATTAACTCAACATATACAAGGTTTTTACAAGCCTCTCCGACTGACACTTCATCTTCACAGACAACATGGCTTTTGTGAATGAAATCGCCACGCTGCTGAATAATTAAGTGACTCATCCTCTCCTTATAATAAACAGCAAATAGTAATTTAGTTATATACTAAATTAGGTAGGAGATAGCTCCATACACATGCACCACCACCACCAAACCCAAAACCATCATCAAGGAATCTAGACGTAATAATAAATAACTTCTTTTACTCGGAAAAATGGTTTAAAATATGCAAATCAGCATTTCATTGAGAAAAACAGACTCTCTTAAAGAGGGAGGACAACACACCCAAAAAATCAACCAAACCTAGAGGAAATTTTTGCGAAAATTCTCCACACTTACAATATGACTCGTACAAGTATAATAATGTTTGGGACTGTCCACATTCCTTGTCAAAAAATAAAACAAAAACAGAGGGTATATAGAGGCTTTGACTTAAATCAGGGAGAAAAATTGCCCCGGAGTAGATTACAGCCTAATTTTGCCATTATTATCCCTTAGTTCCAGCTTTTTTTTTGTCCCGGACTAAAATCCAGACCTCTATACCTTAAAAACTAAGTAATTCTCCCAACTTCTGGACAGCCCCTCTATCTAAATGGTATTATCTAATAATACAAAAAAATTAAAATTAAAACTCTTGGAAAATAAGAGAATGAAGATAAGATAATTTCCATATCCCACCACCACAGTCAATGAGGGTCATCATGGCCTTTTTATGAATGAATGAAATAATAATAACACATTTAAATACAAACATATCATTATACCCAAGAGCCTATAGTGTATATACACAGAACCTACCTAAATAAATTTAGGCTTAAGCCCACTACCCCGCAATAATACCCCACCCGACTCCTTCTCCATTCTCATTCACTTTTCGTCTTAACAACTAATTAGAGAGATAGAGAAGTTTTATGAATGAACTCCACCCAAAAAATACTCTCGGCTGAGGGATAGGTGTTTAACACGTTTTTATCTTTGAATTTTTAGCTATTAAAAGTTAGTATTTAAATATATATGTAGAGATGCTGCATATTCTATAAATTGATTAGATTGGGAATTATTCATGGAAAGATTCATGGAGAGATCTAGTCCATTAAAATGTAATAAAACATGTCAGGTTATGATGGGAGTTGGGCAAAATCTATTGGGTTATGCAGAAGAGATAGGGGCTTATGAGATCATCTGGAATATTTAAATATTTAATGACTATTAAAAATAAGTCGAACGTCTCTTGTCCGTCGGCACATCATAAAATAATTGCATGTTCCAGAACAATATCTCAAGGAGGAACTTGAGACGAGGGACCTGTCCAAAGCCAGGTGTGTTCTGCTCGTGTGTACTCTTCACCTTACTATTTCGTCATTCATGAATGAATCAGTTTTAATTTAGAGGATAGTTCATTTGCCAAGTGGTTTGTACCTGGAGTTGGGAGATTTTGGAATATTTTGAAAAATTGGCAAACATTTTGATGTGAGATATGAAAAAAATATGATTTTATAAAATACAGACCCAAGTAACGTCAATTTGCCGAATGGTTTGTACTGGATTTGCCAGGGTTTGAAATTTAAAAATTGGCAAATATCTGCCTGACACGATGACAGTTTGGTCGAGATATTGTTAAATGTCATATAGCATTCAACCAATTTTAAAGGCAGTTTAACATGGAGACGAGGGTGTTATTTCGGAGGGGGTCTTATATAGGGATTTAAACCCACTTTTTACCAAACTATACCCAAGTGCCAAGTTACCTCAAAAACCTTTATTTTATCTGCATTTTTTTTAATTTCCCAAAATCCTCCCAAATAAAACCGAATCGGATCAAATAAAACCGTCAAATAGTTCAAAACCCTCTTAATAAACTGAATAAAACTGATAATTTTGAACTAAAGGATGATCATACTGACCCCCACCAACGACAATGACAGCATTACGAGGAAAATGGAGGGTGGAGAGATGGTGGGCTTGGCTTGGCCCAATTTGACACCTGTTCATTTACAAATCTAAATCTACCTTCTTGGCTGAGAAGACTATCATTAATCCTATTCAAATAACATGACATTAGCATTAAATATTATTAAATACATTCTAAAATAAAATATTAAAAATCCCATAGTAAACCAAGTCCAATAAGATGTTCTTCAATTCTAAATTTCTAATTTCTAATGGGCAAGTCTTCCTTGAAAAACACCGTTAAGTCCGGATTAAGTCCCCATGGGGAGTCTAATTCAAAGTAGAGGGATGAGGACTTATTCCGGAGTAAATCCTGGGAACTGAGTTCATTCTTTATCCGGAATGAAAGCCAATTCATCAGAACATCAACGGGGCTTTTAAAAACAGTTTTTTTCCGTAATGCGATTTTTGTAATTAATTGTTATTTATGGAGGCTATGGGAAACTGCATATAAAACTTGAATTTTAAGAGTGTGACTGGGCTGATATCATTAAAAATTTGTTTTTCATTCTAAACTGACCCACCACCACCATGATACACACCGTAATTTGTTCCTCTCTCTCCACTTGCTGGTGCATATGATAATAAGTATAAAAAAATAAATAAAAAGTTGAAGAGAGCTATATATTATGGATATGGAGATAGTAGTGTGGATTTGTAGATGTTGTGGTGGAGGGGGTGTGCCCCACCTAGAAATCCATAACTAATTAGCTCACCCTTGCTCTAAAGCTCTTTTATAAAGGACTATTAAGGTAGGTCTGATTTGAATGCTTCAAAACTCTGGGCTACTAATAAATACACATAGTAAATGAATGGAAAGATAGCATATACAGGGTGTTTCACTTATAAGTTATGTCCCCAAAAATCGTTCTTGGTACTGACGAGTGGCCGTCAATGTCAATGCTTCATATCTGCAAAATTTCGATTTTTAGGCGATTTTTTTAAAAATAGTGTGAACTTTTAAGTGAAACACCCTGTATAGCTTGCTTTGGAATGAATGAATTTAATTCATCAAGCCGAGAGAGACTAGGATATATTTTATTCAAGAAGATGAGTTGACACCCCGAGGGGGACACTCCTAACTGAGAAAAATAATGTGACGATATCATGTCCCGATCCAATGCTCAGACCCTACCTTTCTTTAAGACAAAAATTACCTCCGATCCTATATACAGCAGATCTGATTTTTTTCCTTGAAATAAAAAAAATGCTCACTTTCCCTTGTGAAATAATTTTAATTCTGTATTGTGCATATTTTTTAATTCATCTGATCTTTAAGAAAAAAACTCACCTGTCAAAATTAGTAATAAATGGGTTAGGTTTAAGTTCAGGGAGTTTTTCACACTAATTGACCTAATCCTCCGATTCGTGCCAATTTTTCGGAGCCGATTCCAATTTTTGAATTTCTATTGCATGATCAATGTTTTTAATCTTATGATGTTCCAGTAATTGTGCCACAAAAAATGCAATTACAATAAATTCAATTAATGATTTAACACACGTTTAGAGAAATACGACACAAATTGGTTTCTTATGATAAGGACAGATTGTATTTGTTGTTTTTGACAGAAAAATTGTGAATTAATTACACTAGAATTAGGTAAATAATTGTCCCGAACTCGTGAATTCAATTTCTCATCCGAACCCATGTTTTTTTCTTAAAACAATGAGAACTGTCATTAAAATTTTGGAATTTGGACAAATCATCTTTAGTCCTTAGAGTATATAATAAAACTAAACTTATTATATACTCCAAGCTTTAGTCCTCTAAAACCAATAAAATTAAAGGACATGTCAGGAACATAAAAACTAATTTTTCTCCTAGATTAAGTGTACTTAAATGACATGATATTATTATGATATAATAATAAAAACTAATAATCTTTGGCATTGGCACGGTGTGTGTTCATCTTGTATAAGAAATGTAAGTTGTTGTAAGTTGTTGTTTGGGAAGGTCCTTATCTCATGTCCTCTTGTCTCTTTCTGTGTGGCATCCCCTCACAATCTCACCACGAAATCAAACCTGAATTGCGTGGGTGGCTCTTATATACGCTTTTTACTTATAGAGATTTTTTTTTATTCTTTTTTGCATGGATATTTGCATTTATTAAAGTGTGAAACCCTTTATGTTTAGACTTGGTCTGTCCGTCCGTCCACCGGCTTTCCCTCAAAATTTCGAATGGTTGAATATTTTCCGCTTTTATATTTGAGAAATGATTAGTGACCTTTGAACTTTTAAATATCATGCAACCTTACATGTGTCATCATAGATGTCGTTGGAAAGGTAGGGTCAAGTGCTGTTCAACAAGGTATAATAATTTACTCTATGTTTGGGGTACTGTGAGATTCTTGTATAAAACGACTCCACGTGTCACCCAACAATGTGATATGCTAATTGACGTATTTTTTCATGGGGCTTAACCCTTTTGCAATCTGCGTTTGCTACGGTTTATTTTTTGCATCAATTCCCAGCTTTTGTTTCGAGTTGATCAGAGAGATCCTCTTACATTTGTCGGTGGTGGTGGATGTTTAAAAGAGTATAAGTGCCCAACCCTTGGTGGTAGCTTGGCTTTTGGCTCGGACTTCGTAGTTGGTAACATGACGACGAGGATGAGGACAATGTTAAAAATGAAACCCGATCTACCTGCTAGCTCTTTGAAATATGCAGCTGATGATGTTAGGAAAATAAATAATATAAATTAAGTCACTTTTCTTAATTGAAAGATAAATTAGAGGAGGGAAGAGGGCCATTAATGATTAAGGTTGGGGCTAATCTGATGATGATGCGAAATCTTAGGATGACACTCCTTGAAAACTTGCGAATTTTTTACGGCAGATTTGCGAAGTTGTGGTTAATGAGATGGGTGACTCATGTCGTTCATTTAAGGACAGTTAACACAATATTCCTTAATATGATCCCCACCCTCGAAATACATCCCCACCCTTTGGGAGCGTTTTTTAGGTGAAACTGCCACCCAAATCGATCAACATCAAGTCATAAGCGATTTTTTGTGTTTGATGCTTTCCAAAAAAATTCAAGCCGTTTCGATTAGTTCAAAAATAAACACCCACCCCCCCCGAAATAGATCCCCATGCCAAAAACCAAGCCCAGATTCTTTTGGAAAGTAGCTTCACCGCAATAATTCCCCACCCCTCAATACATCCACATTCCCTTGTATGTATAAAATCCCTTAATTTTAGGACTTTCACTTGCAAATCAATAAGATCTGCTCCAACTTTCCCCAACTCTGTAAATAAGTCATCAAGACAGCCACTGGAATTTGCAAATCTGATCTCCAGCCTCTAATTATCGATGATATAATGATGCGGTACTTAATTTCGGTTGTAAAACCAATAGTCCGTGACATGCGAATGGCAAAGTCGTGATGCAAATGACTTCATAATCCTCTTATCTCTTACTCTGAAATACGAAACTGGTTTTTTGCTGCAAAAATTGGCAGTAAAAGTAACTTTAAAAGGTGAAAAAATGCGAGGTGCAGAATTGCAGAAGATCTCTATCTTTTAGCGTTCAGCTTTTGATTTGAAAAGTGAATTTAATGGACTAATAACGTCTAATTTTTTTGAATAGGTAATGGAGGTTCTAAGGATGAAGATGAATTTAGGAGAGTATATTTTATTGGTGGGTGTGGTTGTCCAGTTCCTCTTATTCTTGACAGAGGTTAGTGGGACACATCATCAGAATCTCAAATCCGGGGATCAGTATCTCATGAGACCGAGACCGGCTAAGGGATTCCTAACAGTCACCAAGCTTCAGGTAAATTTATGAAGAAATATGAGGCTACCGTAAATCCCGGTATAATGTCCCTCTTAAATAAAATTTCCCACCTTGACAAGCTTATATTCGTACAAATAACAGAAATCATGAGGAACGAAAAACACAAATATTGATAAAAACTGGATTTATGTGCAAATCCTTGTCAATTTAACTGTAAATTATGATAACTGCTCCCTTCCTAAATAAATCCCTTCCCGGAATACTCAACTTCTTCAGAGGGTTCAAAATAAGTCCCCAGGGGGTCTTATACCGGTATTTCGATATTCATCTGCATGAAGTTTTTCCCCGTAACTTTCCCCACCTTTGGACCTTCGGTTTGTTTAATCGACGACGCTATAGCAGATTCATTAAGTATTTGAACTTTGAACTAATTAACTTAATTTAACTTTAATAAATTGGTATAGGAGCCTCCAGGTAGTAAATACGACCCGAGACCAGAGGACATGGACGTTCGACAACTTCGTCTAAAATTAGGGAAGAACTTCGATTCTGAAGTGATGAGCATTCGAAAGCCACATGACTTGGCCCATAACCCCAACGGAACCGTCCGGTTCCCCTTCAAGAGGAACAAGAAAGGTCGACTCGTCCCCATCGGAGAGGTGAGTTTGACGAACCCTCTTTCAGTACCGTAAATTCCCTATACAGCGCGCGCGTTAACATTAACAATTAAAACGAGCATTTTTTCAGCGCGCGCGGTACACCCATTCGCCTATTCATTAAACCTTTAAAATGAAGCTCCGAAATCTCTATCCCATCTTATTTTAATCTTGGTTGCATATTTTATGTACCGCGGCGATGATTGTAATCGGTGCGCGTTAATGACGAAAACGCGCGTTGGGGAATTTACGGTAATCCACAATTTTTTAGCACAAGCTAGAGATGAATTTTTAAAGACAGTCTGGACAGATACCGAAGTCAATTAAGAAGCTGCAGTATGGGTCACTAGCCCTGCCCGATGGGACCAAATTAAGGACCCGACTCAGTCCCAAATTGCGGAGGAAACTGGTCCAATTCCTCTGGGCTTATACCAGTTGTCCCGTTTACGAGAAATGGAGGGACTTGGGCTCCAGATTTTGGCCAAGGTGGCTTAAAGAGGGACACTGCTACTCCGAAAGGTCATGTTCCATCCCTCCTGGAATGAGTTGTAAACCTGCCGAGGCTGAGTACAAGGTAATAAGAGTTTTAAAATTGCGTAATTAAAATGATTAGAATCTTGGGAATCCTTTAAAATACCGTATGTAAGCAAAAATAGTACACAAAAAAATAAGTCCCATCCTAATATTTCAATGAAGTTTGTGCATTATTAAAAAAAAAATTCCCGAAATAACTCCCCACCCTACCTCTTTAGTGTGAACTATCCTATATCCTTTCATAGCGTTTGAGGTTTATCTCCAACATTATTTGAGATCAATAAAATCTTTTAAATACTTGCGTAACCATTAAAAACATACATCCAGACGTTCAAACCATTACAGATACTGTAAAATGCAAAAAAAAACACGTTAAAACGTAAAATACATCAAAGTTCTCAATGATTAGTTTGAAAACAGTTATAAATCCGGAATAATTATAAAACGTCAGTTAAATCCAATATTTAATGTAAACTCGTTTAAAATTTGCAGATCCTACTAAGATGGCATTGTCAAGACTATGACAAGGCAAAGAAATGTCGGTGGATCCCAATCCGTCATCCCATCGTCACAACCTGTGCCTGCGAGTGTCCAAATAAAGGGACCTCAACCGACGACTATGACGAAGATGACTAGAAATTCATCGAAAAACCTTAAAAACTAACCCCAACCGATTAACAAGTTTTATATTAAAATTTAAGCAAAACAACGGTATTTTTATGAAAAAAATCAACAACAACTTTACATTTAAAGGAAATCTTATCTTTTGTATGCATCAATTTTACAGTTTTGAAAACAAAACAAAAACAATATTATATGAGTCTCCACTTCTGCTTTCGGTGCATGTTATCAAGAAACGGACTTGCTTTGTGGTGTGTTGGTGTGTATAAATGTTGTGTTCAAACTTCATTGTTTTAAGGAAACAAAGGCAAATAATTGCCTGGAAAGAGGCTAATTAATTTAATTAGAATGATATGGTCCAAGTACCATAAGGAATTGTATGTAAAATGGACAGGGATTCCAGTCCCTTGAGGGAAACATATCATTCCGAGATGACAGATATTTTGTAAACATTTTTAATTTCTAGTTATAGTTCCACTGATTTAGTTGTGGGACAAGTTCTAGTTCCTAACCCAGAAAACGGTGTGCTATGATAAAAATGGGTCATCCCCTGGAATTAAATTGTCCTACAACTATATCGGTGGCCCTATACCTCCCTTCTTATTATGACCATTATTGACATTAAATACTTTTGTGATGAAAAGAACCATACTCTGTGTTAGTGACTAATTAGATTTTAACTAATTAATTAAGTAATTACTTGTTTAAATACTGAAGTATCGATAATTGAGGGAATCCATATCACGAAGGCTGAGATATATGAACTTCCCCTTTTTATACAACCAGGAAGAGGCTATTAAATATAATTTATGTAAATATTATACATAAAATATGCATCATTTATATTACAGTATAAACTTATTTTGAATTTAGATCAAAATAAAATCGTTATTTTATTATCCCAGGAACTTTACAATACTCAGCAAGTTGTAGATTAGATTTCGTATGATAATAATAGATATCGAATGTACATATTTAAGTATACACCTCTGTATATTTTAGAGTATTATTATGATAATTAAATTTCCAATGTAATTTAAATACGATTTCGAAACTGATCCTTCCTCTCCCTCTGTTCAACTTGACTCATTCATATTTCATGTCCATCAAAGTTTGATCGAAAGCATGAGATTTTACAGCATTAACAAATTGAAATACTGTGCCATATTGAAATAAGTCCCCAGTGGAGTATTCTATAGATCCCTCCAAAAGTGGGGAGTTATTTCGGAGTATTTTATAAAACCCAGGAAAGGGATGATTGATTGACTTGTTCTGGGCGAATTATTTGAGTATTTAAGTTCAATCTAGTATGTTTCGCCTCAAACTATAGACGAGTTTGTAGATTATCCCGAAAAATTGTAGGAAAATAATGTAATTTACCGGGATGTATCATAATATAGCTTTAATTATAAATACAATTGGTAACTGCTCCGCTAAAACAATTTAATCAAATAAGCGATCCACATAGGAGGGGGCTGATTGTGCGAACTTGAAGAGGAATAATAATATGTGAACCAGATCTCCAAAAATATTCAATTTCCTTTTCTATCATTATTTACGATTATCACAACGATTCTATTTATATGTTGAAATAAATCCCATTTTAAAAGTACAAGAATTTGTAATAATACTTTCTTGTTTCCTTATTCACTTTAGATGTAATGATTTTATTTCATCATCACAGTTTAAATGAGAAACGAATCATACAAGTGGTTTAACTTTAAACCTTACAAAAACTAAACGGTAATACAAACTAGCTACAAGATAAACATCTAGAACAACTACTCTAGCTGACAGGATAAACATTACAATAATGAGCAAAACATTTTACAGGTTTTTTAACCTATGTATAAAGTTAAACATCAGTCCACCTCCAGTAATAATTCAATTTATTTTGGCAAAACAGATTTAGCTTATTAATTTCATCTAACTATTAATGATTAAAATAAAAATAATAATAATAATGCTGCCTTTTATCAATTTACCGTTTGTCAGTTAATGGCGTCCGGTGGTAACTTTAGTAGTGAAATATGGCTGCCATTCTCTGGTCACAAAATTAATACGACTCTTTAAAGATTTTTTGACTAAACCAACAACAAAGGGAAAAGAACGGCTGCACTGAAACTAAATTAATAGTCAGTTATTGTCAGTATGAACTAAAATTGGCAAATTTTGTACAAAGTATCTCTGAAAATTGAAAACTGAACACAGGTTCAAAGCGTAATGTAACATGAACCGAAATGATAGTTTACAAACACAACGGTAATGGATCAATAAACATGAAACATTTGAAGATAATAATTTATAATATTATCAAATCAATAAATAAAAAGCCAAAGACTGAAAGATGTACAGATAAAAGTAGACACAAAAGTGGGAATGACTCGAGAATGATATACAAACTTGAAAAAGAAATGGAATATTAAATCGTACACATGATAGAAAACTAGTAGCCTAATTTCAGTAAGAACTCTGATTCTGATCAAATGCAGAAATAGGCGAAGGGTTACGAAGCGGAGTTGACTGAAGACTATTAACAGTATTGACCTCTCCTCCATCCAAAGTATCCGTTAAATACCCAATTTGAACATTTTGAACTAAATGAAGTTTTTCCAGTGGTGAATTTACAGTCCAAGCGTAGAGTCTAATCCCTTTGTTCATCCATCGGTACGTTTCCTCCCTGAACATGAAATGCCTTATTACCAATACCTACCTCAATCATTTAATTCTATAATTATGGATTTATCTTGACTTACTTTGTAAAAGCATCCTTATGGAACAGCATCGCAGACAGTCCAACAAACCACCAGTACAGGTTCCTCGTCCCCCATTCGTTCAAAGAGTCAGTAACAATTGCTAACCAGTCTTGCCAAAGTGCCTTATATCGAGGTTCCAAGTTCTCCCAATTTGAGTTCCATGTCCGATACCGGTAATATCCTGGTCTCCATGCGATGCATCCAATGATCCTTGGGTCAAGACGACGAATCTATATTAAATATTCAAAATTTTACATCCCTTATTCAGTCCACACAAAAACTATTATAGAAACTGAGAAAGTTCCAGTCTTACGTCGAAGATTGCCTTGATATAGAAAGAAGACACGACAGCCATGGAATACATTTTGTCCTTATGTCGTTGGAACGCTTCCAATATTCCACTGATAACCTTATGAAAAAAATTTAAAAAATTAAATGATGGATGAATGGAATACGTCATTAATAAGTTTAAATAGTTACGAAAGAGCTAAAGGACCTACCCTTTCTTCATCATCCTTCAAATCAATAATAAACTTGACACCCAGGCCAAGACAGAGGTTAATCGCCTCCTCCAAAGTCGGAACCCGCTCCCCCCGATACTTCTCCCCAAGTGGGTGCAAAACGGAAATATCGATACGGCTCAACTCCTCCCAAGTCATATCCTTGATCTCTCTGTCAATCCCAGCAATCCGTATCAGGTTTTCGTCGTGAAACAAAACCGGAACCAAGTCCTTCGTCACCGACACGTCAAACTCCACAGCTTCACAGCCCCGTTGCTTGCAAAGTCGAATACTAGAGAGCGAATTTTCTGGTGCATCCAACCCTGCTCCACGATGCCCAATAATGACGAGAGGAGCCGAAGCCGATTTCTGTCCATTCGACCGTCCATTCGTAGGCGTTGATGTCATCTGAGGAGGTGACTTCATCAAAAGAAGCCGTGACTTGACCGTAAGGCCGGGTTGAGCTTCGGCAGGAGATGCCGGTGTCATCAGAGGTCCGTTTAAAGAGGGTCGGAATTGTTGGCCAAAGAACCCTTCAACATCCAATGGATTTGCTGGAGGGATCCGGAATTTTGAAAGCACGACGAAGACGATTCCAGATCCCAGGAGGGCCATCGGGAAGTAGGTGAAAAAAACGGTGTCTCCAATGAGGAGGAAAAAGCCGTAGAGGGTTATCCAGAGCTTGAAGGACGTGACTGCAGCCAGAACTGCTTCGCTTATCGTTCCCTTGTCCATTCTTTGCTATAATATCGATCTGCAATGCAATCTGTACAAAGTTTGAAGTTAGTAAATATTAAATAATTAAATTAATCACAAATTAATAAATATTCAATATTGTAATTACAAATTAATTAAAACTCCATCCCCTCTATCCTCGTCTCTCGTCCTTTGTTCGGTGAATATGAAAAAAGTGTGACTCGAATTTCGCGGCAGAGAAAATTAATGTGGATTCTCCAGTTTCCCCTCCGAATAAGAAGCCTTGGACTGGATATGTGTGAGTGTGAGAGAGTAGCGGACGCGGACGGATACTCGCCTCCTATTATAACATGCATGGGATAGGGGAGAGTGTGAGAAAATAGCGGACGGATACTCGCCTCCTGGTATAACATGCATGGGATAGGGGAGAGTGTGAGAAAATAGCGGACGGATACTCGCCTCCTGGTATAACATGCATGGGATAGGGGAGAGTGTGAGAGAGTTGCGGACGGATACTCGCCTCCTGGTATAACATGCATGGGATAGGGGAGAGTGTGAGAGAGTTGCGGACGGATACTCGCCTCCTGGTATAACATGCATGGGATAGGGGAGAGTGTGAGAGAGTTGCGGACGGATACTCGCCTCCTGGTATAACATGCATGGGATAGGGGAGAGTGTGAGAGAGTTGCGGACGGATACTCGCCTCCTGGTATAACATGCATGGGATAGGGGAGAATGTGAGAGAGTTGCGGACGGATACTCGCCTCCTGGTATAACATGCATGGGATAGGGGAGAGTGTGAGAGAGTTGCGGACGGATACTCGCCTCCTGGTATAACATGCATGGGATAGGGGAGAGTGTGAGAGAGTTGCGGACGGATACTCGCCTCCTGGTATAACATGCATGGGATAGGGGAGAGTGTGAGAGAGTTGCGGACGGATACTCGCCTCCTGGTATAACATGCATGGGATAGGGGAGAGTGTGAGAGAGTTGCGGACGGATACTCGCCTCCTGGTATAACATGCATGGGATAGGGGAGAGTGTGAGAGAGTTGCGGACGGATACTCGCCTCCTGGTATAACATGCATGGGATAGGGGAGAGTGTGAGAGAGTTGCGGACGGATACTCGCCTCCTGGTATAACATGCATGGGATAGGGGAGAGTGTGAGAGAGTTGCGGACGGATACTCGCCTCCTGGTATAACATGCATGGGATAGGGGAGAGTGTGAGAGAGTTGCGGACGGATGCCTCTATCCACGCTACCTACTATAACATGGACAGGATATGTGTGCGTCGTGCGTGTGAGAGAGCAGCGGACGGATGTCCCTATATCCCTGCTACCTACTACGGGTTAGGTGGGCACGTTTGTGTGACACGGATGGCTCGGGATTCCCCTAATTAAGGAGGGGGAGTCGAATATATATATAAAATATAAACAAAATTAGAAATCCCAAATCCTAGTATTGTCTGAAAAAATAAAAATCATGCCCAAAATATATAATGCAAATATTCAAAATCAGGGAACTTAATTAACTTGATTAAAATAGTCACAAAAATCGGGTTGTACTCATTTTACTCATCATCATTCCACTTCGAAATGAGCTTCGTTTTTTATTATTATTTTCTTTGCGGCTTGCAGTTTAGCATACAGCGCGGTTTGACAATTTGACATCGTAGTAGCATTGTAGCAATTCAAGTTTTAGATTCTAAATTCTAATACAACATTTGCCGGATATCAGTTATCAAATTTTATCAATATGTACTACGCAGAGTACAATTTAAGAGATTGGCTCTTCAAAGTCTACAACTTCCGGTCCGGTTTCAGTACACCTTATTTTTGTTTATTTAGCATAAAGTCTTGTTACGAAAGTCTACTCCGAAGATCATTTCTACGTGTTTCATTTCCATTGGACTTACAAATCATAAGCAAGTTTCACACAAACTACAGACACTAAACATCGAATTTGAGAACAGGTCATAATAGTCACGTATTTTCATGTACTTTGAAACTCTCAAGTCTATGAATTGGCACCGCTTACGTTCTTAAATACCTAATGTTCCTCTCGTTTGTCTGTCCCCACTTGTCTAAATTACAAAGTTAAAGCCTCGTATCCAGTATAATTTTCGTCATATAACAAGTGTCCTAATTAACTAATTACAATTGCCCATCACTTGACAGACATTATTATTCAACGGATTTTACACATACAATGCGACGTACAAACACCAGTAGCAATAATAGGGTGTATTGTACTTCAAATTTAAATAATCGTTAGCCGAATTAGCTGGACCACCCCAATTACAAGCCATCGTTGAGATGAACATTGAAACATTAATTGATATTATTACTTTGTGGAAATATACAAACAGCCATATGCGTTCAGTCTTAAGTCTTTTACATCCTTATGACGTACGAAGCTAGATATAAACTACGGAACTACCTTTGATCTACATTTAACTTATTGTGGGTGGCTGTCGGACTTAATTATCTTGTTCATTTCATAACAATTAATTACAGCTCCTTCGAGTTCGAATACTTAAAGCAATCCTATTTTTTATGTACATGTGAAATATATTTACTAAACCTAGAATACTTGATCCAATCCAGAAATCTACATTTGACCCAAACTAAAATACTTCTATCCTATCTGCAGTAAATAAATAAGTTCGCTTGTATCTTTGATCCTCCTCCTTGGCTTTAGCGGCTTAACAATTACACCCGCTAACATGAAGTGACAAAAATAAGTCATAAATGTCCGTCCTGTCTTCCTAAATTACGGGATCTTCATTTGTCCATTTCCTTTCCAGACACCTTATTCAGAATTCACCGGATTCTGCCACATTGTCAAAACTCGAAAGCCAGATGTCCAGGGCAGTAGGTTAAGGTTCCGTTTCTGTGTCGTTATATTTAAGAGCACCACATTTCCATGTCCACTTGAAGCACTTAAAATAATGAACACTCGGCAAAAGCGAAGATACATAGTTTCTAATAATATCTTCCTTTGATACAATAAGATTTTAGAGAACTTATTTGTAGAACTTGTAAATATATACGTTTACGAATCTCTATCATAGAAGAATACAGCCAAGGAATAATATATATAGTACAAAAATTTTGTAACATGTTACACAATCCCTGATATTTGGCTACTAAATCGATTTTTTGGAAGGATGACATAATTTCTGCTTTTTATACTTGAAAAGAATTATTACATGGAAAACTGTGTTATGATAATCCACGAGACTACTAGGAAGTAAGTACTCTACAGTCCTTGTGGCTGGTTATACAATACAGAGAATAGTTTGTTTTGTGTAGATTGAGATCAGAAAATAAATCTCAAGGATTTCTGCAGTCCGATTGAAGATTGAGTGTTCTAACTAAAGTCGTCATCGTTAATTCATCCACTTGATCAAGGATCCTCGCCACATTTAATTAGGAACTAGAAAGATATTTTTCAGTCGCTTTATCCCTCGTTAAAATAATGAGATATCTCCAGATCTGAACTTTGTATTTTGACTCAATTGACAATTCTAGCCAAACCATTAAAAAGAATCTCTGAATTAAAACAGTACTTAGTTAGACGAGATTAACACGAAAAACTGATTCGAATTAAATATAGAGGAATTGAGAAGGGGTGGTTCTCGACATCACAGTGATGACGACGAAAAATTCGCTTAAATCACAATTAAAGAAACTAAATAATTACATCCAACATGCAAGTTAACGTAAGAGTCTTTGGATAATCGCTTTTGCAGACTTTAAACATGATATAATGGGTTCTCTGGATTTTTGGAGTCATAAAAATAAGCAGGATTATGGAAACGTAATTCGCCTAGGTGTTTCTTCTTCATCATCTTCTGTATGCGACGAGGAACCTTCTGAGGGTACTAACTGTCCGCCTGTAAGTTAACAATTAAAAATGTATATAACAATGCAACCAGTCAAAAATAATCATATGTCATTTATAATCCTTAAATTAAATAATAACAGCCAAAACTGTCGACATTTAGGAAAAATTAAAGGTAAGCGAAACAGATAAAAAATTTCCTACTTTGCACTTCGTTTAAAAGAAAGAAATAATGTTTGAAGTTCTACAAAGGATTCGCAACATTTACTTAAGTTGATTCTTCTTCTTTTTGACAATTTTTCCTTTTGATGTAATACAGAGTCAGTTCATCAAGGAAACATTCAAAGCCAATTAATTGAAATTTAATAACTTTCCAACATGCGAACAAGAAGCTTTTAAATAAATTTGTAATATCATGTAAGTCTTATTTTAAACAATTATAAGCTTTCCTTTGTTATCAGCCAGTTGTCCAGCTATTCGCTTGTATTTTGTCATCCCATGTATTTATACAAAATAAAATTTAAAGCAATTTGCATGATGAACATTGTTCCAATAAAACAATATAACTACAAATTATATTAAATCCATCCTTTCCATAAATATTCTCATCCACAGAGCTCAGACCGTAAATCGCCAGGAAGGGCGTCGCATTTTCAGCGACGCTGATTTTTTCAGCGAAATACCGCCTCAGGTTACTGGATAGAGAGAGCATTTATTATAAGCGTCACTTAACGCAGTTTTAATTCTCTTCCGAATAAAGCATAGACCATCAACCTGATTCCCCTAAATCAAAATGGGATTTTAAATTACCGTTGAGCCAAAGTGAGGAGGAGTTTCGAAAGAAGCTCTCTGAAGAATACTGGAACTGTGGATTTTTTATATATTTTTTTTGTAGCAGAAGGCAGGATATGGGGATGCAGTTTGTGTAGCAGGGAAGGTTACAGTTACAAGCTAGTTGTTTCGCTTACAACAGAAACATCTTCCATTTGAAGACCCGAGTCTGTGGAACTTGTCTTGGAGTCACCGCTTTTGGCAAGTGGACCAATCTTTGATCCATGGACCCCCTCCATCCCCTTTTTCTCTTCTATACTCAAAATTGAACCAACAATCCAACAAATGCACAACATTCAATAATATCTAAGAATTTTGAGTTTTTAAGAAGCATTGCTTTGATACCAATGATACCTAACTAGGAATTAAACGGTAGTATTTAAGTATATGCCTCAGGATGAAGACCAAAGGCCGGACAAGACATTTAAGACGTTGCAAGATTTTTCGCCGACTCATGCATTAATTGAAGGTTACAATCCTACATGAACTTCGACAGATAGGTATTTGATTGAAGTTTAAATCAAATGACAATTCCAATAAATAAAGGATTCACATCAAGTTATATTAAGGGCACGAGAAAAAGTACATTCTATTCTATAGCTATACTCAGTATCAGAATAAAACGGATTACATTTACAACAAAACGAATTGCATTCATTTAAAAGAAGCAACACGTCCAAAAATCATGCACGTCAATGTAAGACGAAGCAAAGTCCATTTTTACGCAACGATAATAAAGCAGTCAGTCAAAAGCTAATCCAGATTCCAGATTATTTTATAGTATTAGTAGTATTACAACAACAATATGTATTATCATTCCATTTAAATGACGACAGAAAACGTGTAAGAAATTCAGAATATATTGACAGGTTTAGATCAAGGCTTAAGAGAATGTACGTATGCATGTAGGAGTTACTACGTCAGGTTTGGAAGATCAAATATCACAGCATAATATTAAGATCGCAGTTTTATATACAGCAGGAAAGTAATATTTAAATACGAATCTTATCTACGCTTATCAAAAGTTTGTATCACAGACTTACCAGCAGAATTGAAAATGACGCGATCACACTTATTTTTGTCAGATACTATGTACCAGGCAGTCATAAGGAAAAATAGCCCTCCAAGGACTTCTATAAAACTCGTGATAAAGAGGGAATATTGAAGACTTCGGAAACTCGCCACAGGGTCATCCGATAACGTGGCGTTGAGTGAACAGGTATCGAAATCCAGCTTTAATGAGGATTCCCCTGTTCCAATCCCAAGTATCGTTGAGAAATTACTACTGCTGCTTGCATTAAGAGCCGAGCTAGAATTTATATCTGCAGGCTGTTGTGTAGATAGGGCTGTCTTCAAAGCGTCTGAAATTAGCCCGATCAGGTAAGGACTCCCGGCATCTCCTAGAGCATGCGAAAAAAGGATCTGGAATGCTTCTGCTGTACCCCTTCTTGTTGGAATGACTGTGTACTGCAAATTTTAATTTCAAATTTCAATCATTAGCAAATAATTATTATGATTTACTTCACTTATTTAGGAATGGGTATAATAACCAACCAGAAGAATATCTGCGACGATAGACCAGTTAAGATTGAGGAACAACTCGCCGAAGAATATTAGAGTGAAGCATGCAGTGGTGTGGTACTGAGCAACTACAGAAGCCAAGAACATCAGAGGTGTACTGGCCAGGAGTCCAAAGGCACAAATCAACGGATCTGCACGGGCATTCCTGGCTCTCATTTTCTGGGCCACAAAAGAGCCAAGTGGAACACCTATTATCCCCGAAAGCATTGTAATCACGCCGAACTTCAGCGAGACACTGCCAAAAACAAAAAGACATAATGAATACATTCATTGCGAGCCAAAGTCCAGTAATCCATTTACCCCATTGGCCAACAGCCATCATTTACAGAACCATTTTTAATTTTAATATGTGTTTCAATATTCAATAGAGATAAATCTTACTCGGCCATCTTAATATCTTTAGCTCCCTCTTGAATAGTAAGACCCAATGTAATGAAAGTTGGACCCCACCAGGCTAACGCTCCCGCCACGAATGTAACACATGTGAACCCAAGTGTTGACAGCATAAAGCTTTTACTGTAAAGAAAATATATTAATTAATTAATTTACAATCCTTAATACAAGGAAATTCAAAATGACCGGACGGATTTTAATGTGAATAGAAAACATACTTCTTGGCTAAATATTTGAGATCTTCAGTATAAGATGTGGCCTTGAGTGACGTTGACCCCTCGCTTTCTCCTCTTGGTGGGTCAATCATTAGAAACATAATTAGTAAAACAGCAATGCCTCCCATTATTGGAGTCACTCTGAGTGCCCATCGCCAGTCATTGGCAAATCTGGCCGTCTCAGATCCGACAATATAACCTAACCCACTGGAAAAAGAAAAATCACAGATTCCAATGAATAAACGCTCTGTTTTCAAATAAGTTTTCCTTGTAGTCCTTTCATCTTTTTGTTATTTCCGTTACCTTCCAACCGGAATTGCAAAATAGAAGAGAGCTAGCATCTTGGATCTTAAATCATGAGTGAACATATCACTAATAATAGTCGGCGCTATCGTTGAATAACTAGCCTCTCCTATTCCTACCATCGCTCGACACAAGATGAACCACGTGAAGCTTTCCTAAAAAATAAGAAAATCAAAACACATTGTATTTGAATTCTAAAGAAAACCCCACGTTATATATGGATTTAAGTCTAACTGTCTTTTAAAAAAGTATATTTACATCCATGAATGAGCCTAGAAGCGTAGTAAGACTCCAGAGGAATACTCCAGCAGCCATAATCCACTTTCTTGAGTGCCTGTCACCCAAATATCCGAAAAGCGGTGCGAAGAACATATAACTGATGACAAATACTGTTTGCATCAGTCCTCCCTCGCTGTTCGTAATTTTAAAGTTGCATTGGATCTTGTCCAAAACCCCTAGAAAAATAACATTGAAAAAATTCGTTCATTATTATTCCAGAGCCAAAAAAGAAGCCGGCTGCATGCAATGCTGCTTAAAAATGCACACACTCCGCCGAGACATCCGAGAATTCTTTTATGTACTTTTCTTTAACTTACCGGCAAGCGTGAACCGGTCCATGTAGTTGATGAGATTAACATAACATAGTACGAAAACAGTAAGCCATTGTGCTTTCGTAATTTTAGATTTGTGACTGGAACTTTCGGCAGCAATAATTGCTCTTTGTGTAACATCAGCCGATGAGGCAGAACCTTGACTACTTCTTGAACCCGTCCCTTCCGAATAATCGTCACCAACTAATTTCTGATTCGACTTATTGGAAGGTAAACCGCCAGAACTGCCGGGTGGAACCACTACCACACCTCCGGGATGATCTCCGGCCGCCATTCTCCTTGTCGCAGGGGATGCACTGATTCTACTTTCACCGGTCGACATTTTTTAAGTAATTTCACGAAATCCTCCAATGGTCAGTCCAACCAATATGCAATATGTCAGTTATAAGACCTCTAGCTCAATTCTGAAACACAAAAAACAGGAACTTTAATAATTTATACTTAATCCGTTTATAATCAGTAGGAGGAAACCTGGTATAGTCTAGAATTCTAGATATACAGCATAAATAAATTATGAATCTTTACAAGTGCGTTGCATGGTAGCCTTGTAGCCCATATACTTGCAGGTTTACAATGTCATTCATACATGAAATGGACATAGAACTGTCACTCTTTTTATCAACACATCCAACTTCACCATTAACCATTAGACGGTTTAGACCTCGTCACCCGAGCATCATACGATCCAATGATTCAGGATGTATTTCTGATTCATAGCAAAATAACAAAGATAAGATTCATAAACTGAATCTGTATGAAATAATATATATGGATTAGCTTAAAATACCGCACTAAATCCGTCTATTCCAAACTACAAGTCTCCCAACAAGTATTCTCGTAATAAAATTTGGGATCCTTCTTTCCTTGTCTAACCATCTCTCATAACTTTCCCTGATAAACAACCTTAAAAAACTTATGTTCAATGAAGTGTCAACAGTCAACACTCAACAGATCTGCATTCATTTAATATTTAACAACAACACCATTACCATTAACCAATACCGTTTTTAGTCTTAGAGTACAGAACAGCACATGCAAAGGTCATCTATTTATGGATTACCGATTTGTTTTGTCTCATTTCGTAACTAAAACTCGAAACAGTTTAATATACTTGACATTTAACCCTAAACTCCAACTCACGCCACAACAAACAAACTGATCAATCGCCAATTCAAAACGGCACTTATTAAATATTTATTAATCAAACTTACAGAGGAAAATAAAGGGATTTCTTCAGACCATCGTATGAGACATATTTAAATAAATATCAAATTATTTAAAGTTATTGATAATATAAAATTAGTGAAACCGCCGACCGCCGTTTCGAAACCTTCGCGAGACAGTCACGCAATCCAATCACGGCAATCTCATGTCTATTTTCCAAATTTTCTGTAATTTTCACTTAGTTCACTTCAACTGCAATTGGCGAAACTATGTATATTTTAACGAAATATAAAAATCCCCAAATAATTTGATTTCAATTTAAAATGGGATTTCCTCGTTCGTTATCCAGTCAGTACACAGAATTACCATCACACAAAGCATTACCAAAGAAAGGTCTGAAAAAAAGAAATTGGTTTCGATTTCACATTCGTTGTACAATTTACAAACAATATAAACTATAATTTTTAACCAGCAAATTACATAGAACATGCAACATTCCATTTGCTCCTATATGAAACGAGGTTAGTTACATAGTTCTAATTCTAATTCCCATCCAAATAAACCATATAGATATAAGTGGATAGGTATAATCGTATAATAGGTTCATATTCACAAATTCCCATACTCCCAATTCCAAATGCATGAGAACCCTGAAAAAGGTAGAAATGACGCAATCATGATAATCAAAATCACACCTACCCAAAACCCAAATCCTTATTCCATCCCATATGTAACCTTAAAAAATATACCGTCATCGTACGATGCGATTTCTCCCTACACTGCAATTTTGCATGATTCTTTAACAAATACAATTAGTCTACTAAATAGCATACCAAGTAACTCGCAAATAAATTCATAAAAAAATGCATCATTATTTCCATTTCCATCCAATATTCCAGTTACGTCAATAATAACGAGCTGACGAATGATGGCTAAATTAAATTAAAAGTATAATACAGTCGATCCTTTAGGCTTAATACTTCTCACAAGGGAAGTTTTTCGGGGTGTAATGAGGGAATTGCTTGAAACTTTTACGGTGAAATCTAAAAGTCTTATGGACAATAAAAATCGAAAAATTAGGTGCTTAATTTGACGTTGACCATGTTTTAAAAATTACCTAATACAAAAAATCATTTAAATTGACTTTTTAAAATGCTCATAAAACAGTTAATATTGGTCCGATTTTCAAAATTTTTCGAGTTTTGGAATGCCAAAGAGTTATTCCTCAAGGAAATATAAAGATTTGAATTTTCAAAAAAAAATTGAAAAAACAAAAAAAAATTATTCAGTATAACCAAGCTTAAAAAATTTGAAAATTCCAAGAAAATATAGATTTTTTCTAAAAATTCAAATCGTTTTATTTTCTGCAAATTCAGCTCTTTCGCATTCCAAAACTCGAAAAATTTTGAAAATCGGACCAATATTAACTGTTTTATGAGCATTTAAAAAAGTCAATTTAAATGATTTTTTGTATTAGGTAATTTTTAAAACATGGTCAACGTCAAATTAAGCACCTAATTTTTCGATTTTTATTGTCCATAAGACTTGTAGATTTCACCGTAAAAGTTTCAAGCAATTCCCTTATTACACCCCGAAAAACTTCCCTTGTCAGTTCTCATTCTCTATACATTTTTGTTAATTTGTTATCAATATCTTATTTAAAAGCTTTATTAGTAGTTTAATTAAATTATTCAAAATTTAGTCGACCGTAATTATGAATTACAGGCTTTACAGGCCCGTGTAACTCTGTAAACTTTATGTATCGATTTATCCAAAAATCAAAATTACATGAGTGCTTGAACGTTAATTCTAATTCTATCTATGTTCCAGAGACGCCGTTTTTTGTGATGATCATTATACAATAGATAACTGCATAATTATGTCTTATACTATTCATATGAGAATGTATGTATTATGTACATTGTACACGTGTAAATGCTCAACTCGAGAGCGAGACGAAAAATGCAATTAAGGGAAACGAAGAAAAAACAGAAACGCTTCCACAACCTTGGCTCTAGGTTCACGTTCAACAACAAGACATTTAAATACTTGTCCGAGTTTCGTATTTCCTAATATAACTATCACTTATCACCCTCACAAACTGATAATTTTAAGTAGTCAAGCTAAACAAACAGGGATCATCGATCATCTTACTGTTCAAACTTACATGGTATCGTTAAAAATGCAACCTTCCAAGTTTAAAATTTGGAAATAAGCTGATTAGTAATTAGTAAAACAACAAGAAATTCTTTTCTAGGCTTCCTATTGCAAATTGCAATGGAAGGTTGTAACTTGTAACTTATTTTTATTATTGCAAGATGCAAAGCATCTTTAATTAAACTTTCTCACACATCCAATCCTAAAGTGGTTGTGGCTGCTAATTTAAGTTTTTGATTTAAGGTCACAATAAAATGAAACAACCTTTGTTATATCGCAGATCCGAATTATGAATATCAAATAGTGTACAGTGTACAAAATAATAAATTACAAATACCTCTATACCAACCAACGAGTTGATCTTGAATTCCAATTCTTTCTTGATACCTTCCTCTACTTTTGTTTTTGTTAAACAAACTGCAATGAACAATACCATCTTAGAACAAGCCGGAACGCAGAGGCTCGATCGTCCATCGAAATATTCACAATAACAATAAAATAATAGGCATTTAAAACCTATTAAAACTGGATCAAGTTCAAGCTCACCAAATTACCATTTGTTCTCGAATGAAAGAGCAGGGCCGATGTAGATACCAATTCTATAGCTGAAACTAAAAACTAAATATATACATACTCTTACATATGTTATGTATGTGCTATATGGATTAAACACTCGTAAAATAAAGAGCTTCTCAGTCTGCTAGTGCTAATAATACTTTAAATATAAATGCTCTCAATTCTCAAGTACTTTAGTACTTGGTCAATGCAGTCAATTAATAATTAAACCCTTTTTCACGCACTTGCACTTGTAAAGTCGGGCGTCGAGCCTGCATTTCCCATTCATTTTTAGGTTCTGATTTAAAGTGGTACTATACTGGTGGTGGTGATTTGTTGATGTTGACTATTTTGATTTATGAAGTGTGTAAACCTTTGACGCATCGTTCGTATCTTCGTATCAATGAGTGTCCTCGTACTCCTCATTTCATTGGCCATAATCGTCATACCATACCGTTAAATCGCTAATCTCACCAATTAAAATCTAAATTTACAACAAAAAACTACGGAAGTTCCTTTTCCAGCTATCCCTCAATTAAACGATTATTAAATAACGTATGACATGATGATGTATAAAATTAACGGATTTAATGAAGGGACCGATTTCCCCTTCTGAGACGGTTGGTAATTCATTTTAAATCACTATCATGACCCCATCCAATCCATATAAACGACATACGACAACGACATTCCATTTCTTTTTGAGTTGTAAGTTGTAACACTTGTAACGTAACTCCAGGTCCAAGATCCAAACAATAATGCATAGTTCAAATATTGTCTATGACTATAAGCCAGTACAAACAAACAATATTATTTGACATTTGAAGTTGAGATTATAAATTAAATATGTATATCTGGATCCCCGGTCTATTAATTAACGCCACGCCATTATTATGGACAAAGGATTTTTCTACAATTAAAAGTCAAGCTTAATGCCTCCTCATTATTGCCTCCCATCATTATATTTATAATTACCTAACTAAAGGTAAGTAACACTAACAAGCGCATGCTGTACAATTTTAAAGATAAATACTTAAATATCATGCAACCATGCAATATTTAACGCGAATTCGCGTATTAATATTTAATATTTAACGCGATATGACGCTGACGCGATCAATCGCTCTATCAAGTCAAAGTCATTTGAGTCATCGGTCCATCACTCTAATCCGATAATACATACATTTAATTACATCATAATATATTAATATTATGATCCTGTCATTGTCGCATTATAGTTTCTAACAAAGTTTCCAAATTAGAACTGGAAGAAAGCTGGAACTTTGCCATGCCTGCCACGTATTTACTTGCTTCTGCAACTAACAAAAAATACCCATTCATTCAGTAGTATTCCGAAAATCCAGATATATACTGTTACTGCGTAACTCTCTCTCTGTTCGCTAATGCAGTGACCCTTGACCTATCTATGCACTATGCATTCCGTGTTGCTCCTTGCAATAAGATCCTTGTGATCGATGAGCTACTTCACGAGATTGACAGTTAAAATAGAAGGTTTTATTCAATCTACAATAGCCTAACAGGTAATGGTAATTAAGTCGTAAATCTAATTAAACTTTTAGTGGAAATATTAAATATAATTATAGGAACTCTGCCATGCCTCCTTCCTCTTTCCACTCTTGATTTGTAATGGCTGCCTTATTCCTTATTCACATACAACAACAATTTCACTTTCTCCTGCTGCACAAATATTATACACAAAGATGGCAGGACTTTTACAATCTCATTTTTCCCAAACTTAAATTAAACATACATTCAGAATTCATACATAATTAACTAAATGATAATGTGGGTGTGACGGTAACATACTCTCCCCCGTTTTACGCTGCTCTGCTGCGCTGAAACAAACACTGGCCGTCGCACTTCGCATCCTAATTAATGTCTTTACACAACTTTCTTCTTTGCACCAACTTTCTTCTTCTTTCGTCGTGGCACTGACTTCCGATGGTACATCTTCTGTAAACACACCGTGCGGTTGGTGGTTGGGGCCTGGACTTCCTCGTCTTCGGGATCCAGGGGTACATGGGACAAGGGACGGGAATTGACGGAATCTTCGGCTTCATTTAAGAAGGTTCTTGGGACTTTCTCTCGGGGACAGTCAGGTTCTCTAGACCGGTTCAATTCTGTCCGGAGGGGTCTCTTGAGGGGAGTGTCTTTATCACGGATTTTCACACAATGAAGCTTTTCTTGTATACCCGCTGCCGGTGCTAGGGCTCGTTCTCTGGGCTGGAATGGGACTGAGGGGAGCGGCGAAAACAGGTCAGGACCTCCATTTTCTACATCTTCTTGGGATAACTTCCTCGGCAATCCCTCTTCTTCGTATTCCTTGATCTTCTTAACGTACTGATCAGCGAATACAGGATCGTTGTCTATTTTCTTCATCACGTACAGACGGTCGAGTTCGTTTCGCTTCCCATCTGCCAATAAAACATTGTCGGATTTCCAAGGCAAATCCAATTCCCTTCTTGTTCCGACTTTTCGGATTGTCGAGTCCATTATCTCTTGGGACCTCATATTATCTTTAGATCGTGGCTTGTGGGGAGTTGGAGAGATCCAGAACGCTTCTGTGGTGAAGTGGTGCTTCACCATCTGCTGCAGTTTCTCGAGTCCTGAATCAGTAGAACTGCATACATGGTAATTAAAAGAACTTGCCGTAGCCCTTGGACCCTTAGGATTTTCAACAACCCATCCTAAGGGACATTTGTTAGCTACGGGTGCATCCGTTGGACCTTCTGCCCAATCCCTCGTCTGCATCAGCTCCATATTATCTTGTCCGATTAACACCAATGCTCGTTGGCTTGTGAACGTCTTAATGTTGAGATCCTTTAAATGTGACCACTTGTCAAGGAACTTCCGCTTTATGGACTGCTGGGGAAGTCTTAAGTCCGGGATGGTCCGGGCTTGTTTCACATAAAAGGTAACATCTTCATCAATTGGTCGAATCTTGAAGTTGACCCTTGTTGAAGTAATCTGAGTAGACATCTTGACACCTCCAAACTTAAATAGCTCCTCCTTTCCTTTGAGGCCTAAAGCGTCTGCGAGTCCTTTATCTATGAGTGTAATATCGGCGCCCGGGTCCAACATCGCACAAACTGAAATTATTCCTTTAGGACCTTCTAATTTTACGGGAAGTATTTTGAAACTTACTTCCGGTTCATCACCAAGATCCCTGTAGCTGTGTACGTGAAACTCTGAATATTCTTCTTCTGGAGGTTCAACTTCCACTTGATGATGAACTTTCCCATTTTTGGAATTCGTTTCCCTTTTGACATCTTTATTCTGGAAATTAGCACCTTGTCGCTGGGGATCATGAAGAAGGGGATGATGTTTGTATTGACATCCATCCTTACCACAGGGCTTCTTCGATCTGCAATCCTTTGTACAGTGTCCGAAATTGAGACATCCGAAACACAGTTTCTTCTCTTTAACTTTCTTTACTCGGGATTCCAAATTGATGTTTTCAAATGCTCGACAGTTTTGAATTCTGTGACCTGGAACATCACATCCTTGACATTTTATTTGTTGTTGATTTTCATTGGTATTATTCCGTTGATCTTCAACCACGAACACGTTACCACCTTGAGCTCGGTTGCGGTGCGGGCGCTGGTGTTCATTTGCTCTTTCATTTTTGTTGTCAGAGTCAAAACTTGGAGGTCGAATTCCGCAAGCTGCCGTAGTCTTCCTATCAAGCCACTCTGCAAAGCATTTCAAATTATTCTTTCTGGTGGGGTCATCTAACACAAATTCGCCCCACTGCAGAAGTTGTGAATCTGGAAGCTTCTTTTCAAGATCGCTGAGCAACTGTGGATTTGAAAGATGATCTTCACAATTTAAATTTTGAATGGTTTCGGTTAAGTTTCTTACAGCTGTACCGAAGTCGATAAGGGTTGAGAGCTGCTCAGGTTCCACGGGTGGGACATTTCTGACTTTTTCTATGAGGGCTTGAACTACGAATTTGGATTGGCCAAAATACGTCTTCAGGGTCTTCAGTATTCTTGGGACATTCTGTGGCAGGTTCAGTAGACTTTGTACTGTCTCAAATGCCTTTCCTTTTAGGCATTTCCGCAGACGGTGTAGATTATCTGAATCTGTATATTCGCAAGCTTCTGATGTCTGTTCATAAGCGCTGTGAAACATGACCCATTCTTCCGGTCGGCCGCTGAAGAAGGGTAAGTCCTTGCCGTGAACTTGTCTTGCCAGGAACTTGTCTGAAGACTGGTGACTGGGGATGCTTATCTTCTCTAGTGCTTGTACCATGAAATTCACGAGTTGACTGATATCAGAAGAAGCAGGTTGAGGAGGTACAGGAACATACTTTGCTTTCTCTGAACTCTCCCCCGTATTTGATAGGGTTTCCAGCTTCTTCTCAATACTCTGTTGCAATTGATAATCTTCAACTGCTTTAAACTTAGAAAGTTCGGCTCTCTGTTTCGCAATTTCGTATGCTTCCAATGTCTTGGCCATCTCTTCGTCAGACTGTTCCTGTCTCTTGGTTTTATCCTCAGTTTCTCTCTGTTGTGCTGAATCGCCGTTGTCGATAGGAAGTACTTCTGGATCGCATTCCTCATCTGACCCCAGAAGCTGTTCGTGAATTTCTGCAATCTTGTCTTTTTCTAGCTGTGCTCTTTCTAGAAGCAAATTTCTTTTTCGCTGAATGGAAATCTTTTGGCTGTCCGCCTTTTTACGCTGAATAGTCTGTTCTGTCAACTTTTGACGTAGAGTGGTCTTTGCATTCTTCAAGTCTGACTTCACCTTTTCCAATTCGGGACTTGACAACGACGTGATGTCGTTCATATTGTCTTCGCACTCCTGTATGGTTTGGTGAAGATCGGTTATTTGAATATCAATTTCCTCCATAGCGAGATTCAATGCTTCTTCGCAGTCGTCCAGTTTTGACATTTCCTCTTTAACTTGAACGTCGACTTCCTGTGTCTGTAAACGACTGCTGTGGGACTTCTCCGATACGTTTGATCCCACCATTGAACTTGCCCTTGAAGTGTGACCGGCTGATGACGGGAAGTTCCTCATGCCGTTGACGTAGCCGTAATCTTCATCGTGTATGGTACCCGGTCCTTGTGGTCGCCTTGTACGTAGATTGTATCTGGCATCATTCGGGGTTGGACTTCCTCTGCCCGCCATGACTGAAATACCAATTAATTACCGTCGTACGACGAAATTAATAAGGGAATACCGTTAAATATGAAATCGGAACTCTCTTGCCTGATTTAGAGTCTGTAGATTTTTCCGTGCGTGACTCTACGCACACTTAGACAGCTGCTACTTGGCCTAGCAGTGGCCTTTGATGAACTTCGAGGGGACGGGGCGTCCTTGTGACGTGTCCTCTGGAGATTCCTTATGGGTGTGGTGGCCTTGTTGTCCTTGTGACGTTGCCTCTTGTCACTGAGATTGCAATGCTTCCCCTGTGGATGATTGACCTCAAGTGACCTTTGTTCCAGCGCCTCTTCCTCCTTGTTGGGAATGACGTCGGGTGTTACTTCTTTCGGAAAACTGTTCACTATAGAACTGGATCCGTAGTTCGGAAGGACCAAATGTTACTGCGTAACTCTCTCTCTGTTCGCTAATGCAGTGACCCTTGACCTATCTATGCACTATGCATTCCGTGTTGCTCCTTGCAATAAGATCCTTGTGATCGATGAGCTACTTCACGAGATTGACAGTTAAAATAGAAGGTTTTATTCAATCTACAATAGCCTAACAGGTAATGGTAATTAGGTCGTAAATCTAATTAAACTTTTAGTGGAAATATTAAATATAATTATAGGAACTCTGCCATGCCTCCTTCCTCTTTCCACTCTTGATTTGTAATGGCTGCCTTATTCCTTATTCACATACAACAACAATTTCACTTTCTCCTGCTGCACAAATATTATACACAAAGATGGCAGGACTTTTACAATCTCATTTTTCCCAAACTTAAATTAAACATACATTCAGAATTCATACATAATTAACTAAATGATAATGTGGGTGTGACGGTAACATATACATTTTCCCCAACAATTGGCTTCTGACACGTCACGATCCGGACCACGATCATCTCATCTCCACATCCACCATCCACATCTCTCTTATGCATAGAAGTAAATAGATGAATTCTTTATATATATCTATGCTCATTGCTCTTATGAGATGACTCCTATTTTTTTAAATCCTTCAAATCCTGCTTGACCACATGCACCTACAACCTATTAACATTACTACAACTCCGCCAGCCAGGTGAAGGGGGCGGATCCCAATAAATACAATCATGAATCAACTCTCACACAGATAAACGCTTTTTAGTGAGTTTCGATAGAGGCAATACAACTTCTTAAATAACCTGGAGCTTGAGCTTGGAACCTACACGGATTCCAAATTCCAATTAATAAATGGAAGGTAGAATGAGACGAATCCCAGAACAGAATTTACTCAATAACTCAATTACTGAAGATTCATGAATCTTGTTTACTGTCGATGACCTCAAAAACAAGAATTAAGGCGAGATGGGAGATGAAAGATCGAAAGATGTAATGTTGTGAACTTGAAACTGAGGAGCTGTCAATTTTTGTTTTATACCATAACTTCGTTCGATGAAGCTATGGTAGAGCGTTCATTCATTCAATCCATTCATTCGTCTGAAGTATTTTTAAAGTTTAAAAAGATTTCTAAGGCTCAATTCGATATTTTATACATAGACATATTATAATCGAGTCGGTGGTCTGTGTCATTGAAATTCGTTGTTATTGCACCTGCAGTGATTGCATCACACGTACGTACTAATTGACAACAACAATATTCAATTCCCAAGTGAAGTGGACAACCGGCAAACGTCACCTCATGAGTGTCATGAGTCATCAAAACTCTTGACATTATGTCTTATGTCCTACTTTTTAATGGCTGGTATCATACGAGAGATCAAGATAATCAACATTCAACAATTTATAATGAAGGATGAGACTATGAGACGAGGATGATCTGGTCGTAGGTTACCTCACTTACTAGAATGAGCTCATTTTTTTGCTGATTTACAATCTCCCCTACACCTCACCTAAACACTACTAAAAACACCATAAATGCCAGATGGGAAGCGTTTTGATAGCATTTAACAATTTAACCATCAATCGAAACCAATATTCTTTGATTTTTTCTTCAAAGTTCATAAGTTCATACTCATTACCATATCATCATGTAAACAAAAACAAGCGTTGTGTCGGTTGTGTAAAGTGTATAATTTCCAACTGGTCTAGAGGCCCTATGCCTAATCAGGGACGCTTGCTGATGGGTTTCGATCCGATTCCAGAAGGATTTTATAATCATACAATTACAAACTATGAAAACTAGGGCTAAGGGTTGGCTACCGGTAATCGTTGAATTCGACATTTTTGGTATAAGGAAAACGATTTGATTATTTTGATTTATAGAGGTGCAAGGTGATTAAAATTTTTATTAAAAATCTCAAGAGCTGAGATTGTTTCTTACCTTTAGGAAAGGTGGTGGCTAGAACTGGAAGGCGTAAACGGAATAACCAACTCAAACTTGGGATGGAGGATGTTTTCTCTACTACTTTCACAGAGTTAACGTCCGATTGCCCGTAAGCAGATGTCTGCTCCTTGTCCTTAGATTAATTAGCGACAATGGGTGCGAACAAGAACAATTGTCAAGATATCTACTAGTCTCCTTTTCAAACTCCGGCACACGCTTCATTATGAATGGTGCACATTTCCCAATATTATATCCAAGAACGAATTGGATTGAAGATTGAGAAGGCGTAGGCGCTTGGGTTGATTGATTCCAATTTTAATTATTTTAAGATGCAATATGTTTTGTATTTTCTGACTTCGGTGTTGGGCTGGCAATATTGAATATGGAATACGTGACCTGACGAGTCAACAGGCGAAGGATGATTAAATTTGGAACATGTAGTAATGTGACTGGTGGGGTGGAACGGACGGTCCGATTAGTTGCTCGTATTTGTTTCCTCCTGTTGTTCTTATCAATTCAATTCACAAAAACTCCCAACTTCAAACTTATCAGTCCGACCCTTTTCCTCTCTAATCTGAAATGGTAAAAAATGAAAAATAAACAGAGATTAGTCACGGCAGTTCCAGTTAGCTCCACAACCCGGCACTCCGCTTGCAGTACACAGTAGAAGTTCTAATAATGTGTCTATATGTATAATGATTCAGAGACTGATGATGCTATTTAAAAATCCACACTTACAATGTTACAAATCTGTCCATCTTATTCTATTTATTTAGATAGAGACAAAAAATTACCCTGCTGCGTCCGGGTTGGTTCCTCCTTGTCGGTTGATTTTGGTGGTGTGATGTGCAATCGGTTCGTAAATGAATGTCCCTTCTCCTATAGCGTAATAACAGTGTGTAAAAGCCGTCCGGCTGGTGATGTGGTTGGCTCCTTGGCTGACTCACTCCCCGAATCCTCAAATCACAAATGACGGTAAAGGGTTGGCCCTCGCTTATTGCTTATCCCCGAAACACCGAACCGAGCAAGTATCAAGTAGAGCCCGAATTCTGTGCAGTGAGAGTGGAGTGAGCACGAGGAATATGAAATAAGGCGACGTGGATTGGATTGTAGACAGATCGTTTGGTGGATTCTGTTGAAAAATGAAGAAGGCTAAATTTACTTAATGAATGAATGTCAAATGTTGAATGTATACTTTTGACTTTAATACTAATTAATACTGCATACAGCATACAGCATACGCTTATTGATTGATGTAGGATAAATGCTTACCTGATTGATTACGTACGAATTAGGGATGTCAGTGGATCGGATGACGATGTATTTAAATGTAAATATTGAATTTTTGGCTATTAATTGGTAATTTTTGAAGGAGTAGTTCCGGTTCCGTCATCAACAGCCGACAATCGCGAGGAAACTGACAGATTTTTGTGAAAGAGGAAAGTGGAAATAGCGTGTGACGACGAGGAGGCTGGCCTCCAAATTCCACTCCTCATTCGTGCAGCTGAGAAAGGAGGAGGGGCTTTGTGAGATCAGGAGATCCTCATTTCAAACCTTCCCGCTTAAGAGCTCTGTTGTTGCGCGGGATTTAGTCCCACATTATTTTGCACTTATTATTTCCACTCGTTCATCATTTCGTGTTATTTCATGAAAGTTCATGGAAATTGGAAAATGTTGAGACTGGATAATTCGGATTTTTAGTAGAAGCTAGAAGGTGTTCAAGAAATTATTTCTATTTAATTTCGGAACTTATTTTGTGTTTAAATTTATTAAGAGTAATTTTGGACATTGGAAATTGGATGAAGAAGGTAAGCGGATTGGGTTTGGACTTAGGACATATTTTTATTTGATGATGATTTTAAACTGAATTTCCATTGATCGATGACAACTGAGAAGTGAGAGGAGGAGGGATGGGGTGTCTTGCGACTCCATATGTACCGCAGTATAGCTGAGTGTGTGGGATGAGGACTGGGGTGACATGCGACTTACTATCTACCACAGTATAGGCAGGAGTTGTGCGCTTAGTAGGAGGGCTGCGGCTGGGGTTTCTTGCTACTCCCGATCTACCGTTGTTGAGGCTACCTCAACTCACTAGCTACCACAGTAGTACTGGGTTTATCTATCTAGTAAATTAGGTCTCAACTAGTCGAGTAAAGATTAAAGATTCGATCATGAAATGAAGTCCGAAAAGTCGTGATTTCTTAGCTATAATCAATTAACTTCTAAAATCATAGTATTCCACAATAATTGCAATTATTATTATATAATATATTATAATGCTTTTTATTTTTGTAAAAGTTTTGAATGAAGTTTTTATGGGGGTCCGGGTCCGAGACAACATCGTTTATCGTTTTGTTATTCAAGTTATGAAGACAGACTAGTCCGAGACTATTAACACCCGGAGTTTAACATGGTGCAGTATAGGGAATCCAGTCCTCTCCTCTCTCACACACAACACCCGGAGTTTAACATGGTGCAGTATAGGGAATCCAGTCCTCTCCTCTCTCACACACAGAACACCCGGAGTTTAACATGGTGCAGTATAGGGATATAGGGAATCCAGTCTTCTCCTCTCTCTCCTTTCCCATACACCCTAACCCCGGAGTTTAACATGGTGCAGTATAGGAAATCCACACACACACACACATTGTGGGGGAGGAGGGCTGGATTGAATTGCGACTTCTTATATATACTGCAGTGTAGTATAGTGTATAAGCTCAAGCTGCAGTTGTGCATACATGAGGAGTGCTGCGGCTGGGGTACCTTGGGATTCCGCGAAAGCAACAGTTTCGCTCCGCTATGTGCTACCTTCTCTATGCTCTATGCATTATATACAAATACAATCTTGCCGATAGTTTTAGCAAAATCCGAATCTGCAATAAAAAGCCGTTTGCAATTTTGAGATAAATCTGGAAAACCGGGTATAAGTCTTTATTTCAGAGACGCGAGGAAGTCCTATGGCAAAAGCAAAGAGAATCAAGAGAGTGAATAGAGTAGTTATTTTGGGCGTCCTCTTTGGTTGGTTGTTGAGAGTAGTAGTGGGTTGTTTGTGTTGTTGATTCACTGACACAGTCCAACCAACATGCAACCTATACAATTCTATGCATGAAACACACCTGAGAAACTGAGAACTCTGACTGAGAAGGGAGTCAAGGGAGTGAGTAGTTGAGTAGATTCTAGATGATCTCATCTTACAAAACTAAACTTTTATTTACATTTCTATTTTCTGTACTAAAAATATGACACCTCTACAATCCAGCTCCACCACCACCACCACATTTACTATCAATTAACGGAGTTGCAGTTCACAGATCAGAGAAGTCACACTGTTTACAGTTTGCAGTTTGCAGTTCACAGTTAGTTGCAGGCTTGCATGCAGGTAAAAATTAAAATCAAAATTGAATTTACAAATGACAAATGAAAATAAATGTACAAAACACAAAATATTAATATAACAACAAACAATTAACAATAACGGTTGCAATTTGCAATAGGCTAACTTTGACTTGATTCAGTTCACAGCAGTTGAACTTGAACCGTCATTCATTTTGAACTGAATTTTTTATTTATTTCATATTTGCATGCAACGTTGAACGTTGAACGTATTATTTTGAAACTCTTAAAAACTGAACTTATTTTGCTGTATATGTTCTATGTTGTTTTAGGTACCTCCTACTCCTAACTCCTAGCACCTAGTACCTAGTGCCTAGCTTAGCCCAGACAGACCAAGATTGAAGATGTTAAAGTTTATCCGTGGCAAAGGGACACATCTCTCTGCGGAAAGGATCAAGATTCAAAAGGAACTGTTTGCTTTTAAAAAGGTATGAGGTACACGACGACTCTAGACTCTATCGTCGAATATATCTATTTATTTGCTATTATAATTCTGTCGTCCAGTCCAGTCTCCAGTCATTAAATTAAATCCAAAATCTTCGTAACATGTGACATGAGCAGTTAGTTGTTCTCTATAACCTATATATTCAATATTATGCTTGCCTTCTTAAATTTAGACGGTGACACATGGATTCCCTTCAAAACCGACTGCGCTAGCCTATGACCGGAATCTTGGACTTCTAGCTATTGCTAACAGAGCTGGATATATCATTGTGTAAGTATTGTACACTTTGATGATGCTTCAATTTCGAATTCAGACCAAGTTTGACTATATTTGAAGTTGAGAAATCGAATAGATGATTGATTTCGTTGAATTTCTTACCTGTTATCTCTATGTGCAGTGACAAAATCTACATATTTTAATTATTGCATAATTGGCATTTTTTATTTAGGGTTGGACAGCCAGGAGTTGAGTTTTCTGGACAACATCCCATATTCGCAGAGGAATCGGCTGTTATCAAAATTATATTCGTTCCCAATTCGGTAGGATAAGAGATCTCTTCAACTTTTATATTTTCATTTAGTTAGATTTGAATATTCAGCGACAGCAATGTCAATGTTGAAATTGTTGTCTGTAATCGAATTGTTTTTTGTAGGCCCGTCTTATAACCCTTTGTGATAACAATTCACTACATCTATGGAAGTTTAGTAATTCAAATTTAGTTCTCGAGAAAAGCTATTCTCTTGAGGGAAAGTAAGTGAAACGATGGACGGATTTTCGTTCTGAGATAAAAAATTGCCCTCTAACATTTCGGTTGTTGAATTTTAATTCCTTTTGTTTGTGATGAACTTTACAGATTGAAGAAAATATCAACAATAACCGTTAAATCTGATGGAAAGCAGGCATACGTTGGAACCGAAGGCAGTAATATATACACATTAGATATTGATAAGTTTGAAATTGGAGATAAAATCATCTATCTGGATGTCGTCTTGCAAAAGTAGGCAACATAATTTATTAACGTTTTCACATTGAACGTTCGCTTCCTTAAAATTAAAGAAGTGAATATTGTTATTTAAAGTGGACCCGAGAACTATAAAGTTAATCCTGGAGCAGTTGAATCTATTCTGGAAGTTCCTTCGGAAGCTAAATTAATAATCGGATATGAGCGTGGGCTTATCGTACTGTGGGATCTTACGGCACAGAAAAATCTCCGGGTAATTATGTAACGCAGTTAAATCAAAGTTTGACATTTGACTGATTTGATATCCACTACGACTGCCAACTTCAAGATTTAATTAACTACGAGGTATTTGTTAACTTTTCAGAATTACGTACCAAATCAACAATTAGAAGACTTGAGCTGGCTCGAAGAAGAAAATGAACAAAAGAAACTGTTCGTTTCTGCACACAACGATGGTTCCTATATGATTTGGGATATAGAGAACGGTCAAAAACCGAAAAAAGAAGCATCGACACCGTATGGGCCTTTTCCTTGTAAGAGGATTGAAAAAATACGGTTTTGGAAGGATGGCGATGGAGAACAAATGTGTGCCTTCAGTGGTGGAATGCCTAGAGCTGCATATGGAGATCATTTTACTGTCACTGTTAAATCGGAAGGTAGGATAATCAAAAATAATATGATGAACAATTTTATTTTTAGAATTTGAAAGCTAGCTAGATTATTGTATGACATTATGATCGAAATCAAATCGTTATCCATATTTTAAAAACATGTTGAATATTTTTGCAAATTGTAGGATCATCCGAGAGTCCTCACGTAACTTTCGACTTAACATCAAAAGTTATTGATTTTGTCACGATTTACCCTGCAAATAACGAAGATACTGAGACACCTCAACACGGTCCTAGTGCTCTTGTAATCTTAGCTGAAGAAGAATTGGTTACGGTGGATCTTCATTCAGAAAATTGGCGAACATTTCATCCACTGCCATATTTAAATTCAATTCATCCCTCTGCAGTAACTTGTTTCCAACACGTTGACAGTGTAAGCGATCAAGTCTATGATGCACTAAAGAAAATCGGTGTTCCTGGTGACCATTCTAAAAATCCTTGGCCTATCGTTGGGGGAAAATTGTCTTCAAACTCAAAAACTCCCCCAGGCAAACCTTCCTTGCCAGACAAAAAAGGCGCCCTTACAAGAGGGAAAAGCCTTCTCATCTCTGGACATGAAGATGGTTCTGTCAGATTTTGGGACTGCTCAGGAGTTTGCCTAGCTCTTCTTGCCAAGTTCAACTCTTCAGTCCTGTTTAGTGCCAGTGATGATCTGGATGGTCCATTACATGATTCTAGTAATGCAAAGGATGAAGAAGACGACGAATGGCCCCCTTTCAGGAAAGTTGGTATTTTCGACCCTTATTCGGACGATCCTCGATTGGCTGTTAAGAAAATTGGGTTCTGTTCCACCTCTGGAGTTCTTGTAGTCGGTGGTACTGCAGGACAAGTAGTTGTCGTCAACACTCTGAAGCGTGGGATTCTACCAGAAGAACCGTCCAAGTTAGAGGTGAGTTTACTTGGTTTTTTTAATCACAATGTTTATAGACAATTAAATTATGACAGAGTGACAGAGTATATACTAGGTTAGGTAATAATCAAATTCAGTCTGATAATTATTATGACACATTTGTTTTAGATAACAACCTGCAACTTAGTTGCGGATAAGGATGGGTTCGCGTGGAAAGGACACGGTCCGTTAGACTTCAAGCCAAAGAATAATCCAAATATAGCGAATCGAGAAGGTAAGATAAGAGATAAGGGTTAATTCCATATATATATTAGTGATTTCACGGTTCGGTTCGGAATCACTCATATATGGGTTAATTCGATATCAAGTAATAATAATAATAATTCGACTATATATTGTAAAATAACGATTGTGATGAAAACAGGCGAGGAGTCATTTATTGTTGGTGCATTGCTTCAAATTCAGCCCCCTGCGGCTGTGACTGCGTTAGCGTTAGACGCTCCTACTGGCGTCACTGCGATTGGAACAGCGCACGGAGTACTTTTATTTGATTTCTTTCGTAAAAAAGTTGTTATGACCAGGTCGACGCTAAATCCAAATGGTTAGTATCCCTTATTACTGTGAATTAGACGATAGATGCAAGAATTTGAATGATTCTATTTTGATGTTGTGAACTATTTAATTAATCTTATCTTCTAAATTTTAATAGATATTATGGCTGCTGGAGATACACCTATATCTCGAAGAAAATCAATCAAGAAATCCCTGAGAGAATCATTTCGACGTCTTCGAAAAGGTCGGTCTCAAAGGCTGCCATCCAGTCCGGTTAAAAGTCCTTCCCTATCAACCGTTCAAAGTCCTGGGAACGAACCTCCATCAAAGCCTTTAGAACGAGCAATTGAAGCAAGAGATGAATCGATGACTTCAATGGTTCGATGTGTGACCTTTGCTAAGACCTACATCGTTAGCTGTATGTTTAAATTTATTAATATATTGTAATTCGATTATTCGAAAATTTTAGGATCATCAAACTAATTTAATTTGTATATGCTCTATTTAGTGCAAACAACAACTCCGACGTTATGGGTTGGAACGAATGCAGGGACAGTTTACGTTTTTACTGTTAATGTGCCTGGTGGAGAGAAGAGGTCTAAGGAAGACGTTGGTTGTCAAATAGCTAAAGAAATTCAGTTGAAGCATCGAGCACCAGTACTATCTGTTATTATCTTAGACTGTAATTCATCCGCTGCTGAAGGATTCTCACCTCAACACGATCACCTCGGTCCCCACAAAGTAATTATATCTAGTGAGGAACAGTTAAAGGTAAAGGAAAATTTTACCGTCCATCTCCAAATATGAATATGCTACATAAGCGACTGAAGAGGGATCGGTCGATATATATTTTTAGTGCTTCCGACACTTCCGAGCTAACAAATGAAAATATCGTTCAGATTTAGAAATCCAATATCGATAAAGGTATTTAATGAAATTATTTTTTTTTTTAGATATTTACACTACCTGCATTACGACCATTTGGAAAGCTAAAATTGACAGCCCAAGAGGGATCGAGATTAAGAGGAATTCGTGTCCAGATATTTGCCTCTAATGTCGATGAATCTTATTACGAGAAATGTTTAAGTTGTGTGACAAATCAAGGAGACTTGTACACAATTACAGTGCCGGATTTAAGAAAGCAAATAGTATTCGGTCAATGTCTTAAACGAGAAGATATCACTGGGATTTCCAGCTTTACATTCAATGAATTTGGAGAAGCCTTGTACCAAATCAGTTCCAGCGAGCTGCAGAGAATAAGCATATCAACGCGAGGAGCAACACTACCCAAATGTACAATCAATGGTCATTTTGACGAGACCGCTGCGGCTTCTATAAAAGTTGAATCGAATAATATTTCCCATTCCGCTGTATCTGGAACAGCAGCAACTACTTCCTCTACAAATCAGTCTGGAGTTCCTGTAGAAGAAGGAGGCTCAGAAAATGGAGACATAACGATTGACTCTGTAAGAGATCATATGAATACTTCGCCTGAGCCACCCGTAATTTCAACCGTCAACACTGCGTAAGTCCGGAATTTACGATGGTTTTTTATGATTTATGGAATTCAATTTTGGAACTGACTTTTATCATTTGGGTTACACTGTATACAGCAGCGTTGTAGAGGAACGCCTAATTGACGGTGGAGCATTGATCTCTTCCGGTGAAAACGGAGTAAAAAACCAAATAAGAAGTGTCACCACTGTAACCACTACAACGGTAGTGAATTCCGTCCAAAGTAATTAAAAATACTTGTTTATTCTCAACTTCAAATATTTGAATATCAATGTGAAAATGTGATAAATAATTATATTTAATCATTTAATGTGTACTTACTTTCAATAGATTCGACAGCAAGCGCTTCAACTTCCAGTGCAGCCTCAAGTTCAACTTCCGCTTCATCGGAGACCACAGTCGTTCGAGCCCCATTAGCCGAAATGGAAGACCCAGAATTTTTAGTAGGAGCCCGAGAATCAGCTCTTTGAGATTTAGCTTTACCGTTAATTTCTGTGGAAATCGTAGTAGACCACCGATTCGAATTGTAAAATCTTGCTGAACTTGACTGTTCTACTTTTTCAATTTCGTCTTCTATAGACAGGACCATGTAGTAGTGCATCACTGATTTAACTTTTTACATCAGAGATCGGACTGACGACTGGCTATACAGGACGAAAAAAAAAGTCATGTTGAGCACGAGTCACTGGCTTTAACTACTGCGAATGGAAAGTTTTATCCTGTTTTTATTCAGAATGCAAAAGAATCATGGGCCGCAGTTATACCTAATTATAATATGTTTTAGAAGAGAATGCTAGTTATTGAACAATGCAATTAATTTGGCAGCTTATGACAAATTAATAATGTAAGTCCATGGTATTGCAGATGAAAAAATTAATTAAAACGAGAACTGATCTTTCGACATACGACATATTCAGAATTTAGAAGTTCAATCACATCGAGGTATTTCAATTTTCAATTTCGCATAATTACAAACAAACTTGAGCTGTTAAGTGATTTTGATATGCATTTAAATATTTTACTGACTTTTTCCGGATCTTGGGTTTGCGGAAAACCAAGCCACTAATGCCTACATCTCTTTAGTTGTTTGTAACCAATTAATGATAACTAGCTTGTAGAAAGTCGGAACTTTTTTAACGCTTTTCTATTAACTGGTGACTGGGATACGCTGATATTACATATATATATATGCACCTAAACCTATATTCTCCGTTTGCGTACTTAAATCACATGAATGAAGGTTCGCTGTATCACTTGCAGAAACGTACCTTTTGTGCCTCGATCCTCTTTTACATTTCAGTAATCTAGATTTATACGTGGTTATGATTTTCTTTACATACGACATGGAAGTTATAAATAATATTGTAATACTTCTAACTAATCTAACGAACTACCAAATGGACTAATCCTACATGACATGACATGAATACCTATATAATGCAACGTAAATAAAATAGTCATTTTTTGTATAAGTTAAGTTTTGTGTTAGGTGTTGGTAATTGGTATTTAATACTATTATGATTTTGGGGATAAAAAGTTAAGTAAGGCTTAGCCGCAATTTAATTCATAGTTTGTAGACTTCAGTTAAGCTTGACCTGTAATTTTCTCGGTTGCTTCATAATCCATAAATTTGTTTTAATTGTACCTTATGGTAATTTAATGTTAATAAATTAAATCGATGGTAAAAGTAAAAGTTCAAAACAGCTAATTAATTATGATAGTTTCACTCGCATTTACAGATTCCTCCAGAGTTACTGCAAACTGCATGCAAATGATAGGAGCATCGAACATCATGTTATGGCCTCTGAACATTGCCTTGTTTACATTTACATTCAGCTTTGAAATAAGTGGACTTGGTAATTTGGTATTGGTATTGTCAATTGTTCGCCTTTAATAGAAAAAAGTTAGTATCGTAACTTTATTAAAGTAATAATTCGATGAACAAATCGCAAATGTACATATACATTACCAATAGATAGGTACATAAATAATAAATTGATAGGAATTTATGACGGTAGCTGTCAAACGCTAAACTCCTAATGAAAATCAACGGCATCGAATCTGAATCCTTTCCAAACGTATATGACAGTCAAGTGCCTGGAAGTGTAGTCTGGTCTGGATCTGTAGATTTGAACACTGAGCTGAGAAGAAAAACGCAAATCGATGATTGTATCTTATAACTTTGAACGAAATTAAAATAGCAGAGTCGAAGTCATCAATCTGGAAACGCGATGTTTTGAAATTTTGAATGCTTTTTCTAGCTAGCTGACGCTGAGCTGCTATCAACATCTTATCTTATTCCCGGAGTTAAAAATGAATGTTCATGGTTAATGGTCATGCTCTGGTGGGGAAACACGGTCCGTCAGTCCCCCGAATTTGCCATTCACCAACGCCCCGACAACCCAATATATACATTTAGGAGCAGGATCGACTGCAGATAAGAATCACATTGATTGGAATACGAGGAAGGAGGAAGGAAACAGAAACAGATGCTGGGTGCAAGTTGACATTTGTTAAACAAAAAAAATTTGGCTTCTGTCTGATTGAAGTACTATTTCTGTGGAAGTGCCGCCAGAACAAGAGGGAAGGAAGCCTTGCTATCAATTTTACAATTGATTGGAGTATCGAAGTCAAGAGAGTTCACATAAACGATAGCATGTTCCAATGAATTGGTACTCAAAAAGTCCTTCCACTCTGAGTCTAATGATAGCCCTAGTTGTTGTTGAACGAACGATGTGGGCACAGTGGGTCGGAAACTGTACACCAATACAAATTGAATTAATTTCAAACCTTCATTATCATATTCAATATTAATAAATGTTATAAATTAGAACTAGCAATATATATATAATTAACGAGATCTGAAAAGAGAAAGTGGATAAGCACATCATGCCATTTTTGTTTAAAATACCAAGACAAAAATAGAATTATAATAGAATAAAAAATTAGGTACGCTGTGTCGCCTTACGCTTTCAGAATGGCTTTGAGGGCATGTTTTCTCTCGCGATTGGCAAACCAGTCAATGAGATGACCAGCCATTTTGGGGGCATTTCTATGCAATTTTAGAAATTTTGGATAATTTTTCAATGCCCATGCGGACCTGACCTGTAATGCATGGCTTATTGACTCATCAGTCTTTTCTTCATCTGTTAATTTACACATTACCGTTCCCAAATCTGTAAATTTTAAAGAACACCACAATATGTTAACAATTTTGTACTATGATATAACTAGTACTTTAAAACATGTTCGTCAAATTGGACATTAAAGTAACTTACCAAGAGTATTTGCGGTAAAAACATAGTATAGAATACGATAAGCAGTAAATTCGATTCTACTCGGTGAGGAGATAGCCGGATAGAGTTGTACTAGTTGAGACTGGCATTGATTAAATTCTTCATGATCTCCTTTTTCTAAAGCGATTCTAGCATGTACCTCATAAACAGCTACCGTAAATTCATTTCGGATTCTTTGTACTGTCAAATCCTGTCTAATTGATTTTAATTGATCACAAGCATAGCGATAATCACTATTCGCTTTCCATTTCCTTTTCACCAATTCTAAACTTTTCTTGAGTACATGAACTGGTCTAATTGTTGAAGGATCTGGAGCCTAAAAAGCAAAGCAAATATTATTGTAAAATGAACCTATTTCAGGCAACAATCACATTAATCCGATGAACCCAGGCAGTCAGTCATACGACCCACTACCCAATTCCTAGATTATTTTAAATACTCCAGAAATTCGGTAGTTATATAATTGCATGCCCCTCATTTTTAATTGCTTTTACTTACAGTGGTTAGACGAAAATATTGTTTCTCCATGTCTAGACATGTTCCAGTGACAGTAGAGGCATCCCAATCCATATCGTTATAAGACGGATTGGTATCAATAGCCCATGAAACCGGTGCAACAGATCTAGATTCAGCAAATCCACCCAGCCTACTCTTCATTGATGCAGAAGCTGGGCGAGTTTGTTTGGGAATTCGATATTTTCCTCGGCCAGCATCTATAAAAAATAAAATAAAATAGACAAACTCTACCACCACACCACCTTAATGAAGTCTGCATAATTTTTATAAATAGCGGAACCTCTTACTTTCTCTTGCAAATCGAGCAGCCCTGGCACTCATTTTTTCTGTAGAAACACACTCATCGTCCACTTGCATGATTCCGTACTCACTGTACATATGACAAGGTTTCGATGAACTACGAAAAATTATTTAATAATTTCATTACTAACTACTTAAACATCAAATACAATTCAGGTAAATATGCATATATGTAATATAATGTATGTAATTTACCCAGCATCCGAAGCACCCTTTTTGGCCAATTTGCCGGCTCGCTTGTTTTTCAGCTTCTTATTTGCTTTACCTTTACCCTTTGGTGATATTCCGCTGTAGTAATCAGGAGATGGGCTGGATCTGCTGATTCGAAAATACTTATTACTCAAAGTAATTATTGGTAAGTGCATTTAAGTTTGCAAAATATTCAAGTTATTGCATATAGGCATCTATATACATAAGAGTGGCCGTCTGTATGTCACTGACGTTCCATCTATGCGTTTCTTACTGGGTTGACTTATCGAAAAACTGAGATAGCCAAAAATTCTCAAAAAAATTCGGAAATGCTGTAGGCTATATGCCAATTTAAAATTCCGTGACCTGTGACCTTGGCCAACCTGACCTAATGTAATAGTGTACCTAAATGGTCGTGTGACATGTCTATTTGCACTGTTGTACTTTGACAAATGCTTTGGCTATGTTGGAATTCTAAAATTTTGACCCCTTGACCTTGAAACGGTCAAAGTTGTCGAAATTTCGAAATTATCGTGTGACATATCTATTGACAACTTCTTTCGCCGAGAAATCATTTGGTTGTGTTAGAATTGTGAAATTTTGACCCCTTGACCTTCAAATGGTCAAAGTCGTCAAAATTTCGGTTGGAGTAAGGGAAAGGGGACCATTTCTTCAGAGTCCTTTGTTACCACCATTGTTGCCACCAAATGTTGCCACCAGTGATTTGTAGCCACCAAAACGTTGCCACCATCGAATTTGTAGCCACCAAAAGGTTGCCATCATGGGACTCATGCATGTGACCCAGTGACCCTTGAGATGGTCTGTACGGTAATGACATTTATTTTTTCGAAATCCGGTGGTGGCAACAATGATGGCAACACATATCTCTTGGCGGCAACATTTGGTGGCAACAATGGTGGCAACAAAGGACTTTCGGTTAAGTTAAAATTTTGAGCCCATGACCTTTAAAGCTGTTGAAATTATCGAAATCTCCTCAGAAATTCATTCTTAGGGCTTTAAGTATGAAGGTGCAGGTGTTGTTTCAAAAACATTGCACATTGTTTAATTTAATTGTTTAAAACCAAAGGTATACGTTTTTTACTGGGTTGACTTTTCAAAAAACTGAAATAGCTAAAAATTCTTTAAAAAATTTTGAACTGGCGTAGGCTATATGACCTTTTGAAATTCTGTGACCTGTGACCTAGGCTTACATGACCTTGCGTAATATTGTATGTAAGTGGTCGTGTGACATATAAATTCACACCGCTGAGCCTTGGAAAATACTTTGGCTATGTTGGAATTCTGAAATTTTGACCTCTTGACCTTGAAACGGTCAAAGTCGTCGAAATTTCGAAATTATCGTGTGACAGATAGATTGACAACTTCTTTCACCGAGAAATCTTTCTGTTGTGCTGGAATTTCAAAATTTTGGCAACCTGACCTTCAGACGGCCGAAAGGTCTAATTTTGGTCATTGCCAAATTTACGGAGTGAGGACGTATCTCCTTTTTAATGTGAATTAGTGATTAGAAGGGTTTAGTGTTGTATGTTAATAGGGGTGCAGGGTGTTTGGGGCAGGGTTCAATGATAGTACTTATTTAGATAGGACAGTGAGGGAATTCTTGGGGAATGGATGTTTTAAGGGTTCTAGACCGGAACCCTTAAACAACGGCGTTGGTTTAAATAACCAACAACGAGTAGGGCAACGTTCAGAGGTGTCCGTATCTTCACCTAAAAGGGTGCAATGTGCAATCGTAAAAATTGCTGTGGCTCACGCCTGAAACTTTTTGTTTGAAATTAGTCGCCACCATAGAATTGGATAATATAGTAGGCTGTCACTAAACGTTTATCTACAATTTTAAGGCCCGATATCGGGCCTGTGGCTGCCTAGTATGTTTATATTTTACATCAAGGGATATAATACCTTTTCCTTCGTTTTGTAGATCTACGTTTAGTTGAGGATGACCTAGAAGAGTCGGAAGATGATCTGGAGCTGGAACCGGAAAGAGAATTTGACCTAGAAGACGAACGGGACCTAGATCTAAAATTATTTCTACCACCAGCACCACGACCTCTGGAACTTCCGTCTTTGCCTCGTTTCCCAACAAGACCACCACGGGCGCCTCGGCCTCGGCGTCCCCTTGAATCACCAACACCTCGTAACGAAGGAACAAGGTCCGGTTTTATTGGCTTACCAGTTATTTTACCTTTAATTGGACCGGACAATGAAGCAAATGGAGATATCTTAACTTGACCATCGCTGATACTGAAAACAAATACATATAGGAATCTGTTTAAAATCTCGTAAGCTAATTTAAACATAACATTTTTCAAAAGAGATGTCTAATTCTAATGCATGTCTAAGCGAAATGTAAATCACACAAATAAACAAATATAAATATTCTTACTCAGGTAGAGGTTCCTTAGTCCAATCTTTTGACTGAAGAACTGAATCTGAGGCAGCACTGATTACTTTGCCTTTTAGAATAATATCGACCCTGTCTTTGTCCATGTCATTTGCGCAAAGTGCATAGCAGCGGTAGACATAAGCCCTGTTAACGAAATAATGAAAATGATTAGTTACAGAACACAGAAGATATAATTATCTATCAGGGTTTATCAATATTATCGGGCTGAATAATAACTCACTGCAGACTTGGTGGCCAATCACTTGGATCCATAGCGCTGATAATTTGCTCCTGAGTAAGCGTAGTTTTTGTTTTCGACAATAAAGGTGTTGGGAGCAAAGGAGTTCTCTTACCATCAAGATTTGAATATCCCGACCAACTCTGCTGCTTACTTGCAGAACCACCGGAGTATCCCATACTATTTACACCCGCATTAACACCGCTACCGCTTGGGTTTTGCAGAAGACTTTGATTTCGACTCTCGTTATTATATATACGATTATTTATATTAACATTACCGATGGTACTACCAAATCCTGCCGTTAAATTACTAACATTAGTCTTCTTAGGATTCCCAAGAGGTTCCAAATTCGGGTTGCTGTTGTTATTAAACTGATTCTTGCCTTGAGGACGCTTAGGTTGCAAACTAAATCGAATTGGTTTGGGACCACCAGGATTCTGTTGCTGTTGAATGGGCTGTGACTGCTGCTGTTGATTTTGCTGCCGGGATTGACGCCATTGCTCATACGCTGATAATCCTGGTTGAGCCCCGAACGAATTGAACGGTGCAGAATTATTAGAGTTACCCATGCCTACAGTTGAAGGAGGAGGAGGTGGCTGATTGAAATTCATATTATTCATAAGAGGTCTAGGTGGAGGGACAGATGGACCTGGACCCCCCATTTGTGGAATCGCTGCGGGTGGCTGGGACACTGGACTCGAAAAATTCATTCCTTGTATACCCTACAATTCAAAATACAAATACAAAACATGAAAACGGCACTCCACAATTACATTTATTTTTTATCAATTTAATTACAAAAAGCTCAATTCAGTCTTACATAGTCATTGCTATAGCCGTAGGCTCCATAATTATAAGGTTGGGGAGGGGGGACGTACCTAAAAAGATTCAAAACAAAATAATGTTAGTTACCCGCATATTTGTAAAACAAACTCAGTTTACCAAAGGAAAGCCGGTGCCTTTTTGCTTTTTGCAATTTTTTACAATTGTATGACTTGTGATTTTGACCAACTTACGCTGGGAAAGGATAAGTGTATGACCATGAAGCAGCTGCGGGGACATTATTGTTGCTGCTACTATTAGTAGAAGAAGCCAACTTCTTTGCTGCCTCCACAGCCTTATTAATAGCCTCTTGGTCTGCCATTGTTGATCAGTTGATCGTGAGTTTTTTATTTTAAATGATATATACTTAATTCTTATTATTAATTACGCCTATTATTTTGCTAAATAAATTGTACAATAGTTAATTAATATCAACTTATGCTAGACCCCTATCACTATTCATTACACATTATACACATTGCATAGACTTCTACTTTCTAGGTTCCCTAACTTATCGTAATTAACAAGAGTTTAGTACAAATACCACCAAATCAAGAGTTTGATTAAATCAACCTAATCTAACAAACTAGGAATAGTTTACAGATTTGACCTTTACGAGGAGTTATAAATATCAAATATAATGACAAAGGTCAAAGGTTGATCTTAGTTTGGATTTGGAAAGGCAAAAAGGCGAAGGGATTTTGGAACTTTTTAGGAAAATTACAACACCACAAGGATTACGAAAGAGATTGACTACAATAATGCTGCTTGGCAACCGTTGTTGGCAAGCGGCCGTTGTCAAGCAATCCTGGCGACGTCTCGTAAAAATCAGCGCTAGCGCTCAGCGTCGGCTATCCTGGAAATTGGATTCTGATGGTGCCTGGTCTACCGTCCATCCGTTGCCCTCTTTCTTGCGGTGAGGTGTGCAGTGCAGGCAGTATTGATTAATTGATCAATAAATATCTAAATGTATTTATGTTTGATGTTATTACGATCGATGTAGTGTATGATGCTATTTCATATTTTGTGTTTCAATGTCAAATCACAAATGTGATCTGACGTTTGACGTTTGCGTTTGATTTAATGTGTAATGCATAATGTCGACTGTTACGAGTACGAATGAATTGACCGTGTAATCGCCAAAAAAATTAGATATAAAAATGGTTACGTAATCAGAAGACTTGACTTTGGACTTTTGGAGACTTGATTTCTGAGAATATTTCTGGCTTGCTTGTTGTTTCAAGTTCGTCGAATCTGTCTTTGCAGTCAGTTGCTAATTCTTATTCTTGTTTTAATTTCAAATTTTGAATTTGTACTGGTTTATGGTTTTTTGGACTTGATCCTCATTTATTATCCAAATATTGATAATTAACAGATTTCTAAGGAAGGGTCCTTGTCCTTGCTTGTCTTGTTACGTCTTGTTTTGTGTTTCTTGTTTTCTGCTCTTTTGTCTTTCTTGCAAAAGTGCTGTGCCTTGTTTGCTTTGCTTGTACTTCTTTCTACTGCATACTTACTGTCCGCGGGCAGCTTGCCTGACAGCCTGAGGATGGACGATCAACGATGATTTAATGATTTCAATTCACAAATTGAAATTGGCATTCGATTTGTGATTTGGTTTTTGTGGCAATGAAGCATGAAAATTAGAGCAGAGATTCTAGTGTCTGGACTGGAAAGTCTGGATTCAGGATTTTTTATTTGCAAATTCAAAATTCAAAAATGCAATCAAACTCTTTTTGCTTTTAATTTCAATCTAAGAAACGGAAAGCCTCAATTGCAAATGGCTTCCAACCGTTCGATTCGAACGATTAAAAATTACAATTCAATTACAAATTATTACAATTTACAATCAGTGACTGATTTTATTGTTGATTTTTATTAATTTTTTTGAGCCAAAAACACTCCTATATAATTATGTTGTGAGAAGAATGTTCAATGTTCCTTGATATTGATATAATATTTAGGAGGAGCCTCTATCTGTGAAGGACGGAGATGAACTGAAACGTCAGTCAGTCCTCCTTTCACTCCTCAAAATTCCACTTGCCATAATAATAATAGACGGGGAGGTTCAAAACCTACGTCCACCACTTCCAACCTCAGGACGACCACCCACCATGCATCAACATGAATCATGTTGTAGCAGTGTGCCACGGTCAAGGTCAAACGTCACACCAAAAATGACCATGACCATACCATTCATTGCCATGCATGCCACTGTAATTTATATTCTATTGATCTAATCTACAAGCTTTTGACTTCTGACTTTGCGATTAAAACTGACTGTGAACCAGTGAACCGCTGTGAACTGATTACTTAATTAATTACGTATGTAATGCCTTGTGGTGATGGTGACTCGACTGGACGGGGCGACCGACTCATATTCATAATATTATTAATATTCATATATTTTATTAGCGATGGATGGGCAGGTTGGGTTATGTTGTTGAGTGGAAAACAATTGAACTAAAACTAAAACGGGTGTTGTGTGTGTGTTTGTGAGAGGACTGGATTCCCTATACTGCGCCATATTAAACTCTGCGTCAGATAAAATGTTCAATATTCAGGAACAATTAAAAGTGAAAAGAACAAAGCCCACCTGCGCTTCGCTTACCTTAACGTTTGACGTTAATTTTCGAGCCCGTGTCGTGGAATACAAAATACAACAATGGTGATGTCGTGATGTGTGTGTGCTGTGCTGCAGCCTTGCACCTTGTGGCGTGGCACTCTAAGAAGACTCGACTCAACTTACAACACAACTGCACTGTGCACTGACTGATTCTTTTCTGGTTGTATTTGTAGCCCGCTCTATTATATTATCCATCGTGTCCGGCGTTTTGCCGCCCTGGACATTTGCCACCCGGACACTTCCCGTCCAAAGCGGACACTTCCCACCCGGACATTTCCCACACAAAAAAGCGGACAGTTCCCACCCTACTTTGGCACCCGGACATTTCCCACCCGGACAGTTCCCACCCTAAGCTAAGAAAATACGCATACATGAATGACCCTTGTTATCTTAGTTAACATCATCCTAGAAATTACAATGCCATGCCTGTCCTAAAGGTTAGGTTAGGTTAGGTTAAGTTAGGTTAGGTTAGGTTAGGTTAGGTTAAGCTAGGTTAGGTTAGGTTGACATAGGGAAATTAGTACGGTCTTGACATGGGGAAATTAGAACGGTCCTGACATAGGAAAATTAGTACGGTCTTGACATAGGGATATTAGTACGGTCTTGACATGGGGAAATTAGTACGGTCTTGACATAGGGAAATTACTACGGTCTTGACATAGGGAAATTAGTACGGTCTTGACATAGGGATATTAGTACGGCCTTGACATGGGGAAATTAGTACGGTCTTGACATAGGGAAATTACTACGGTCTTGACATATGACTTTCAGTACGGTCTTGACATAGGACTTTTAGTACGGTCTTGACATAGGGAAATTACTACGGTCTTGACATATGACTTTCAGTACGGTCTTGACATAGGACTTTTAGTACGGTCTTGACATAGGGATATTAGTACGGTCTTGACATGGGGAAATTAGTACGGTCTTGACATAGGGAAATTAGTACGGTCTTGACATAGGGATATTAGTACGGTCTTGACATGGGGAAATTAAAGGATCATTCACAAAGTAGGGAATTCTGGTAGTCTTTTCGAGGGTGGGAAGTGTCCGCTTTGGGTGGGAAATGTCCGGAAGGGAACTGTCCGGGTGGGAAGTAGCCACCATGAAAATGACGGGTGGGAAATGTCCGGGCGGCAAAACGCCGGGAATCATAATCCATTGCTATGAGCTATGAGCCCGTTGGAGGTTGTGTTTTGTGTAGTAATTTTTTTTAAATCTCCAGTTTTGACTTGAGTTTAGGAGTTTACATCTTTCTGGTTGCACGTTGCATTACGATTACGAAACTACGATACGAGAAGAGAGGCGAAGCCGACTGCATCGCTGCATATCGTGTTCGTGTGTGTGTCCGGAATGAGGAAATTGATCCATTTCACATGTTGAATAATAATTACTAGTTTTACACAATTTTTCACTGACATTGAGAATTAGTTAAAATGACATATTTATTAACATTATTACAACAGTGATTTTTGAATTAGTTATTTTGAATATTTAACATTCAAATTGGATAGCCCTTTTCAAAAGAGCAAAAAGCGATAGGAATGTAGGTTTTGTAAATTGCAGGCTCTTCGGTCTTTGTTCCATCACAAGGGAACTTCTCCAAATGTTGTATTTATGTCATTCATTCAGGTTCATAATAATACGAACGAGAAACTAACTTGGACCTTACATAATCTTTGACATTGCATTTAATGATTTAATTAACTCAACGGTTCACATAAAAGTAAGGTCCCTACTAGTCTTCCATAATACTCATATCTTACACATGCTTAAAAACGCAGAGTAGATTAGGTCCCTACGGCATACGGTTTACACACGTTTACTATTCTCACACACACAGAAGACAGAACTCCATCCTATACTGCGCTATATTATAGGGAGTCTCTCTCAAGTCACAAGTCACCCCAGCCCAGTTCTGCTCCCGCAAACACAACGCGAGCCTATACTGCGGTACATAGGGAGTCGCAAGTCTCCCCGCCCTCCTCTCTCACACTCAACTCGAGCCTTCTTTACTGCGCGGTCGGTAGGTTGGAAGTCTCAAGTCACCCCAAATTGGGAAATTAGTGTTTGAATTGTATAATTGTATTTATGAATGATTTCATGATTTATTTATGAATGTACTGAAGAATGGATGCATTGCCCTTGATTGAAAGTAAGTGTATTTTAGTTGGTGTTGTAGTTGATTGTGTCGAGGTGTCGTGGGGTGAGCTGGTGAGGCCTTTCGTAGTCGTCACATTTTTGTGCTTGTGAGTTCTGTGAGCCCGAGCGAGCCCTGCCTCGACTTCCTACAAATCCACAGTTTCCACACTTCCACTCCACACCAACACTACACACACTACCAATTTCAATTTCTCTTTGTGAATTGTGAAATTCTGAATTGGGATATTATTTTTCTGCCTTCTCTCCTCCTCAGAACACAGAAGAAACTAGGATCATTCTCTGCTCTTTCTTCTTCAATTCAACTTAAAACCCGAGGTACTTCATTAATTATCAATTACCATTAATTAATTACAATTACAAATTGAAATTATAAATCAGTATTTTTTTTGGGAGAGCATAGCACATTCAAGATACATAGTTTGTAGTTTTGTGGTTGTGTATTGTGTTTTGATGCTTTGTGCTTTGATCTTGATTCTTCATTATTCGTATTTGAATTTTTTTTTGAATTTCAGAAAATCAAATTCAAATTAATTAAATTCAAAATGTACAACTAATTTTGAATAGATTGAGATTGCGAAATGAAGGCAAAATGGCTTTAATTTACATTTTGAAAATGCAAAAAATATGAAGTAAATGTGAAATGAATATTTGATATTTAATGTTTAATGTTGAATGTCTGTCTATACACCTACACGGTTGGAGTAAGGCAGAGTATGCGGAATGTTGCCACCTATAGTACCGCTTTACTATAGGCGGCAACATACCCCTATGTTGCCGCCTATACTACCGCTTTACTATAGGTGGCAACATACCCCTATGTTGCCGCCTATATTGCCGCTTCTCTAATGTTGCCGCCTATATTGCCGCTTCTCTAATGTTGCCGCCTATAGTACCGCTTTACTATAGGCGGCAACATAGGGGTATGTTGCCGCCTCCAAAAAGCGAGTTTTTACGGGTTGTCTCAGTAGCGTTAGGTAGTCCGGTCAGTCAAGAGCTAGTCAGTCAGGTCAGAGTCAGTCAGGTCAGAGTCAGTCAGGTCAGAGTCAGTCAGGTCAGAGTCAGTCAGGTCATAGTCAGTCAGGTCAGAGTCAGTCAGGTCAGAGTCAGTCAGGTCAGAGTCAGTCAGGTGGAGAGAGAAGAGGCGAGGAGGTGTGGTTGGTGGAGAGAGAAGAGGCGAGGAGGTGTGGTTGGTGGAGAGAGAAGAGGCGAGGCGCTAGGAAGGAGAGGTGCTGTATCGTGTAATAGGTAAGTAGTTTAGAGTTAGAGTTAGCGTGTAGACTTTAGATATTTTAGCGTGTAGATTTTAGAGTTAGATTTAGCGTGTAGGCTTTAGAGTTTGATTTAGCGTGTAGGCTTTAGAGTTTGATTTTAGAGTTAGATTTTAGAGTTTGATTTAGCGTGTAGGCTTTAGAGTTTGATTTTAGAGTTAGATTTTAGAGTTTGATTTTAGTTAGATTTTAGAGTTAGATTTTAGAGTTAGAGTTGAGAGTTAGATTTTAGAGTTAGATTTAGCGTGTAGGCTTTAGAGTTAGATTTAGCGGGTAGGCTTTAGAGTTAGATTTTAGAGTTAGATTTTAGAGTTAGATTTAGCGTGTAGGCTTTAGAGTTAGATTTAGCGTGTAGGCTTTAGAGTTTGATTTTAGAGTTTGATTTAGCGTGTAGGCTTTAGAGTTTGATTTTAGCGTTAGATTTTAGAGTTTGATTTTAGTTAGATTTTAGAGTTAGATTTTAGAGTTAGAGTTGAGAGTTAGATTTTAGAGTTAGATTTTAGAGTTAGATTTAGCGTGTAGGCTTTAGAGTTAGATTTAGCGGGTAGGCTTTAGAGTTAGATTTTAGAGTTAGATTTTAGAGTTAGATTTAGCGTGTAGGCTTTAGAGTTAGATTTAGCGGGTAGGCTTTAGAGTTAGATTTTAGAGTTAGATTTTAGAGTTAGATTTAGCGTGTAGGCTTTAGAGTTAGATTTTAGAGTTAGATTTAGCGTGTAGGCTTTAGAGTTAGATTTAGCGGGTAGGCTTTAGAGTTAGATTTTAGAGTTAGATTTTAGAGTTAGATTTAGCGTGTAGGCTTTAGAGTTAGATTTAGCGGGTAGGCTTTAGAGTTAGATTTTAGAGTCAGAGTTGAGAGTTAGATTTAGCGGGTAGATTTTAGAGTTAGATTTAGCGGGTAGGCTTTAGAGTTAGATTTGAGAGTTAGATTTAGCGTGTAGGCTTTAGAGTTTGATTTTAGAGTTAGATTTTAGAGTTAGATTTAGCGTGTAGGCTTTAGAGTTAGATTTTAGAGTTAGATTTTAGAGTTAGATTTAGCGTGTAGGCTTTAGAGTTAGATTTAGCGGGTAGGCTTTAGAGTTAGATTTTAGAGTTAGATTTAGCGTGTAGGCTTTAGAGTTAGATTTAGCGGGTAGGCTTTAGAGTTAGATTTTAGAGTTAGATTTAGCGTGTAGGCTTTAGAGTTAGATTTAGCGGGTAGGCTTTAGAGTTAGATTTTAGAGTTAGATTTAGCGTGTAGGCTTTAGAGTTAGATTTAGCGGGTAGGCTTTAGAGTTAGATTTTAGAGTTAGATTTAGCGTGTAGGCTTTAGAGTTAGATTTAGCGGGTAGGCTTTAGAGTTAGATTTTAGAGTTAGATTTTAGAGTTAGATTTAGCGTGTAGGCTTTAGAGTTAGATTTAGCGGGTAGGCTTTAGAGTTAGATTTTAGAGTCAGAGTTGAGAGTTAGATTTAGCGGGTAGATTTTAGAGTTAGATTTAGCGGGTAGGCTTTAGAGTTAGATTTGAGAGTTAGATTTAGCGTGTAGGCTTTAGAGTTAGATTTTAGAGTTAGATTTAGCGTGTAGGCTTTAGAGTTAGATTTAGCGGGTAGGCTTTAGAGTTAGATTTTAGAGTCAGAGTTGAGAGTTAGATTTAGCGGGTAGATTTTAGAGTTAGATTTAGCGGGTAGGCTTTAGAGTTAGATTTGAGAGTTAGATTTAGCGTGTAGGCTTTAGAGTTTGATTTTAGAGTTAGATTTTAGAGTTAGATTTAGCGTGTAGGCTTTAGAGTTTGATTTTAGAGTTAGATTTTAGAGTTAGATTTAGCGTGTAGGCTTTAGAGTTTGATTTTAGAGTTAGATTTTAGAGTTAGATTTAGCGTGTAGGCTTTAGAGTTTGATTTTAGAGTTAGATTTTAGAGTTAGAGTTAGCATATAGAGTTAGCAGCGATGGCAGTTCAAATTAGATACTCAAAATCACCTGCCGAAATAACGGAGATTATTAACTCTAATCCGTTCGGCATTTTGAGCTTCGCTCGTGCCATTGTGACTTCAGACGATGCGTTTTCGTTTGCGGTCCATACGGGGCTGGTTAACCTTGACCCTCCCACATGTGAATGTGGTAGAGTCAAGCGCCTTGCAGTCCGTGCGAACAAAGCACATGAGGATTGGCAAGGTCTGCAGTGGGTTTGTAACACAGCCCCAGTTAACACACCCCGCTGCCGATTGTATTCGTCCATAGTTGTAGGTTCATGGTTCGGAAGCTCGAAAATTAGTATATTGACAGTTACAGAACTGACAATATACTGGTTTTTTGAAGTCCCAGTCACCTGCGCAGCGGGACAGATTGGGGTTTCCAAGGAGTGTGCCATTGACTGGTACAACTTCTGCAGAGAAGTCTGCTTTACCATTTATACGGACCAGAATATCTGCATTGGGGGTCCAGGGTTTCATGTAGAGATGGATGAATCGCATCTTTGGAAGCGCAAATACCATCGAGGTCGTATTCTTGTTAATCAAGACGTATGGATCTTCGGTGGTATATGTCGCGAAACCAAAGAAGCATTCATTCAGCTCGTTGAAAACAGACAAGGGGTAACACTTTGGCCAATAATCAGCCAAAGAGTTCATCCCGAATCCATCATTATAACTGATGAAGCAAGAGTGTATGACAATTTGCATTTGGCTCAACGTGGTGGCTATGAACACTATCAAGTGAATCATTCAAGTCTTTTGATAACGTTTTTCAAAAGACGCTCCACATAAAGCGCATAAAAGATAGGCTTTTACAGCATCTGGAGCTGCAAAGACCTCACCAACCCCACCTACCCCAACTTCAATTTCTAAACCTACTCCCATACACACTCCTGCCACTCCTCGCATTCCCGCTACCACTCCCTCTGTCACTCCTCCCACTCCCGCTACCACCCCTCCTACCACTCCCTCTGTCACTCCTCCCACTCCCGCTACCACCTCTCCTACCACTCCCGCTACCACTCCCTCTGTCACTCCTCCCACTCCCGCTACCACCTCTTCTACCACTCCCTCTGTCACTCCTCCCACTCCCGCTACCACCTCTCCTACCACTCCCGCTACCACCTCTCCTACCACTCCCGCTACCACCTCTCCTACCACTCCCGCTACCACCTCTCCTACCACTCCCGCTACCACCTCCCCTACCACTCCCTCTGTCACTCCTCCTACTCCCACTCCATCTGCCACTCCCGCATCCCCTCCTAATCTATCCTCATTTTCACCCCCACACACAAACGCGACAACCCATTTCTCTAATCGCTCTCCTAGAGCGCCGCAAATAGTACATTGACCTGACTGACCTGACTGACTGACCTGACTGACTCTGACCTGACTGACTGACCTGACTGACTCTGACCTGACTGACTATGACCTGACTGACTATCTGACTATGACCTGACTGACTAGCTCTTGACTGACCGGACTACCTAACGCTACTGAGACAACCCGTAAAAACTCGCTTTACTATAGGCTCGAACATACGGCGGCAACATACCCCTATGTTGCCACCAATAGTACCGCTTTACTATAGGCGGCAACATTAGAGAAGCGGCAATATAGGCGGCAACATAGGGGTATGTTGCCACCTATAGTAAAGCGGTAGTATAGGCGGCAACATAGGGGTATGTTGCCACCTATAGTAAAGCGGTAGTATAGGCGGCAACATAGGGGTATGTTGCCGCCTATAGTAAAGCGGTACTATAGGTGGCAACATAGGGGTATGTTGCCGCCTATAGTAAAGCGGTACTATAGGTGGCAACATTCCGCATACTCTGCCTTACTCCAACCCACATACACTATATAAACAACAACAGCAAACAAAAGACAAGACAATACACAATAGAAAAGACTAAACTGATAATCAAAATAAATAAATAAATAAGTAAAAAGTTTGAAGGTTTGAATTGAACTATGAAAAATGAAGTACAGATGACAGACTACAAAGCACAAAGTCAAATCACAAGCACAAAGTATGAAGTAGAAATCATAAATAAAATTCAAATTGATCGATATGATTTGTAATGTATGTGTGATGTGTAATGATGAATGTGGAATGACTAATAACAAATGAATAATTTGCAATTTTTAATTTCATAGATAATTTTAACTGGAAACTTCACTGGTGACTGGTCCTGTCCTGTGTCCTGAACCTGATCAAGTTTGAAGTTGAAAGTTTGGACGTCAGGACATCATTTGTGTATTTTTGAATTTGCAAGGCACAAGGGATGACGTAGATGACAAAATGAAATAGAGGTGCTCACATTGTCTGCTATTTCCCCTGTGCCCCGACGAACGGCTGACCTGCTTTGGATTTGGCCTAACATCATGATAAGGCTGAAATTCACAAAAATTGCAAATATGAAATGAATGCATTGAATTGAACAACAACTAACAAGTGTGAAGGTGAAGTGACAAAAAAAGTCAGACCAGAAAGATTATATTGATTATGGATGACATATGACATTCAAGATGGTATCAAGATCAAGTAACTAATAAGTTACAAGAACGAATGCAAAAATTTTGAATTTGCCCAGCAAGGACAAAGTGCAAAGGAAGCAAGATCACAAGTTTGAATAAATTTACAACTTGACAAGTCCAACCCAAGTAACTGTATGTTTGCAAGCAACTTACAAGCAAGCAACTTGTTAGCTTTTAACTTTTTAAGTAAAAACGACAGTTCACAGTACACTTAAAGGTAAGTCTGTGTCTAAAGCACATCTTGCTTCTTAATATGTTCAAGTATATAATTAATTATAACTATTTTAATTTAGATATTAGATTGAGTTTTGTAAAGAAATTTCCATCATTGTCGGGAGGGACCAAGGGGGGGGAGGGGGCAAGGTTGATATATACTCTTTGTTTCCTGGCGCCCGTGGTCGCCTCCCAACTCAATCTATATACACGGGAACTGTGCATCAGTCATGTATGGGTTAAAAGTATATCAACCTTGGGGGAGGGGGGGGGGTGGTGTTTAGTCCTGTTCAGTTTATAACCGCAAACCGATAATCGATCCGTTTTTTTTTTCAAAATCGCCATGGAAAACTCCTTTCTTCAAAATTGAAGGATATATAGGTTTTTCAGGATTTAGGATTAGGATTAGCAGTGTCCGTGCAAGGTACGTGAATTGAGTTCGTAAGTAAAGGAAAGGATATTCGAAAAAACTTTACGATCTCAATTCACGTACCTCGGTGTCCGTGCGTCGTCCAAATGTCGGATCAGATCTGATCTGATCTGTGATCTGGGAACTATTTATTACGGCTCGACGGCCGACATATGAATTCTTAGTTTTTCCTTGATCAATCGCATTTACTTCCAGGTTACGAGATGGCAAAATAATTGTGAAAAAATCGCATCGGCAATATCGGCATACGTGTATCTGTAACACGGCTTTTATTAGTAGCAGATTTAAAGTTTTAGAACTTTTTTGGAGGGATTTTTTTGGCAGTATGACAACAGGACAATTGTGACGATACGACTACGCAGACGACATTTGTTTAATTTTATGAGTTAATTTAACTTGATATTTTGATTGTTTTTTCAGTAAATAGACACAAGCTGTGAGGCTGCTGAACAATTGCGGGTCGGACAAAACAAGAAGGTGGAAGGATGGAGTTAAGAGTTAGGAATAAGTATCGGTTGGGACGGAAGATTGGAAGCGGGTCATTCGGTGACATTTACCTGGGAACGAATATAACAACGGCAGAGGAAGTAGCAATCAAATTAGAATGCATAAAGACGAAGCATCCTCAACTTCACATTGAGTCTCGATTTTATAAGCTCATGCAGGGTGGAGGCAAGTGATATACAATACATAATAACTTAAACATAATTAATCAGCTAACTTGCGTTCTTCTTCGTTTTTTCTTTTATGGTGTATCCATCTGCACTGTTGTCTTACTTCTGTTCTTAAATTTCCAAGCGCAAGCATATAGATAAATTAATAGTTGAATCAGGATAATGTGAAATAATCTGTTTTTGTTTCGAATAGTTGGGATACCGATGATGAAATGGAGCGGTACGGAGGGGGATTACAATGTGATGGTTATGGAACTGTTAGGGCCCTCCCTGGAAGACCTTTTCAACTTTTGTAATCGGAGATTCTCATTAAAAACCGTTCTTCTTCTTGCCGACCAGTTGGTATGAAAACTATAACATAACATCACAGCTAGGCTAGTGAAGGGGAAATTTAATTGTTTTGTAGAACATGACTTTACTTACAATTTATTTTATGTTTGTATTTCTAGATAAGTCGAATAGAATCCATTCATATGCGTAGTTTTATTCATCGTGACATAAAGCCGGATAACTTTTTAATGGGACTTGGAAAGAAGGGAAATCTAGTTTACATAATTGACTTTGGATTGGCCAAAAAATACAGGGACCATCGAACTCATCAACATATTCCATACAGAGAAAATAAAAATCTTACCGGGACGGCTCGTTATGCCTCGATCAACACTCACCTTGGAAAAGGTTGACCTTTTTTAGACATATTTTAGGCTTTAAATTTAGTCATGTATTGCAGTTTCAAGATCAATGATAACTTAAGTCTTAACTCTTAAGACGAAACTTGGATCTATAGACTCAATAGATACTGACCTTTGGTTGTCAATTTTCAACAATGCCATTCCATTTGAATGGTACCTTGTTTGATACTTCCAATACTTCGAATGAAAGCAGTTCATCTGATTTGATAAATTGGCACATTAAAATTAATGATTGATGTATTCGTTTATAGAACAAAGTAGACGGGATGATTTGGAATCTTTGGGCTACGTTCTTATGTATTTTAATCGTGGGTCGCTACCATGGCAGGGATTGAAGGCCGCTACAAAGCGGCAGAAATACGAAAGAATTAGTGAGAAGAAGATGTCAACCCCTGTTGAAGAGCTTTGCAAAGGCTATCCTCCTGAATTTGCGACGTATCTGAATTACTGCCGTGCCCTCCGCTTTGAAGAAAAACCTGATTATGGATACCTTAGACAACTCTTCCGCAATCTTTTCCATCGTCAAGGCTTCACATATGACTATGTATTTGATTGGAATATGCTCAAATTCGTAAGTTCTGAGCCAATTCAATTAAAGTAATAAAAATAAATGGAATGAATGAAATATCAACTACGTAATCCTGTTTCAATTTTAGGGAGGATCTCGTCATGAAGGGGATGATCAACGGGAAAGACGGCACAGCGCCCGTGGCGGAGCTCCCGCAGGAGCGGCAGCTGGGTCATCTCTTCCAATTGCCAATCTTGGTGGTTTAGTCCCTCAGCCAATTCAAAATGTGGCAATTGTTGGTCCAGGTGGAATTTCTAATCCTGCCGGTGTAGCTGCGTTGAAACACCGAATTGCCGAACATCCAATCACGCCTTCTGGAAGTGGTGCGAAAATTCCACCAGCAGGGCCACCACCACATCCGTCCGGTTATCAACAGCAAAGTGCTGCTACCAACAACTCCACAGGTGAATTAGATTAGACCTTTCCGGTTTATTTATTTTTATTGGGAACCCTACTGCAATTTTTAAATTTCAAAACAGCTTCACCCCGAGGCAGTAGACAAGGTGTACTAGATATGGGACCACCTTCCATTGATCCAAGTCAACCTCCTCAAGGACGTCGTGGAAGTTTACGTCTACAAAGTCGAGTTCTTGGTCAGAATGGAGGCCCGGGTGGATTATCCCAACCAAATGGTGGAAGTTCATCTACAATGGACCTGAGCAGCGGTCGACCTCCTCCTGTGGCCAATGACCGGTCATCGGGGCTTATCTAACTTTAAAACTGATCACAAACTAAACTCACTCGCACTTTCCTCTAGATGAAAACAAATATTAAAGTGATGTAATACTTAGGAAAACCAAGCGACTCGTGTTGTGCTTGAACATTTCTATATGTCTCTTGGTTTATGTACCGGTCTCCGAGAGTTGCTATAAGATCCCCTACACGATTTAAAACGTCTTTAAAACAAAGTATAATCGTCAAGTAAACTAGATTAAATTCCCCTGTCGTCAACAAAGCCAAAAATGTTCAAACCAACTCCCGACGGCGACAAAAACTGTAGGGATTTTTCTTAAATATGCAGATTATAGAAAAGGTACCTAGATGCTTGCCGTACGTGTCGATGTTTAGATTCAGAAATGCCTGTTTGTTGTAAGACTTCTGTTGAGGCCAAACTCACTTGACTGCAGACGCTGAATTTTTAACGTAGATTAAAATGAGCAAACGGTATATATATAAGGTTTTTTCAGAAGTTCTGAAATATGTAAGGATACTTGACATGAGTAATCAGTAATGACGAGTTTTGGACTCGAGTGTAAAAAAAATACTAAAGACTATCAAACATCGTAATTCCGAAGTAAGCTGTAGCCGTGTAACAAGATATGTTTAACATTTAGATAAGTTTTAGTTCGCATTTATATTTATCTAAACTTCTATTTGATATACCTAATAACAAAACTATTGAAGTTATGACTGATTCCCGTTCCTATTTGGAAAAAATAACATTTTATGGGAGTCTGCATAGATAATTAAATTGGTTGGGTTTGGTTAGAAGGTAAAATAACTACTACTTACATGTAATTTGAAGAACACGACACAAGAACCAAACATAATGTAATTCATGCCATGCATGCCATTCATTCGCAAGACCACGTCGTATTAATTAATAAATTAATATACAAGACGTCAGTTAAAGCGTCTAAAATGTAATCAGTTACAAATCATATTTCGAATGTACTCGGGGAGAAAAAGCACTAACTATTATGAATGATAATGATGATGTCATGTCCATACTACCCAACCCTGTTTTTGTATAATTTCAATTAAACTGTTTGTTTAGAATTACTAAGTTTAGATCCTCGATACATTTACAATTAGTGACGTAATGATAAAAACTTGGTTTGAATTCAAAGAAGAGTCTCTAGGTTGGGTCTGTTGTGGAATTAGGATTTAAATCATCTAGGGAAGGATAAATCATTTGATCAAGGTTGTAATTTTTGTTTGAGGTGTGAATTAATTAAAAGGGAAGAGGTGTGACTTGACTGACCACCACTACTGCACATCTCTTATTTGGTTGTGGATTGTACTTCCCTTATTTTACACGTGTTATTTGAAAATATTGTATGAGTAATTTTGGGCAGTTTGTTGGGTTGACGTGGACTAACGGAATATGATATACAACTTTCGAACCACACCAACCTACCTGGTTCCGATTTTGAAGGTCTCGATAGGGTCTATATCACATATTATTATCCAGTAATAAAGTATAATCATGAAATGAGCTGTTTTGTCTTGGAAGTTTAAATTTTCATTACTGCATGTATGCACTCGTGTAGACATGCAAATTATTGGTTTAATTAGATCTATCAAGGACCAAGGTACTATTACCATAACTAAATATGCTAAGTAAAGTAGTTTTAAGGATGTTTTTGTAGTAAATAGGAACGGGATTGGATTTAGTGAGTCTCATTTGCATACGTTTTAAGTATACCAAGTTTCAAAGATTTTCTTCCACGGTGTACCCTAAAACCCTAATGCGTGTCCCAAATAAATGTACTTTATCGTCAACTTGTATCCTCATACTCAAACCTCTTGTGTTTCTATGAGTTGGAATTTAGGATAGTCAGTTTCAACAGACGCGTTCTACAACTACAAGTATGAAGTAGTACATAGTATTTAAAGGCAAAAGGACAGTTTTCATTTCATCCACTCAAACCCAACCTACACTAGAGGGACGTTGACAGCGTCTAGGTCACGGTAAGTTATACGACCAACAATCTCCATGACCCCGATTAGGATCTGATCATACTATTAGATTCATTAGATCCGAACTATCAGTCGACCACTCGTGGACTCGTGGTCGGTGGTGGTCTGATGTCTGGTCCTGGGTTGCCCATGTATTTACACACAGGCGCCAAACAGAATATATTTGAAATTAATAATACTATGAGCTGTCGAGGAGAGTTGTACAAACAAACTAACTTACGTTATATTTCTTTCTCCTCGCTCGTATTCTTGTAACTTAGTGTAATGTAGAATCCATTATTTTTAGTGCTAATTCTGTAAAATTTGAACATGACATCCAAGGCAAAGGTGCCCTCACAAAAGTCAAGATTTTTGGTGGAATGACAAATGATGGCGGGTGAAAAGACCGTGTACGGGGTTCCTTCGGACTTGGTACTCGAATTCAAGGAAGTAATGATAGAACGTAAATCCCAAATCACTAGGTCCAAGCAGACAATGGCAGCTGCAGCATATAAAGGAGTCATATTCCCAATCACCGTCGCTAATAATGTCGTCATAACAGCCGAAGGAGCTGACGCTAATTTCAAACTGCAGCTCACGAAGCCGGATGGGTCTGTAGTTGAACTCAGTACACATCAGGTGGGCGAAGTGGAGATGAGCCCAGAAGCTTGTGCAGTGACATTGCAGTTAAACAGAGAAGCGGAAGACAGTGGCTGGACTGCATACAGAATAAAGTGTTCAACAGAAAGACAAACTAGGAACCTCCACTGGGAGCTCAAACGGCGGTTCCTAGCAAATAATGAGGGTCGATCCTCGTCTGGGTTAGTTTTTTTGTCGAGTCGGTGAAAATGAACGTAGCTCTATTTATGATTTATATTCAGTGTTAATATAATTTTACTTGTTTTTACTAGATGCGAAGACCAAGATTTCAAAGAGACCTCGGAGTCGGATTAGTCAAAATGTCTTCAATTCGATGGGAGTCTGCAGGTCTGCACTGATAAGTAAACTGTTGTCATGATCAATCTGAGAATTTAATTCGTTGATTTCAAAAAGTTGAAAGTTGTAGTTTTTTCAAAAACCCTTCAGTTGATATAACCTGTTAAGGTTCCAGCGCCTGTTCTCAAGCAAACTTGCGTGCAACTGCAAGGTACGTGAATTGAGTTCGTAAGTAAAGGAAAGGATATTCGAAAAAACATTAAAAAAGATTAAGGATTATGGATTAAGTTCCTTTACGATCTCAATTCACGTACCTTGGTGTCCGTGCGTCGTCCAAATGTCGGATCAGATCTGATCTGGGAACTATTTATTACGGCTCGACGGCCGACATATGAATTCTTAGTTTTTCCTTGATCAATCGCATTTACTTCCAGGTTACGAGATGGCAAAATAATTGTGAAAAAATCGCATCGGCAATATCGGCATACGTGTATCTGTAACACGGCTTTTATTAGTAGCAGATTTAAAGTTTTAGAACTTTTTTGGAGGGATTTTTTCGGCAGTATGACAACAGGACAATTGTGACGATACGACTAAGCAGACGACATTTGTTTAATTTTATGAGTTAATTTAACTTGATATTTTGATTGTTTTTTCAGTAAATAGACACAAGCTGTGAGGCTGCTGAACAATTGCGGGTCGGACAAAACAAGAAGGTGGAAGGATGGAGTTAAGAGTTAGGAATAAGTATCGGTTGGGACGGAAGATTGGAAGCGGGTCATTCGGTGACATTTACCTGGGAACGAATATAACAACGGCAGAGGAAGTAGCAAGATGATCTGCACTGTTGTCTTACTTCTGTTCTTAAATTTCTAAGCGCAAGTATAAAGCAAGCAAGCAAGATAAATTAATAGTTGAATCAGGATAATGTGAAATAATTTGTTTTTGTTTCGAATAGTTGGGATACCGATGATGAAATGGAGCGGTAAGAGTGTCGATGTTTAGATTCAGAAATGCCTGTTTGTTGTAAGACTTCTGTTGAGGCCAAACTCACTTGACTGCAGACGCTGAATTTTTAACGTAGATTAAAATGAGCAAACGGTATATATATAAGGTTTTTTCAGAAGTTCTGAAATATGTAAGGATACTTGACATGAGTAATCAGTAATGACGAGTTTTGGACTCGAGTGTAAAAAAAATACTAAAGACTATCAAACATCGTAATTCCGAAGTAAGCTGTAGCCGTGTAACAAGATATGTTTAACATTTAGATAAGTTTTAGTTCGCATTTATATTTATCTAAACTTCTATTTGATATACCTAATAACAAAACTATTGAAGTTATGACTGATTCCCGTTCCTATTTGGAAAAAAGAACATTTTATGGGAGTCCGCATAGATAATTAAATTGGTTGGGTTTGGTTAGAAGGTAAAATAACTACTACTTACATGTAATTTGAAGAACACGACTCAAGAACCAAACATAATGTAATTCATACCATGTTCGCAAGACCACGTCGTATTAAATTAATAGATTAATATACAAGACGTCAGTTAAAGCGTCTAAAATGTAATCAGTTACAAATCATATTTAAAATTGAATGTACTCGGGGAGAAAAAATACTAACTATTATGAATGACGATGATGTACATACTACCCAAACCTGTTTTTGTATAATTTCAATTAAACTATTTGTTCAGAATTAAGTTTAGATCCTCGATACATTTACAATTAGTGATGTAATGATAAATACTTGGTTTGAATTCAAAGAAGAGTCTCTAGGTTGGGTCTGTTGTGGAATTAGGATTTAAATCATCTAGGGAAGGATAAATCATTTGATCGAGGTTGTAATTTTTGTTTGAGGTGTGAATTAATTTAAAGGGAAGAGGTGTTACTTGACTGACCACCACTACTGCACATCTCTTATTTGGTTGTGGATTGTACTTCCCTTATTTTACGTGTTATTTGAAAATATTGTATTGAGTAATTTTGGGCAGTTTGTTGGGTTGACGTGGACTAACGGAATATGATATACAACTTTCGAACCTCACCAACCTACCTGGTTCCGATTTTGAAGGTCTCGATAGGGTCTATATAACATATTATTATCCAGTAATAAAGTATAATCATGAAATGAGCTGTTTTGTCTTGGAAGTTTAAAATTTCATTACTGCATGTATGCACTCGTGTAGACATGCAAATTATTGGTTTAATTAGATCTATCAAGGACCAAGCTACTATTACCATAACTAAATATGCTAAGTAAAGTAGTTTTAAGGAAGTTTTTGATGTTTTTGTAGTAAATAGGAACGGGATTGGTTTTGAATGTGTGGATACTGGTTTGACAAAGTGAGTCTCATTTGCATACGTTTTATGTATACCAAGTTTCAAAGATTTTCTTTCACGGTGTACCCTAATGCATGTCCCAAATAAATGTACTTTATCGTCAATATAAATAACAATATTTATAAATATCAAATATACTTTGAAAAGTATAAATGCAATTAAATTGGAATAATTATTTAGCACACTATTGTTTCCTTAAGTCATTAACTAGAGTCCATGGGCATGATTATCGTTACTAGATTTCAGTATACTTTCAGTGTCATTGAATTATTTGTCCTGAAAATTTGGAGGCCTCTTCTCAATGAATGCGCTCATTCCTTCTTGTCGATCTTCCGTTGCGAATGTTGCATGGAACCTAAAACAATGTAATTCTTCTTAAGCAAAAAAAAACTAATTGTGGCAAAGACAAAAAAACACAATAAAATGCTACTTACATCCGTCGCTCATACTGGAGTCCTTCTTGCAGACTCGTTTCATGAGCTTCAAATAATTAAAGTTAATAAATTCAGAATAAGGTGATAACTTCTCAAACACCACTTTTAGTTTGAATTCAGGGCTTACCTCGATTAACTGCCTCCTTGACCATTGCAACAACGATTTTGGAATTACTGGCTATTTTCTCAGCAGTTTTGAGGGTTTCGGGGAGTAGTTGTTCGGCAGGGAAGACCTTACTGACGAGGCCCATGCTGGCTGCTTCCTGCGCTGTGAACTGATTCCCAGTCAGGCAGATTTCCATAGCTCTAGATTTCCCTGCGAATCGGATGATCCTCTGAGTACCCCCCGCCCCGGGTACCGTTCCAATTAGAATCTCTGGTTGTCCGAATTTGGCATTTTCCGATGCATAGGCAATGTCACACATCATGGCCAATTCACAGCCACCTCCTAGCTACAAACGTAAAATTAAGCGTTCATTGAGGTGTATTTTGAACTTTGACCAATCATCTGTTCTAGTGATGCGATGCTAGAATATGAAAAACTGATCGACATTAGGGTTTACGTACAGCGTATCCATTCACAGCAGCGAGTACTGGCTTCCTCGAGTGAGCTACACGGAGCCAATGACTTAGAAAACTGCCGCTGAAGACCTCGGCGAATGTCTTACTCTGCATTTCCTTGATATCCGCTCCTGAAATGGCCAACATATTCATGAAGATCAACAACAATATAGTAATAAATTTTGATTAATTAGCAATCTATAATCCAAATGCTATAATTCTCTAAATACATTCCCCCGTCGAAATACATTGTCATTGCCATCCTTTGGATATTAAGAATATGTCGACAAATTGACCTGAATAAAATTCTTAAATCCCCTAGTACTAGAATGGAGGCCCTGGACTGGAGTCTGGACTCGGAAGATGTTGATTATTTCTCAACTCATCGATACATCGACATGTTTCGTTATAGTATAAAAGTGGGAGCCTACCCGCAGCGAAGGCCTTGCCCTGACCCGTAATAATGAGGGCCCCGATTTCGGGATCCCTTTCGAATTCGTCGACAGCGTCGCTGAGGTCCCGCATCAGCGCATCACAGAGAGCATTGAGGGCCTTGGGTCGGGTCAGCGTGATCAGTCCCACATTCGATTTAGCCCCAACTTTTTCCGTCGTCACAAACTCCCTCTGGGCCCCTCCAACAGGATTGGTTGCTATATAATACAGTATTTATATTTAATTTATATAATATTTAAAATGTATATAAAATATAAAAAACAAAATAAATCCTTAAAACAGCTTATGGGCTTGTATTTAGGGACAATTTACTTGAGAAGAGTCGGAGTGCCGCTGGGGCTGAGGGACAGGAACCGGAACAGGGTCCCCGCTGCTGGACAAGTCTGGAGGAGATGGCCCTTAGATTTGTGAACAACCTTGACATTTTGGCAGTGTAGCTAAATCAAAAATTAAATGATGATAATTAAATCATTTCATTGCAACAATTCAAATTATAGTTTTATTTTTATCCTTAATAATTGTAATTTAATATTAAATCTGTCGTATTTCGTGTTTGTAAGGTGTAAGAGTAAGGTCAAAGCCAAAGGTCAAGGGTTTTTAAAATAATTACAAATTCAAAAAATTACGTGGATTGGATTACAAATTACACCACGGGTGACCGGTGGGTGGGTGACGAGTATGGAACTAATTTAACTAATCCCAATGTAATCAGAAAATAATTTATATTTATTTTATTTTGATATATTAAGTTAAGTTATTGATGGTCAATCTTGCCAAAAATAAGCAGCTTAATTTTATCTTCATTCAAGCTTTGCTTTAGACTTTTTTAGGCCATAAGTTATGCTGTTATGCAATAATGCAATGTGCAATGATCAAATCAAGTTTGGTTGGAGGTTGGAGGAGGAGGCTCCCGGTGTCCCGGTTCATGATTTATCATTTTTACCCCACGATGATATAATTATATTTGATAGTATAGTAATAAAACTAAACCACTAAAAATATTTATGGTTCACGTCAAGTACGAATGATTTTAAATGTCGGAATTCTGCACAGATTCCAAATCTGCAATAAAAACTGTATGCGTGGGTGAGAACGATAGCATTTTTGAGATTAACCCCGACAAGTGGGTCAAAATTTAAAATTAAAAAAATTAAATTTGAAAACCATGTACCATTAGCCTATATGTATGATAGTATGAGATGATATGTCTCAAAAACTATTTAAACTACGCTTGTTGGGGAAAAACATTTTACAAAATAGGTCCCTGAGTCCTTGACCAACTGCTTATGAGCCCTGCCCAGCATGCGTTCTAAAAAATTAAATAATTATTGATATATGCGCCAATGTCAAGTGCGGTTAATGATACGGGACCGAGCTTTTGTCAGTTATCTAGGGGTAGGGTACCGAGCTATGCGAGTTAGGGTACCACCGAGATAACAAGGGAACTACCCGAAGTGTCATATCCAGAATCGCTTTATTTTTTAGTGCTGAACACACAAATAATGCTAACAATTAAAGCAACGAAATTAGCTCCCCAAATTGGTATCAACCAGAGGTTGCAAAAAAATCCCAAAACTTGAACATCAAAATTAAATCAACGAATAGAAATACCGAAATATACCAAAACATCAAGTCAAAAATTATCATGATTATAAAAGTTACAGAATTCTAAATTATTAAATGCAAAAATGTAATGAAAATATGTGAATTTGTGAAAAGCCATCTCGATCAGCTCTTATTTTCTGATTTCTACGGACAAATAAATTCAGAATACAAAATTTCTTTCTAATTGAGCAATTAGGGTTAGAGATATGAAACATAAACTGTGAAGCTATTATTACAGTGCAAAGAAACTGCATTAAAAACTTAAGGTACACACTTACTACTTACAACTCGAGCTATGTTTTATAATTTGTCTTACTTACTAAAAAATTAAGGGGTTGTATACGATTATCTGCACGAAACGGTGGAGGATCAAAAGCTTTTTTCAAATTAATTACAGTTAATTACGGTCAAAATAATTTGTCCAAAATGTTTAGACGATCTTATCCATCGGATTTAACTCAGGGAAATCACGGCAGGCCAGGGGTATGTTCATAACATGACAACTTTGGAGATTTTAGGAATTTTAGGAAATTATCCGTCAGAAATTACGGATCATGTCATTTTCTGAGAATTTTCAGACATTTTTACTGGTGAGCATTAACCATTGTCCAGTTTCCACAAATTGGCCGTGATAACTAGATAACTTATACAAAATGTACCAAAAAAATGTCTGGCTAGTCCATCCATGGACTTGTCTCCTTCGATCAGTTCTTATCGACTTATCGATGCAGGTTTAGCAAATTTAATTAGGACAACTACTGCACTGCTTTAAAAACTTTAAGAATTGTTTTAAAATTAACTACACAGTCGTTGTGGATATTGGCTATGAACAGACCGTAATTGAGATCGGGGAGACAGGAAGTTTCAGGAGGTTCCAACTCTTTCCTTGACCAACAAAATACGATACGATTCTTTGGAGTTAAGAAATGCAGTGAGACGAACCAGGTCTTGCGATCCAGTTTCGTCCAAAAACATCGATTCGAAACAATAATTTACAATTTTCTACAAAAATTCCGAAGAAACTAACAGAATTAACCAACAGAATCCCCCATTAAAAACTCATTTAAGCTCAAAATGATTTTTCTCAAACTGTCGGAACTCTGGAAATTGAGCCTTTTTCATCTGATTTTGTAAACTTGAGTCCTTATTACTCTTAAAATTCTAGGATATATTTTAAAAATCAAAACCGTTTGTCTTCAGGATTGGCACGGCTAGCGGTCTTAGTTTCCAGAATCTCAGTTACCGAGAAGTTGAGCAGAAAATAGTCGAGAGCTTACTGACCAGTCCCTACGACAAGCGAATCCGTCCTATGGCCACTACGGGTCCCAAGGATACGTCAGGTATAAGGAATCTATATAGTATTTACCGGAATAGATCCTCACCCCTTGAAATAAGTCCCCACCCCGGGAAACAACTAGTCCTGCTAATTCGATTGAAAAAGAAAACCCCCCGGAATAAAACCCCATGGAAGGCTTTGGATATAGATCCCCTACTGATTTTTAGATAAATGCAGTAACTTATTTAAAGTTAAATTTTTTTTTTAATTTCTTGACGTGTTCCTCTGTTTTTAAAGCCACTGTAGTGACGATCGACATGTTCATTCGGAGCTTTGACTTTATCGATGATGTCAATATGGTAAATACTGTAACTCGGAAACGGTTGTACAAACCTCGATTCGTTCCAATTGAGAAAAATTCATCAAAATTCTAATTTTTCGTAGCAATACAGCGTCCAGGTAACTTTTAGACAAAAATGGCAGGATAGTCGGTTACGATATGCACATTTGGATCCACCAGGTAGAATATATTAAATTCTTGTATAAATTCTGAAAAACATGTTAAATATTTTTTCTCGATTTAATTTTTAATTGTCCATTTAGCCGAACTAAAGTACTTGACGCTAACTCAGTCCAACCCACCGATTTGGACACCCGACTTGTTTTTTTGTAAGCGTTGTTACAAGTAATTCTTTTCATAAAAGCGAAAAATTTCAACGGTTTTGATTTTCGAAATTTCACGTTTTATTTTTGTCGCGAAATTGACTTTGATATGCAACGATTTCATGAAATTGCAATGGAAATGGTCTAAATTCACAGCTAATGAGAAGACGGCGGATATGCACAAGATGTTGGTCCCGAATATGTTCCTCAGAATATTCCCCCAAGGAGATGTTCTCTACAGTGCCAGGTTTCAAAAATAAAACTAATCGCAATTAGTTAATTATTCCTTAAAATATTATTGAATCCTTGTCGATTTTGTCAGGTTATCAATGACCCTATCCTGCCCGATGCAACTGAGGACATTTCCGTTCGATGAGCAAACCTGCTTCATGCGAATGGCCAGTTGTACGTTGATTTTTCATCTTTTAAACTACCATTTTTTCTGGTTTTATTATTTTAGACATTACTTCGTTTAAAATTGAACGTTTCTGTTCTTTGAAGATGGTTACACGACGGAAGACTTGATTTTTGAATGGAAATCAAAGAACCCTCTCCAATTAACTGAACATTTGGACCTGCCCCGGTTCTCCCTCAGTAAATTCGGGACCAGCAAATGCGGAAATGACAGCGTTACCACAACAGGTTAGTCAGTTTTGGATAACCACTAATAGGGGCTGTCCATATTTACAACGAGTCAGGATGACGTAAATCATAACCCCCCGAAATAAGTCCCCATCTTTAACGATAACTTCGTAGCTAATTTATGAGACTTTAAGGACAGGTCTTAAAATTACGACATAAATACCAATCCCTAATGTAACTCTGCCCTGGGGACTTATTTAGGGATATACGACAGCAACTTGCTATTTTAAATCTTTCTGAAGCAATTCACCCACCCCCTTAAATTGGATCACACTGTCTGGAATATGGGGACTTATTTAGGGACCCTCCCATCCCTATTCTATGGACAGACCTCTAAAACCTCTCTCCGCATCCTAATTTTTTAGCACTATAAATCAATAAAATTATTAGTTTTGTCGGAAGGTGCGTACAGTTGCCTGATGATGAAGTTCAGCCTCCGTCGGGACTCCAGCTACTACAATTCACAGATCTTCATGCCTTGCGTCATGATCGTGGTCATTGGCTGGCTCTCCTTCTGGATCAATCGGTACGAGGCATCGGGTCGACTGGTCATCCTCATTGCCACCGTTTTGGTCATGGCAACTCTGATCGGCGGCTTCAACGACACTGTCCCCAAGGTATGTCACCGTCATCAAGAGCATTTAAATTAATATAGTTTGGTTAGGTTAGGTTAACGGTTAACCGGTGCAAGCACGACTTCAAGTTCAAATCCTGGAGTTTTTTTTGTAAAATCTCCGTTCTGCAGATTTTTACCCCATTTCGGGGGTTTTCCCTTTCATTGACTCAATATAAGTCTAGGACGAGCCAGCTACCAGCTTGCATCGCATTAAGTCCCCACCCTGGAATATTTTTTCATATAATTTATGTCGATTATCCAGACATGTAGACGAAACAAGTTTTACCCGGCGAGTCAACTAGCTCAAGGACGTTACCCGCAGACAATAAAATCCGGATATACTTGTACTTCTAGGTCAGTTATACCAAGGCGAGCGACGTGTGGACCGTCTCCTGCTTCCTGTTCATCCTGTCTGCCCTCTTCCAGTACATCGTCGTCCACTACTTGACGACTTGCGAGACGGGGCAACTGCCCCGGGGTCACCAGAATCATGGGGACGGGTGTCCCGAGAGTCGAAGCTTGACTGGAGAAGGGGCGACGGGGGGCGAGGGGGGCAAAGACGCCCCGGGCAAGCACGAACGGAGGCGTGAAGTCGAGAAATCGTTCCGGTACAATCAGTACTTCTCCTGGACTTGGTTTAAGAGTCAACCTTTGGGGCAGCAGATTGACATTTTGGCCCGGGTCTTTTACCCCCTCGCTTTCTTGATCTTTAATTTGGCCTACTGGCCTCAGTACATGAACTGAGATTTCCTTAATTATAATTAGTAATTAATAATTATAATTAATCATAATGGTGTAAAGTGTTCAGAAATTGGATTTTGGCCTGGATTCTCCCTCATAACTTCTTTAATGTGCCCAAATGACCACAGTCTATAGACTAACAAGGGTTGTTTTTTCAGGGTGTATTAAGAGAATGATTTCAACCATTTATGGTCAAGTGTTATTAAGGATAAAAAAATAGCTGCTGAAATTGATGTGGGTCATCCTAAAAAATTGACGACTATAGAAAATTAAAAAAATCTTTATTTTTTCGAAAGTTTCTGGAACCGATTGGAAAATGGGATTTTTCTTGAAAAAATTTGAAAATACAGATCTTTATGTTTTCTTAAAAAACAACTCTTTAACATTAAAAGAGGAACATTTTAAAAATCTGCCCAATACTGTCTATTTAAGAGTCTTTGAAAAGGTCAATCTGCGTGTTTTCTTATCAATGGTCAAGATCGGTTTGAGCAGCTTCTTTTTATTTTTATTGCTCATAAAACTTGTGGCAATGTCTTATTAAACGTTAACTTCCGTTGTAAGATTTCCTGTCCATCGGTTCCCCACTTCCCAATGGTGAAAAATTTTAAAAAATTTGACCTTTGACATGAATTCCCCCATAACTCCCTCATAACTCAAGAGCCGACGGGTCAAAGATCAAATTGTAATATACTACCTCATGTACGGCTGCGGAAAAAATCCCAAGGATATCATGACATGTCAGGTTCTACGTGTCCATAATTACAGAGATAGTTCGTGCACGTAATGACATTTAGGTAAAAATTACGAAAATTATATGGATTTTTCTTTCTTAAGAGTTCTCTTAAATCTATCATTATTTTGATGTCTGACGTCTTTAGCTAGGGTGTAGGGGGTCTTATTATTGATTTGATAACATACATTTATCAAATCCTAATCACTGTATCCCGGATATTATGATATGTCATTAAAGAGATAAGGAATGTGTTCCAACTTCCAACCACGGATCCATTTGTTTTATAAAATTGGATTTATAATGATAATAAAGCTATTTCTTTTGATTCCGTGTTTCTGTTTTTATTTCTGTTGAATAAATTTGATAGCAGAAACACCTTGAAGAAGGTCCGGTTGAAATACACCTGACGAACGTTGTTAAAACCCAAAAGAACATCGAATTTAATTGCCACATCAAATGCTGGTGTAAACGAATTCAGTAAACGATCACCGTTAACAGTACCAGCATATTTATTCATTAAACTTGAGGCAGTTGACTCTGACTCTCACGTTTATGTATCCATCATTTTTGGACATTTTGATGAAATGCAATATAGCAAATGCTTTTACATTCATATAAAATAATTATTTCACCTCAATTTCCAATCACTTACAGACTTACGTTCATATTAGGTATTTTATATTGCAATTTTAAGTATATTTAATGCATGGGCTTCTATTTCGGGGGTTTATTTATAGAATTACGGACATCTGCTCTTGAAAACCGGAAGCAAGGAACTTCACGTGTTTTTAACCTCACTAAGACTGTACCAAAGGTCAAATTAAAGGTAAATATACAAAACCTTCAGTGAAGGAGCCCTATCTCTGAGAATATCTTCTAAAAATAGCCTTAATAGTATCCGTTTCACTAACGATATTTAATCGAAACATTAAATGGTCAATATACAATATAATATAAATGCCATAGTCCTTCAAATCTAAACCCCATACCAATAACAGTTGGATTAAAACGACAGCAAAACATAACCTTGATCATCATCCCCATCAAAAAACGAAGAAGATCTCCAACCTTAAGAATCCTGTGCTAAAATGCTTGCAAATTCTCGGAAAAGCTTGGGAATAAATCATATATATATATGCCTGTTCCTATACCAGATAACAATGCCAAACCGGTTTCCATTTATAATAATATCCTCCCATATTAGCCTTTAAATTTATTCATAACAATTACGTACTTGTTCATTAATTACCAGGATTTGTGCAAAACTCCTCTCCAGTCCTCCAGTTGCCAATATTCCTCTTCTAGGGAACTTAGGATTTATTTACTTCTGCATTTGTATTTTTGGAAAAAATTTGAAAATTCAAAAATTTCGACATAAGAAATAATTATGGCTCGTAGGTTATCACTGATGATAACCCTCTTCTGCCTCGTTTTATCCTTGACGCAGAATGGAGTCGAATCTCGAGATCGCCTTAAAGTTGGAGGAAAGAGTGGACATCCGATTTACGAATTCGCAGCTCGATTAATGAACCAAATTGCAGAGGAGAAGGGGTCAGGGAAAAACATCCTTGTCTCGCCGTATTCAATCAGGTCGGCTTTAGCTATCGTCTACCTGGCTGCGAAAGGTAGGTTTCGTTAAGATGAGAAATAAAAAGAATATGAGCTATTGAGTCTTGACCTCTGGAGTTTTTATTTTAAAAAAATTGGGTCATTTTTTGACCGTTTTCCAGGTCAAACTTCGGATGAGATCCAAAGGGCACTTCAATTACCCCAGAACCGAGAGGAACTTATCGAGAGCCTTGCGAGGCAGATTAATACCACTTTGGTAGGTACTGAGGGTACTAAAACTTGAGTTCTATTCGGATTTTGGTAAAAACGGTCAATTTTTTAAACAATGGTCAAAAACTTCTTTCAGAGCTCCAAGTCATCGGAATTCAAGATCGGGAACGGTCTCTTCGTGGACAAGTCAGTAACTCTGAACGAGCAGTTTGTGAAGAACGTTCGAGACAAGTTGAGGGCAAATGTACAGAAACTGGACTTTGGGTCAAACCCGAATGGGGCCTCTTCGACGGTCAATTCCTGGATCAGTCAAATAACAAAAGGGAAGATAAATGACCTCGTGTCTCCTTCAACTTTGACCCCATCCACTTCATTCTTGCTGGCAAATGCCCTCTTCTTCAGTGGACAATGGAACAAGCCCTTCATGGTCCTACCTGGAAAGGGCTCTTTCCGGATTGACTCTCGCAACGAGGTTCTTATATTGTTCTTATTGTTCTTGTTTTGTTTTGATGTATATAACTCCCGTTGAAGCAAAAATCAAATCTCAAAGTGGAGCCCCCCGGAATTACCCCCGGAATAGAACCTCACCCCGAAATACATTACCATTCATTCCTGCGGGTTCTATTTAGAGAATAAGGTGGTTGATCTGAATTTAGACTAAAATATTGTTATATTATGGGTTATATTCAGGTGAAAGTGAAGATGATGGGTGGAGAGGACGCTTTCGGATTCAGCTTCATTCCAGAGTTGGGCTGCACCGGCATCTCGCTCCCATTTAAAGACGACCGATTCGAATTCCTGATCCTGAAACCGGAAGAGGGTCAAAGCGTCGACAGCGTCAGGCCCCTCCTCCTCAAGTACCCTATGGAGCAGTTGGTTCACAAGTTAAATGAAAATATACGACAAGTCACCGTCACGTTACCCAAGTTTACCCTCAAGGCCAATTACGACACCGTCAGTGTCATGAAAAAGGTACGATTTTGATGCTTAAGAGTCATTAAAATAACCGCAAAAAATCGTCCGGAGAAAGTAGTCGATAAAAGAAGGATCTTCAGTCCTGACGAAACAGCCAAGTTAAAACCAACATTTTGAACGAATTTGGTTAAATTAATATGATTTTTGGGCATTAATTTTGGTAGTTTTGAAATACATTATGTTTTAAAGGTCAGGCTTACAAATATTTTCGAATTCCTTTAAATCCAGTTTGTAATTTATTGAGGTGAGGATTTTATTGCCGTTTCAAAACAGATAATATTATTCGGAGCTGTAATCAGAGCAAAGGGGGTAATAACAAGGGTATATTTCCAGGTAAAGGTTACCCCCGGTTTGTAACCCAGGTTGCTCTTGCTAAGCAATTTACAGATGGTACCTCTTTCCGAAGATTTAGAACCTTAACTTTAACGTTTGAATTTATTTTAAATGCAACTCTCTCGAGAGACTTAAACCGAAACATACTAATGATTTTAATCCCTAATTTTCTGGATTTAAAAATTTTGATTTTGAAAAAAATTTCAGATGGGAATTTCAAGCCTCTTTGACCCCCGATCAAGTGACCTGTCGGGCCTAACGGGGTCAAAAAATGGGATTGCCCTATCCCGAATGGTCCATCAAACGCTCCTGGATGTGAATGAATTGGGGGCAACAGGGGCATCTGGAACAGCCCTCGCGGGTTACCCCATTTCTTCATCCTCAACGTTCACCCTTGACAAGCCCTTCCTCTTCCTCCTGAACGACAGGTTGACGGGGCCTGTACTCATTGGACAGTTTGTCAACCCTAATTAAAATTAAAGTTAATTACCGCATTATCTATAACAAAGTATTCCCGACAATATTTTATTACAAGGATATCTGGAATAAAACGTTTCTTTTAAAGCTTCAGCCGTTCATATCGTTGGGATCCATATATGAGTGATCCCTCATACCTAGGGCATCCCTCATATATGGTTGGGATTGTGGTTATAAATGGGAAAACCCCGAGGAAGGGAGTTATTTTAAGATGGGGACTTATTTCGGAGTAACTTCAAGCAATATTACTACTTTGAAATTTTGAAAACGGTGGAATCTTATTTCGGGAGATGAATGTACTATCACTACTATCCTGAAAACTATCCGAGGGGTGGGGACCTTATTTCGGGGTGTGATTTTTTAACCTACCAGTCACCAGAGGAATTATGTCTTTCAAATGTATAAAAATATTAGATCCCCACTTACAGTCTCGAAATAAGACCCAGCCCCTTGCACCTTCAAGTTTTAAACCAATAATATAATATGCTCATGGGGAATTATTCCGGGGTGTAAATAACATATCATCTCTAATGTTGTTATTACGAAAGAGACAAAGGGTTAGAACGGAGGCGAGAAAGGTGGTATGATGTATTTAGGAGGGGCTGAAAAACCGGGCATTTACGGGACTCCTCGAACCCTTCAAAACAGACTGTGAATCAAGTTACCCGGATTTCGGATTTTGAGACGCATGACTCTATATACGGAGTTAAGGCCTATATAACCAGTTATACCCAGTTGTATCTATATCTCAGGTCCCATATCAAACACCCTATTTACTTTCCCGTCTTGTTATCGTCTCGACAGGAACATAATTATGTATTATGTTCTTGTTGTCAATTAAACTATTAAAGATCATACAGTCTCCGAAATCTAGCTCACTACATTTCTAAGAGTACAAAGTAGAAGAAAAGAGGTTAAAGAGATGATTTAGGCTGTAATTTTCGTCTCAAACTCCAGAAATAAGCAAAACAATAGAATTAAACCCCGTAAAGTACAAGTGAATCGGTACAAAAACGCCAAAACGGTAGCAAAGAGAGGATGTCATCGTCAAGTAGGAATCAAGTGGTTTCGACCTTGAGATAAGCTCACAAATAAACGCTACAAAACGAGTTTAAAAACTTAGGGAAAATGCACTTTTGGATTGACAAGAGGTCGAGTCCGCTGTACAATTTTGGCAGTGGGGGTGGTCGGCGACCTGGTGCCGGGGGCTTTTACAGTAAGTGGTTCTTTGGCTTTGAAATCATTTGAATTATTTTGGCAAATTATGGAAAAGAATTACGAAACAATACAACTATTTCGATGTATTAACCATCCTAACTATTCTTTGCATTCACTAATTGCTGTCCTCAATTCACATGGCTTCAATTTTGTTAACTGACTTGCCCAATTTAATCATTTGAACTAATTTTTCAAATTCACATATTTTAACGTTACGAACTGGAGATTTCAATTTTTTATTGCCAACTTTATTTAATTTACCAAATTCGCTGAAAAATAACTTCAAATTCCGGTTTAAAACTACGCACTGCCTGCATGATTTGACCTTTGTCACTAACACTAGAACTAATACCCTTATTCAGGTCGATCGTATGGGACCCGTCATCTGCCCCCGCGCTCATCTTCCAACAACTCCTCGTCCCATTACCAAATGAGGGCGGAGACGAGTGCCCCACCCCCTGATGTCATCATACGAAGTAACAATATGGGGAGTGGGGGCGGTTTGAGTGGGGGTGGCCCCAGTGGGGGCATTGGGGGCCCCTTTCAAATACCCTTCACATCTCGGTTTCGGTCACAAGGAAATAATCAGTTGTCGTCCCAGGCTTCGGGAGGAGGGGGATCTTCCTTCCGATATCCGGTCAATATCGGTGACCCCGTCCTTCAGCAGAATGGAGATTACAGAAATCATCTCGGAGGACCTGTTCCTTCTGGGATCAATAATAGTCAGTTTCGTATGACATAATTTCGTTAAAAATGTGAACTAAATAAGTCCCCATACTGGGGTTAATATTTCAGGAACCAGGCTGAAAATCCTAGCATTTTAAAACAAGCGAAAGTAGATGTTTAGGATTAGGAGATCAGGTTATTTTATTCAAGGTGTAAATCTCTTTAATATTGCGATGTCGTATTTAAATAGGAATTTTCGGGTATGAGATGTAGTTTTAAGGTTTTCTCTAAATAAGTCCCCATGTCCAGTAGATTGGAAAAGCACTATCGGGGACCATAATCAAAGCTGCTGATATTAACCGAGAATAGAGAGAGTTATTTAGGGGGTCGTGGGATTATTTAGGGTTGCACTAATTTTAGACGCTGAATTAAAACTAATATGTAAATTCGAGCGGACCGAGGTTGATTGAAATTTTAGATTAATCAACCCTTCACATTGGAATGTTTTTAGCAATTCTAGCTATTTTCGCACATTAATTTATCATTTATTAACAGTTTATGCATGTGCATGTTTTAAACTAATGTTGTACATATACTTTTATGATTCATATCAGAATGCAACGGAATAGTTTGGGGTTAGGAAACAGAATTAGAAATATCGGTAATTGTTTCCGGAATCGCTGATTATTTAATGTGCTTATAGGAGGCGGGATAAATGCCGGGATGATGGGCCCTCCGTTAAGACGACCAAGATCTCAAGGTCAAGGTCCATTCCAACCGGGTCGGCGTCGGTCGTCCGGGAGCGGTAATAATCCCGCACCGCCAACGGCCAACAATCAGCAACGAAGGACGTCGATGTACCGGTGGACGTATGACCCCAACCACCACCTCTACCCCAGACCCCCTCCGACCGACCAACAACAGCATCACCTTCACAATAATCACAACCATCATCATCATAATCATCAGGCACAGGTTGGAATTTGGAATGATAGATCATTTTAAAACACCCAGTTTCACCCGAAATAAATCCCCACCCGGAAAAAACCTTAAATTTTTCAAGGGTTTTAAAACAATATTTTATTACATTTACATTCCAATTTCCCATAATAACAATATGTAAATAAACTATAGCTTAGTGGGACTGTGGGACATTATTCCCAGGAATTATGTTTTTCAGACATAAGAGGCAGAAGATAAATTTGTAATGTATATTATTTGATTATTTCGTAGTTCGAATTAGATTTGATTTCTTTCTCCTGATAAGGACAACGAGGAATGTCACCTTTCTCAGTGTAATTTTCATTAACCCCGAATTTAAATAGTGTAAAATTTGTGATGATGGGGTTATATTTGGGGTGGGGGATGTATTTTGCAAACCTTACAATTGCTTGAAATTTAATTTAGGGGGGGGGAGGGTAATTGGATGAATTTGGATGGATTCCTAAACACGACAGAATCCAAAATGACACGTATTATCATCTATTTACAGGTCTGGAACGAAATCAACGACGTGGGTAACCATCCCCAACACCCGCGCGGCCAAAACCCCGCCATTCCAGCGCCAAACCCCGACCTCTCGACCCCAATTAACCACGCGGACCTGACCTCCGGCGTCGCGGCCGGAACTACGGCGACGACAAGCACGCAGTCCGTCTCCGACCCCGCATGGCGCCGAACGAAGCGGATCGGCCTGACGCTCTGCTTCATGGCGTTCATCCTCCTCTCGACCGTCGCGGCAAAATTCGTGATCGAAGGGCCGTGGCTGATTGACAAAACGCCGCGCTCGGAGCGCACCGAAGCCACCATCTACTTCTTCTTGACGGAACTGATCTTCGTGGCCTTCGCCATGGCCCTCTTCTTCACCGGCGTCACTTGTCTCCGGAAACGGACGAACGCCTACCTCCTCAGACAGTTCAACCAGTACATTCTCCAGACTTCACCGCACTCGGGGCCTCTCGGCTCTCCCGATTACTTCCGGAACCACCCGAACGGGCCGCCCTCTGGTGGTGGGGGTAGTGGAGCGACTGGTGGGGGTCACTTAAATCCCCAGGGGGACAGGCCCTATGCTTACCTCCCCTCGTTGGAAACGAACCTCCTGATGGAACAGAGTTCGAACCTTGTGATTGGAAGCAACGGTGGGGGCTGTTCTAAGCCCCCACCGTATCATATTGCCCTCTATCTTCCCGTTCCGGACGACTGCTCTTTCGGTTCGAAGGACCATGATTGTGGGGACTTTGATGGACATAGTCATCATACGTCGCCCTGGATATCTTCCTCGTCTTGTGGGGTTGTCGAGGGGCGGGGTGAACGTGGGGCGATGGGCGACATTGTTGATAAGACTGAAGACTCGGATGAGGAGATTGATGAGGGCATCCCGAGACGGAAGAGACAGAAGAAGGAGGAAGGGAGGTCAGAGACTCCTCCCCCTCCTTATGGACAGATTTAAGTCGGATTAAGTGCCCCTGGGGACTTATTTCGATAAATATGGCATTTATTGCTGGGGTCACCCGACGTATCAAAATGACCCGTTTTGACCACTTGACCCTGAACCTTTCCATGTTATATATATACAGAATATTTATAGGATTATGAACCTACACATATTACCATTCACAATTGCCCTATGAGATGACATTTTAAAAGATCAGTTTTAAATCTTATTCTAGATCTTATATAGTAATTCCATTCCTTCCGTTCATTTTAAGTGTGATATTGATGACAAGAAAAGTTGGGAATATTTCGAGACCAACCAAAACTGTGTCTATTTTAAATTGTTTTGTTCTTTTTATCGACTGATTCGATCCAGGCTATAGAGCCTCTCATTTTAGTTTGGGACAGCAAGTTCCTCGATCAAGCCCTAAAATCAAAGCGTCAGTATCGTCAGTCAGATTAAACTCATTAAACAGTTCAATTGAGACTCTAGTTCAGTAATTGTGTTCGATTAAATTGACTTATTTAGTTACAATGTGTAAGCAATCTATCATATTAATATTGATATTGTTCATGGTTTTATTTATTTAGTTTGGATAAACGCAATCAAATCTGAGATTTTACAGTCCCCCACTACAATCCATCCCCCTCCTTCCGAAATTCATCAAATTCATCATGCTCTAAATACAAGAAAATATTACAAATTAATTTATTATCATTGTTATTACATATTATTCGCGAAAAATTTCATGAAATCAAGACTCAAATCGAATAAATCATGTTCTATTGAAAACTAATTTCTCGTCTATCAAACGGTTTTTGAGATGCAGGGTCAAAGGTCAATTTTGTTTCCAAATAGCTGCCCTACATAATGGAAAGGTCGTTGATATATTTTAAAATGCAATTACAGGGATTTGTAGCCAAATATAAATCTATAAAAATTGGAAAAATTAGGACCATACAATTTAATAATTTCAATCCAACAAGAAAATTGTTGCTGAAATAAAATATTCTATTTAAGTTTAGATGAATTTGCGATAAATGATTAATATCAAAAGTCTAGTTTCAAAGTAGATTACATATATCGTTCTAAATTAACTATTAAGAATTGGAATTTTCAAATTGCCATTTATTTTAGCTCTTTTTTCTCATATTTGTCTTCAAATTCTGCAGCTACAACTTCATTTACAGCTTACGAGGAGACGAGTCCGGAATTTTTAATGTGATTATTTACGTTAAGGAGTATTAGTTTATGAAAGAGTGGTTTTGGTATGCGGATGGTCAGCCCGTAGGAACAAATAGTGAAATGCAGGAGGTCAACGAGGGTTACTTTCCTCGGCATTATTTATATTCACGCGTCACGGGAGGTAATTGTCATTTGTCACCTCCGTGTCTCCCCTCCTTTTGTATACGTTTCAGATCGAGACTCAAGATGCATTATGCAATTGGCTTGGTGTCTGTCCGTCCGTCCATCCGTCAATCCATACGTGACCAGTTCAACTTTATGGTATGTGGTATCGGTAGGGTATTTAGGGGATAGTGTCACCCCTGACCGATAGGAGGGGTCAAAACTGCAAACATTTACTTGTTGTACTTCGTTGGAAAGGTAGGGTTAAGTACTTTCAAAGGCGTGTGTAGTTTTGATCTATGGTTGGGGCAACTTGAGATTTAATAGCTTGTGTTTTAAACATTTTAAAACACAGTTTAATTCAATATTCAAACAACAATATTGATATCAATAGTACATTTACGATACATCAGTAAATTCGTTAGACCGTTTATTTGCGTTTCTTAATAATTATTTTTTCCTATCTTGCATACACCTTCGATCTCCAATCCCTTGTTTTATTGCTCTTTGTAAGGCCTTAAAAGTTTTAAAAACTTCAAACGTTGTTTTAAAACCGATTTAAACTATCTGTCTTATTTATTGGTGAACGAACTTAGGAATTTAGGAGTCGCGAGCTGAGCCTCCGTCTGTCCAACCGTTTTAGAACGTTGCTTAATAAGGGTATGGTCTATCCATATACTTTTATTCAAATTGAGGATTTATAGATAAGACACGTGTTAATCGATTTATTTTCAAATTAAAATATATGGATAGCCCCCATCAAAATCCGCCTGGTAGTCAAATGGTTAATAGTTTTCAGACCAGCTCCTGACATTTCGGAGACTCTGTCATTAATCCCTGTATTAAGCTATCATTTATATGCTCATTCTAACAAATTAATAGCTGTCACGTTCAAGATTTTGGAGATAACAATATATGTGAACGAAAGTACGTCTTTATGATATATTTTTATTAGGCAAATTGAAATATCTTTAAAGTTCTTAATCGCAGAAGTGTGGGTTTTATTTTATTACGCGTTAAAGAATTGCAATACAGTTGCAGTTCAATTTTTTGTGTTTTAAAACGGGTCTTTCCAACTAAACTTGACATTTTTCCGCAGTTTAAAGGAATTCGTAGCATTGGAGATCTGAAAGGTCTGAAACCTGATATCCACATAAATTCACCAAACTTGTAGATAAAAACGTGATAATAAATTATCGTAGTATTTTTAATGGGGATTTTTTACAGCGTGTTCTAGGAAAGTGAGTCAAGGATCCGGGACTATTTTGATAGATGAATGTAACCTGTTGATATTTATCTTGATTATTTTTTTAACTGTTATGTTGTTAATTATACAAATCCGATGCGTAAAACGAGCTGGGATTTTACTTGAGAATGAACCTAACCTACAAGATTGAAACCTGAAATACCGTGTCGAGCCTGGAACACGTAAACATCATGAAAATATGTAAATATTGAGTTTTGAGACGATGACGGTGCTATTAAATGGCTATGTTGTTATCATTAAAGAGTTTGAAAAGTCTTTAATGTTTTTTGCCTGTCTGTCCGTCTGTCTGTGCTTTTGCACTTTAATTCTCGTACGATTAAACATTCTCAATTTTTGTTTTTGGGAACCCTTTAACTTTAACGATATTGTTGCGCTAATTAAAGCGTTCGTTCGAGGACACGTAGGTCGAAGATCAAAATTATTTAAAAGAACATACATTTATGCTAGGTGTCTAAAAAAGTTCCGCAAAGTGCTATTTATTGATGTATATAACTTACTCTATGATTGGGGCACCATGAGATGACTGTATAAAACGGTTTCCGCACGTGTCGGATAGCGACGTCAAATGTTATGTGATACGTTTCATATGGTTTCACTCTTTTGCAATATGCGTTTGAAGCTGTTAATTGTTTCTTACATGAGATGATGAGTAATCGGTTATGGGGAATAAATGAAATGTTAATGACTTTTTGATGAGATATGATGAGATAATTCATTGGTCAGAAAAAATACTCGAAGTATGATCGAGTCTTGGGTTTTTTTTAATTCTGATTTGTTGTTGTAGTAAGTTTTAGTAGAACTCGTTCTTGAGACTCTTAAACTTAAACGGTCCAGGATCCAGTAGAATTTAAATCGGTGACGTATTTAAAGCCTTATTACAACATGTAGAAACAGGGAGAGTCTCAAGTTGGAAATGAATGAATCGATTATGACATCATCTTCTACATCACCGAATACCATTGTTATTTGATTGCCTCATACGGATTTCAAGTTTTTTCAAGTATTCTGTGCATTTTAGCCACTATATATGACTATTAGATGAATGAGAGATGAAGAGGCTGAATATAATGGTGACGAAATTGTCGAAAAGCTATCGAATTTCGGATAAAGTAGATGACGAAGTCGTCGAAAGACAAGACGAGAACATCCAAAATCCTCTGACGATGACGAAGACACCGACGACGTAATCGATCAGTCGAAAGAGCATGTCTAATTAGCATATTAATTAAAATACGACGCTGAATCCTATGGTCTTGTACATGCAAATTTCTTGGGCTTGTCATGTCATTCTGAACATTTTTGATTCATCTCTGAAATCTGATGTAAACAAAAAATATAAAGGTCACACTTGTTCCAGAAATGGTGACCACAGTTAAAATTGCAAAAACCATTTACTAATTATGAGTTTACATCTTTAATGTGTTTTAAAAGTCATTATTTTAATATTTTGATCAAAATTGGGAGTAAAAAATGCAATCAAAGAAAAGTGATTAATAACCGGTGTTTCTTTGTAAGTCATTTCTGGTGTCGTCGTGTCTGACTTCTGGATATTTTTCCAAATCACAATTCACCACCACTGGCTTTACCTCTTTATTTTGAAAAGTACTTAAATCCACAAGAAATAGCCCCATGTGGCTCCTTACAATTTTAATAGCTCTTGGCACAAGATGTAAGAGGTGAAGCTGTTAATTACGTTTCTGTCCTGGACGAAGCGTGACATGTTGATAGTACACACATCAAGTCATCCGTTTAATTTCTCAAGTACATTCTGTAATGCTATAGTCTATCCTTGACATTCCGTGATCCCTCGATCTTCTGCCTTCCAATATTTATTTTTTTAGAGAAAAAATCCAATAATTCGCTTCAATTCTGTTCACACTCTCCCGAAGCTCCTAACTAAATACCATTAATTCAAGGTAATGGAATTAATGAATATTAATCACGAAATCAACTCGTTTAGGAACAAAACTGTGGCTAATCCATCCCAGCATTTAAGATAAAAAGTAGGTAAAACAAGTTCTATTAGCAAGGGATCGTTAATCAATCAGCCCGTGATTGATTGATTTTTTTGCAATTTATTTCGGGGCTAAATTCTCCATTTAGTTATAATGGCAACGACAAAAGGGGATGCCGAGAAGGTGTATTCTGGGAGGGACTGAATCAACGTTTTTTGTTTTGCTCTATGGTTGGGGCAACCTGCAACTTAATTCACAATGGTATCATTTGAACTCTACTTCTGCAAGCGCATTTATGCATCCAGTGTAGACTAAATGGGACGAATGGACAAACGCTTTCGTTTCACTCTATGGTCGGGGCAGGCTGCAACTTAATGCATAATGTTATTAGTTCCAGTTTGTTACACGTATCTAGGAAGGGCGCGCTCCGTATCTGCTTTATACATTGTAAAAATTATCTTTTCGAAATTTCTTCAGAAAGCCGCTGTGACTCTCGACTTAGCTTACAAATACAGTAAAACAATAATTGTTTTTACAATCCTAAAAAATTACTTAGATTTTAAGACAGAAGTAAATTGAATTCCAAGATGCATATAAAGATAATGATGAAGTCACACTTTTTACACCCAAATCCAATCAAGATCCACATGTATTTTAAACACGATATATTTACAAGAAACATATTATTGAGATCTAAAAGATGAAGCAAAATAGTTAGCATTTTAGTCAAATTAATTTGCTCATTTGCCAATCTTCTCACCTTCGAACCATAATCCATCCCATAAGCTTCTATTAAGATTCCTAATTTATTTTTTATCCCCCAAAACGCGTCATTTTACGCCATATTCCTTCGACTTTGAGACAGAAAAATGTAAACAAGAAATTCCTTACTGATTTCAGCAGATTCTGTTATCATCTTCAAGAATCCTGGATATTCTTTTGCATACTGGGGATATGCAATACTGAAACTGAAATAACATGTTTTTTTACAGGGTGCAAATCCTTCATAAATTACTCCAGAGGGATTTCATCACCTCAATTGCCTGGAGAGCCTTTGTTCTGAAATTAAGATGAGACAATTGAGGTTATAAAATTAGCATTTTTAGGTCGAAAAAATAATAATACTAAATAATGTTGAAGGATTTAGGATTTAACGATCATCATATCTTTACAAGCCTTACCTTTTTTAGTCTTTTTGACTGAAAATAGACATTCTGATGGTCAAAATGGCATTTAAGACATTAGTTACCGTAAATGTTTAAATAAGTCCCCTACTTTATGGATTTTAAGGATGGGGATGTAATTCGGGGTGGGGATGTATTTCAGGGTGGGATTTCAGACATTCAGTTGCTTTGATTTTCTAAATAAATGCCCAATGGGATGTGTTTCGGTGTTGATTTATATGTTTTTAAAATAAATCAAATCTTAAAAATATTCCAAAAAACTTCAATTATCGTTACGCCTTCTTTGTTTTCGTTCAATTATGTAGTAAATTCCTTCGTAATATCCTAAACTACTACTAAATACCAATCTTTTTCTAATTTTTACCAATTCCTATCCAATTCCTATGTATTTCCTTGTTAAATTTCCAAAATTATCATAATATTTTGGTAGGGATCTATTTAAAGATTTGCGTTAGCTCATATTTGGCTAAACGCTTTAAACTGTTTCAATTGAATAAAACGACCTTGACATTCATCTCATATTTTGACCCCTGGACTAAATCCTGCGTTATTAACTACCCTAATTATCATTATAGTCAGAAATAATGGTCACCTCTTCTCCAAGGTTTACATCCGCGTCTTAAAAACTCTGAACATCATCTTCCAGGTAGAGTTGAGAATCGTGAGTCAAATGCAATCAAAATGCAAATCTCTGAATTATTTCCAAGTTCCAAGTCGAGGAAGAACATGGGAAGTTAATATGACTAATGTTATTATAACACTGTCTTGATTGTTGATGATGATCACCCTCATCATCCTCATCATATTAATATAATTATGAGCAACATGATTGTGATTACGTGAGATGGAAATTACATGCTTTTTGTCTGCATCTTTAGGACACAAAGGGTAGTATATTTATTTGTTTGCCATATGATAAGATATTATATGAAATATATGAGCTTTGAGCCTGAGATGATGATATCTGTCAGATTTCAGAAGAATGTTAATATTTAATCCAGTTTTGATTGACATTTACGAGCATGACATCATGTCGGAGGATTTCTTGTGTTTTTTTGCAAGAAAAATGATGGAATGCATTTGAAACGCGGGATAATAATGTCAGTTTAGTTTGTTAATGGACGTTAATGAGACTTGCGATTGACGAAGCATATAGGAATAGTGTTCTTACATTTTGTACTCCCGGTATTGTGTTTTTTATAATACAAAATTGTAGGCGAGCTTGTTTTAGGAGATTAACACGATTTTTCCATGCAAAATGATGGTTGCTGTTTTTAAACCGTTTTAAATGTATTAATATAACTTTTAATAATTAGAATTAAATGGAATTACAAAATCCAAAAGGATCATTATTGAAGCTCTGGTTTCAGTTTAGGATTGAGTGGAGTAGATTACCAGTGAACATAACTGGTCAAAGTTAACATTTGACATTAAAAACATGATTTATACTTTAAATCGGAGATTCATTTATTTTGTGCATAAGCATTTCAGGAGATAAAAAATTTAATTTAAATATATATCATTTGTTTTGAAATTTAATTTATCAATTCTAGCAGGTCATTGCTGATTTATTGAAGACAAATTAATTTTGCAAGATTTAATAGATCGGAAAAAGTTTAGCTTTGCTGGTACGTCCGGGTTCTCAAAATATTCCAAGAATTTGAAATCGTTGGAAACCCTTGTATTTTCATGAAAAAACAGGTCATAATTAAATCCCAAGGTCATAATTCAAATTTCTGTAGCTTTTAGCCGAATTCCAGACCAAACCGTCAAGATCATGTATTTATATACGCGTTTTAAAGTTACGAGAGTTAGAGTTGCTGTTCATAGCTGACACGGATTTATTCGAGATCATCTTAGAGTTTCAAGATCAAGGTGTGCTGAAAGCTGAGATGGCTAAATCAGCCAAATCTCACTAATTTATTCCAAATATTAGCATCAGATCTGCGTTTTTATCTGCATTTGGTGTCATCTTCATTCCTCTGCTTTTTAAATGTTGATCTGATTCAAGGAATTCTCTCCTGCTGAGCCTTCAACTTTAGATTCCAAACTGGAATTAGCATAGGAAGTTGAGGGATAAAAAACATAAAATATTTATTGCCATTTACCACGACACACGAGACAAAGTTTAGAACTTTGAAATCAAGAGTTAGTTACAGAGTTACAGGTCGGGACTGCAATAATAAATGGAGAGGTGCTTATATTTATGAGACATGTCCAATTACGAATTACAAATTCGTAATAATAATATACGCTTGCCTCAATAGAGGCTCCAGTTAAGCTGGATCTTCTTTAAAGCTGTTTATTTTGCATCTATTTAGGAGGAAGAACACAACAAGGTTTTTTGCCTAGTGATGTAATGAGCTGGTTCTGATTTTTTTAAATTGGGAGACTTGCCGATAATCTGCGTATTCAATGAGATCGGATGGATATTTTGGCACTGTTTTCCCCTCGTAATTAAAACTGAGCCAATTTGCAATGTTCGTGACTGTCAAATAGAAAAATTATGAGGGGAATTCAGTGCCATTTTTTATTGTGTGGGTTACAAGGTGCATTTTCTGAATGATTTTAAAAAATCCTATTGTTCGACTCAGTTCATTAAATAAAAAAAATTATTTATGGGGGAGATTAAGTGCCAAATTCTAATCAATTTTCAACAATTTAAACGAATTACATATCTTTAAAATGTTTTATCGAGTTTTGCATGTTGGTTTCTACATTTAAATCCCTTACTAGTGGTTTTTACGTAATTACTCCTTGTAGTCATTTATGAGGGGGAATCAGTGTCAAGTAAAAATATGACTCGTATATTATGTACAGTCCTCCTACATCAGAATTAAATGCGTTTCAATTTCATTGGAGCTAGGCTTCATGATCATGATCACCCCCGACCAGATACGATCTGATTTTATTTCACGAATTGTAGAAGCGTGCGTATTTAATTGGCCCGTAAAAAACTTTAAAAAAATATTTAATGAAATCATCGCAGCTATTTAATTAAGAATGTAAATACAAAGTCAGGGATAAAGACATCAATCAGATGACACATCCTTGTGGCAGGATATCAAATAATAAATTCCCTATTCCTTACAGTGATTTATGTTCTGGACTGATCATTGGATCATCCTAGTCTAAAATGATTTAAAATGACCCTGAGGGATCAATGATTATGAATTATGATTTATTTTATTTTTCTTCGGTATGTTTTAGCTTTAGTCTCAGATTTCTGTTTTTGTCTGTTTTTGTTTTTGTCCCGTCTTCTTGTCTAGATTTTGAATTTAGATTTTAAGAGATTGAAAAGTTGTAACCGTTTTTTGGAAACCACATTTCAAAACTGCAGTTTGATTAATGATCCTGTGGTTTGAAATAAATGACTGTAAATCTGGATGTCAGTTTCGATTGGGGTTTTTTCACAGGATCATCTGAAAGTGGGGAGTTATTTCGGGGTATGTATTATTCCGGTGGGTATTTCAATCCCGGTGCGGTGGCTTTAATGCTATTTAAATATAAACACATAATCACTAAACCATAAAATCATTAGCACATATGCTAACCACCTTAATCTTAAACCTTATAAATCAAACAGGTCAAGGAATTGCTGAAAGACTATAAAAATCGTTACAAATTTCGGATCAAAATAAAAAAAAAAAATAAAAATCGCCTCCTAAAACTAGGTAAAATAGGAAATTTACACCCAAATACTATATTTTAACTAGTCCCATCTATATTTTAAGATCGAAGATCCGAAGATCATCATCTATGTATGTCCGGTCCCCCAAAATAAAATTTTAATTATAAATTATAACTCTTATGACATAACTCAGGCTGGCAATTCAATTCCTAGGAACTTCGGAATTACCATTCTTCTTGAGTGCAGTTAAGCAAATAGGCCCACGGATTAATTGATCTGATCTCGAGGATTGTTGGAATGCAATTACTCATCTCATGACTTCAACAAGAACCCAACGATATTAATACATCCTATTTGTCAATGTAAATGTTATGATTTTCATTGCATGTTTGAGTGTATGTGTAATTTATTTGATTATATTCGGAATTATGTAGAAATGGGATGAAATTGATGGATTTTACCGGATTTTTAACCGAATATTTTGCAAGGATTCCCTTCCGCTAAACTTGGTGACCCCTGCCCAATAGTTAGTAGCCCCCAAACTAGAAGTAATATTGACCATAAAAACGCAAAAATTATCTGCTCAATTTACAGATAAAATTGTCGAAATAAAAAAGCATCAAAAATAGTCATTTTCGACAGCTCTATAGTCGGATTTTCATTTCCTTCAAAGGAAATGTAAAGATTTTTTTATTGCAATTTTTTCAAAAAAAATCTGACTTTTCTGGGCATTTTTGTAGTCGAAGCAAAGCATCGTCTCGAACTTGACAACCAAATGTAATACTCTCAAGCTTCAATCCCAAAGCATTGCAAATTCCACCGTAAAATAATACTGACAATCCAGTACCAGTTTCTCAATTGCAATCGTAAACGGCATTTCAACTCATCTGCAATGTTGATTCTTAAGAACTTTGCAGGTTTCCCCAACTGCCATATTCTTGTAGCTACTAAACTAAACCCACCTTGCCAATCTTAAGCTATAGGTAGTAAGGCAGGTCTTTTTGCAATAATTTTAACATTGAGTCGCATCTTCATCTACACTTTGTCTATTGCAATTCTAGCAGAGGTATTACGTATTCTATAGCCTCTTATTAGTATTATGTATAAGCCGATCCGTAATTCGCAATTCGCAATTTGCAAATCTACTATATATCCTCGGTACTTGCAGGGAATCCTGATTCTGTGCAAAAATTCCACCACCTAGGATTATTATTATGATCATTGTCTCCTATATGATATGATACTGTTTTTCGACCACGACCACGACTAAGGTACCTTTATATCGGGTATGATGATGCAATGGTAAAATAACGTTGTTCCTATATTATATGCATTTAAGGCGAATGTTCTAAAACGGGCAAGTGATCCCAAGTGATCCGGAAGATTCAGTCCAGTCTGTCACAATCCATTCGGAGAGGCACTGATCCCGAATTAAAACAGAGACCTCAGTACATTAGAGAGGAGTATCATTAACTTAATTATAGACAGAGGACCATTAACTTAATTATAGACAGAGGACGAAAAGTTATTAATAGACTCGTAGAGTTGATCTGTGCAAGTGTGACCCTGACGATAGGGCAAGGTTCCGCAGACGAAGGTCAAGTTCAAGTTCGTTAAATCTCAGGTGACCCCGGCGGATTTGTTGAAGTCATACGCATTGTTAGCTCAACAATTAGGATGAGTAAGTAGTACTGTTCTTTGTTTCAAAATAAATAATCTTCAAATTTATCGGAACTTCCGATAAACATGACGAATTCCAAGTGGAAATCGTCCTGACTTCCAGACCATTTCATAAGATATGATTCTTATCTGTCCTAGTCTGCATCGATAAGATTTCATCGATAGTTTGACGAAATTGATAGCTTTGCTGATTCATGAATCAACTCGTCGATACTGCGCTTTCGTAGACTTTGAACAATCGAGTTCTTAGCCATTTTTCATGGGTCAGGTTTGACCATGGCAAATATAATTCGTTCATTTTATTCAGTTTTAATTTAAAATACATGAGACAAAAGTCATTAGAATGAGTAATAAGGCCTCTTTTTTTAACAAAAAATATTTAAATTGATAAATCTTTCAGTTAAAAACGACACATTCCGTGTGAATACTTACAATTAGAAGATTCTCTATTTCATATGAAAATAACCCATAAATAAAAAAATGTTAATAAACTCGAGTACTCTTTGTTCATTTTTAATTTAAAATAAATTTCGAAGAAAGCCATATCGACAAGTTTACCAAGTATCGACCAGTTTCCCCATTCGATAACTTTATCTCGATAATATCTCCCCGAATTCATAGAAAACGCTTTAAGTCAAGTCTCAACATCTCACAAGGGAACATTCCCAACTGTACCACCCCGATATTTTTCAAACCGGTCTCATTCGACAGAGGAACTAAAATAATGAAACTTTAATATAGGAACTATGGGTGCATAAAATATATTTGACCTAGTAAAGTAGGTCGGAAAGTTCGAGACCTGACGCTGTTTGAGGGATTCCTATGGTAAATCCCCGTTTAGATTTTGCGAAAAGGCTGGATCAGCGCAATACTAATTTGGAGGGTCCTCCAATGTTAACTCCCTATCTCCATCGCGACTTTTGAGAGAAAAGGGATGAAAAGGGGAAAACTCGACTTTCTCCTCTTTCTCCCCTTCTCGCCCACGCTAGTTTTTCACTTGAAACTCGCGGTCCTTGACCTTCCCACCCACTTTACTAGGTCAAATATATTTTATGCACCCATAGTTCCTATATTAAAGTTTCATTATTTTAATTCCTCTTTCGAATGAGACCGGTTTGAAAAATATCGGGGTGGTACAGTTGGGAATGTTCCCTTGTCAGAACCATATACGTTCCAACTTATTACAAGCTACAAGCCTCTCTATCCTATCATGAAATGCGTCATTCATACACACGAAAATATCTAACAACGGTATAAAAATTTGCATAAACCCCAACCTATTTACTTAATAAGTTAGTGACAAAGCCACATAATATCATTACCGAATAAGGCCCATTGCACAATCCGACATCCTCTTAACTTGAACTTGACTGTCCTAAACGTGTTTTAAAGCTTAAAATTGCATGGAAAGTGCACCTTACCGTTACAAGCACATACTATATACGTTACAATCCTTAACATAACAAATGATACAATAATATGAATTCCAAAAAAATCTATGAATTTCAATTCCACTTGTCAATTAGAGCCTTTCCAAGGCACAAAAAAACGACACTGACTGACAGATTACAGATAGAGAATGATGAATCGGGAAAATTTGCATGTGCGAATTCGGGCTTGGAATTCGCACGTTCGATTCGATTTCATTGTGAAGTTCGAGTTCTTTCAATTTAATTCTAGTAATTGACAGGGTCTTTCATCTCCTGCAAATGGGACAGGAGTATTGACAACCCGACCGACAATTATCGCGAATCTCAATAGGTTCAATAGGCCTTTAATATCCTCGTCCCGATTCTTGCATAATAATTAGCTATAAGGTCTTTGTTCCTTATTCGATATTTGATATTAATACGGAAGTATAAATTGAATATATTATTATTATGTGATCAGATCGTAGAATTTGAATAGAGTTTAGGGCCCGTTTCTAATTCAATTACATTAGGATAGCTGTAAAGTTTGCAAATTTCCAAACGTAGATTGTAGATTAGCGGTAGTTTATAGTTGAACTATATTATTATAATGTTGTAATGTGTCAATTGACCATAATGGACTTGTATTGCGAAAAATTGGCAAGTCCGACGTCCGACTGTCGGGAAATTTGTGTTGGAATTCCATGTAACAATAGGATGTGAAATAAAAACCAACCCGAACGGGTTTAGTTTTATTATTATGAGGGTTATTTAGTTTAGATTATTTTACAATAGTTCACCCGTGTAAGTTCTATTGATATTTGGGTTACAATTCGTGGTTTTAGTTGGGAGAAGAATAGCTTCTATTCTCAATTATTTTTTTTTAAATTGCATAAAAAGTGAAGAGATTCATTGCATTTTTGTCGAAAATGAAGTACATTTGTCGAAAAATACCTGTCGACAAAACAATACATGCTGTATTTTTACTTGGAATTAGCGTTTCGGTTAGTTTGTTACAGCCTCATTGTAATTATAGGCTAGAAACGGAATTTGTCGATCTAATTCACAATATATTATAATCAACACGGCAGAAACGGTCAAACAGGGTTAATTCCCGATAATGTTTTATATTTGCAAAAAAAGAGAGTAGAATTCCTATGCTTTACAATTTTTGGCAAATTATTTGGCGAAAATAATAATAATAATATAGTCCTCCGGGTTTACAAATTTGCATACTACCGAACTTGCCAAAAAGAAGGCCTACAGGCTCACAATTTCCACCACATTTTTAATTTTTACGGAGATGTAGGCGATAAATTAGGAACCGTGTTCTGATTGATTGACGTTTGATTTTGTTTTAAGTTCAGCCTAAGCTTCGTGTAAATCTGATCCGATTATTATTATTAAATTTAAATTATTTCGCAGTACATATTTCCATGATAAAACATAGACTCCGGTTTTTTTCGATAATATAGACTGTTGTTGGCTGTGGACCGCAGATTGGGAGAGACTCGACTCGAGAGATAAAATAAAACAATATAATGTTAAACCAGATCTTTGGAATTTGCTGATAAATTGTAGATTTTTGATTGGAGAAGACATCATCAACTCGTCAAATATTATTCAACTCGATTCACTTTCCTTCACCTCCTTGTTTTGCATCGGGTTGCAAAAAAGTGGTTTGACTTGAAGCAAGGAAAGAGACTTAGGTAGCTTGTGTTCCTACATTTAAATTTTTAGGATATGTAGGTACATATCTTGGTGATACCAATCTCCTCATCCGTTTCAGTACGATTTTTATTATTTTTTATTATTTAGACTGAAGATGAGTCTGTAGGACGTAGGAGAGGTTATTCTGCTTACAGCGGAACTTTGTAAAGTGATAAATGAGAATTTTTGGGAAAGAAAATAATTGGGAGTTATGTTAATGAAATTAGATGAATTGGAGCAAGTATGTTAGTCCCATACCCTAGTCCTGGTCATTATCGACAAGTCCTACGGTAGAAGCATGTAAATAATTTATTTTTTTGGCATTAAACATTGCTGTACTTGAAATTCATTAAATTAGACCAATTGGAGCAAGTAGGCCCATACCCTAAAATAGTGTCATACCCTGACCCTTTTATGCCCGATTACGATTAAAATCTCAAATATCCCTTAGGACCCATTAGAGACTCTTCTAAACGTCCAAATATGAGTACGATGAGGATAGGGGTAGTTATTTCGGGGGACTTAATTACATTTGAAGTAATTCTAAACAAATTTAAATCAATAGATTTTTCCATCTCTATCATTTCGATAACCCAACCGATTGAGCAGCTATTTTGTGTAAAACGTACAACTTATTCCAAATGGATAATTTCATTTGTCATCTCTCAAATTCCCATTGTAACAAACTGACCCCAAGACAAAGAGCTAGAAATTAAGTTAAACGGCAAGCCCAACCCGACAGATTGACTCTAATGTAACGAGTTGAGACGTTTAAAACCCTTGTTTTGGCAGGGAACAGTTGGTCCATTTATTCAGGAACTCATAATAATTGTCAGATCACCTTAGCCACTGTTGAGATCATCGTGACCTTTTTTCCGGCCTGAGATTTGACGTTAGTAAAATCCAGTTTCTGAATCAGAACTCTGATTTTAGGTACTCGAACCTTAACTTCGAGGTAAGCAGTATAAATCTGTCCTTCCGTAGATGATTTTATTTGTGCAAGGAGGAATTGTAATAAGTGTATTTGTCAAGCAAGATAATAAATAATTTTTAAAAAATACTACAAAATTTTAAACCAATTTTGTAGATTAGATTACATTATAAATTATGATTTAGGGATGTTTGCGCCCCACGATTTGCGCCCCAAAGTTGGGGAATTAAATCCGGATTTATGTTAAAGAACTCATTTATGATTTTAATTCAATTTACCTGCAGAGTAAATGGCCTCCGAACCTGAATTAATTCCTAATCCTCGTTTCCCTTGTTAAGAGCTTTACATTTCCTTACGCCGAGTGATTTACGGGCACGGGATTTATATATGCAAATTCCAATGTAAATTAAATCATGAGCAAAGCCACAGCCCAAACTGTCTTCTGTTGACAGTTCTACCCTCTCTCAAGTGATGCATTACCCTCTGTGTTTACAGAGTAAAGTTTTGTGCATTTTTGATGCGGATTTTTTTTATGAAGATATAGGGGTAGTTTGTTGATTCATTTAAATTTAAAGTTAAACGATCACACTTGTCCCTATGTGATATAATGTCATCTGGTCAAGTGGAGGCCAAAAAATCCGGATTTTTTCTTAGTTCTTGGAATTAACAATGGAAAGAATGTAATGTTTAGGAAATGATGTATTATTTATTTATTAGCCGAGGCAGGGCAGGTTCCTGACCTCTCTGTCATGAATAGCATCGGTGTTTACAAAGGGTATGACAATCTGAACTGCGAAGGCTTTGAAAAGGTGGTGGTGGTGGTTTTAGACCAGTTGTAGACGACTTTGTCAAGTTGACTTGACGAAGAGTCAATCAAGTTAATCTCTTGTGTGTCTGTCCGTCTGTGCCAATCTGTACTGTACTGTCAGAATTGGATGACAATCTGAACTGTGAACTTTTTGAAGAGGTGGTGGTTTTAGAGCAGTTGTTGACGGTTTTGTTAAGTTGACTTGTAGACCAAGAGTCAATCAAGTTCCTCTCTTGTCTGTGCGTCCGTCTGTGTCAGTCAGTGTTAAAAATGAATATGGATAAGGAATCTTTGCTTTGGTTTGATTTTAGTAACTACCGAAATAAGTCCCCCTCCCATTCCTTTCAAAAGCTAACCTAATTAAAAAGTGTCCCGGTTTAATACAGTCCAATCACTACTTTCCATCCATGGGGACTTATTTCGTTATTTTCAATACATTTTACACATTTAGGTTATCTAACTCATTCTTACCGTTAACTTTAACGAAAGAGATGAGACTAGCTAAAATTATGTAATAATATTTGTGTTGTGGTTGTGGTTGCATATAAACCCAAAACAAGCGTCATTTAAGGAGTTGTACAAATAGACTCCAAATATTTCTGAGGAACACTTTCATAAAACAATATGTGTTTAAGGTGTTCGTCCTCGTCGATGATTCATTTCTGTCTATTTATATCCCTTGATCTTAGGAGCTTACACCAAATTAGTTAACAATCTAACTGAATTTCTGAGAAGATTTTAAACTCAGTAAAAATCCTACTTGACGCTGTCTATTCGGGTAAACAAGCCCGTATAATATAATGTCTGAAAACAGGGAACAAAAGAACAGATCTCAAAATACCTAACTGTAAAAATAAAAACAAAAACAAAATATGACTCAACTTATTGTTGTGATGTCTTAAGTTTAATACGGAAGTCGAGGAAGGTTTTAATGCCTGCTTAGGCTGGGTTTAAAAGTGACAGAAGTGCAGTTGAGGTTAACGAAATTCAGATCCAGTTTTTAACCTCTCGAGCACCATTTTTTCGAGGTGCGAAACTATCAATTAGCATTCGCATTTTTCTGCAACCGTTTTGCCAAACCGCACGACCAATTAAATCAGACCTTTTATAAGATTTTAGCCTTAGCCATTAGTCTTATGGTAGATTGCAACACGGTTGGGATAGGAATGTCGAAAAAATCGACAGGATCAAGTTCAAATATGAAAAACCTTGCGAAATCTTGCTGTTTAATAAATGATTCAAGTCAGACTCAGTCGGCAATAATAATAAATCCTCGAATGCATATGGACATTGGGATCGGCATGCTGATCAAGGTGTATAGAATATATTATGTGTTCGATCCAGTGCACTTCTACTATAAGGATATGTTGTTAAAGATTTTACGTGTTTATAAAATATGCAATTTACGAGGAGTTTTATTAGTCAGTTGCACTCGAATTGATGGACTCCGGGTTTAATAAATTAAATTCTGTCAGAAAAATCGGATAATTATACGCTTCTTGAAAAATGGGGCCTGGGGATATTAATGTAGAGTTTCAGTTGGAATGTGCATCTTTGAAAATTGTATGAAGATGTCAAAAATTATGCTAATTTTTTTAATCTGAACTTGTCGATATCTAGAAGCATTTTAAGCTCTCGAGGAGTTGGATTTTACAAAAAATAGGCTAAAAAATCCCTAAAAATACAATTCGATATAAGGGTTTAAAAACTTGACCCCCAGGGTCACTTTAAATAAATACGGCATAATAAAATCAGAAATATTAAATTCCTTTAACTTAACTACTTGGGTACACCGAAGAAATATCTGAAATACAAAAGCTGGATAATTTGAAGCATATCTAAACGACGGAATGGACTTAAGATAACTAATTAAACGGTACAATTTATTTTAATTAGTAAACAAGTCAAACAGTAAGTAATCAAGGATTTAATAAACTGTGCAGGACTGTATGCTATTTTGTGGTTGGTTTCTGATTATTTTTGCGGATTTTTCTGCCTGGATTTTTTAGCAAGCCTGTTAATGGATTTCCCATGTTCACTTGTCATGTTATCCTCTTGTCATTTTTGCAAATTTACAACTGACAGCCACAATCTGCAACACGACTAATATTATTCTCTCTTAAGTTCGGTTTAAGTTTTTTTTTTAACTCGAGACATTGAATTCCATTGCCTTTCCGTAGATTTGCACTTTAATTTATTTAGTTAAAAAAGCTTAGGTAATAAAACATCAGACTAGTAAAGGTATTGGGCACTTATTTCGGGGGGGGGGGGGAGTTATTTAAAGAATAACGGTATTTTATTTATATTTCAAAATGATTATCAAAACCGCTAATTGTCTGTCTTTGCAGTGTGGTTAATTAATATTATAATTAATGTCTACCTGTCCAGTTGTACTGTTATTTATACGCACAGGCTATATAGTTAAACGCTATTTAACATGTGTCTTATCACACGGTTCCGTGGACAGGTACAGTTTCGTGTATTCTTTCGAGTTATCGGATATTAACCTCAGAAGCTCATTATGAATGTATCGTCGGGTTCTGTTGTTTTTTCTCGAACTTGTGGACGGACATGGAGGATAACATAATAAACACATAAAATGTGTTTTGTCTTCGGAACTCTTTAAAAACCTGTAGTTTTGAATAGCTCCTATATGTTCTATACCTTAGACTATGTTTTATGACACTATGAGCTACTATACAAAAATCTATTAACTAATATTTAATTGGCAATAAGGAGTACAACTACCTGAGAGTTCCAAGATACTGACGTCATGTTACTAATCAGATGCTTAAATTACAGTTTAATTGTTTGATTAGTGTTAGTTTAAATTAGTTTAGACTATTTTTGTGCCTTTGCTGTCATATTTCTATAATTTTAACATCTTCGCCAGCAAATTCGAACCAGACATCAATGTCGTATTATCATTTAACTCTAATCATAAATATTAGTGGTATAATGTAGATTGAGTTTTTTCTCACCAGAAGATCATTAAAATAACAAAAACATCATCAAAATCGATTTTTCGTATTGTTTTCTTCTAAAAACTCTAATTAATTGACCATTTTAAAGGTCAATTTCCTCCTTAATTACCAATTCCCATTCTAGAATAATTGGACCCCCTTCGTAGTTTAATGTCATTATCCCATTATCTACCAAGTTCACACCTCCGGTCCGGTTATGGTTACATCTTGTACACATATTAACATATTTAGATATACGACGGGATGACAAACAGAGAGGGGATAAGGTACTCGATATATTGTACAGGTGAATTTTTATGTTGCAAAAAAAATCGCACTAATGTTCTTATACTAGATTTTGCAAATCAGCTCTCGTCTCCCGATAATTTCCAACATCGGAGTTAAAACAAGTTCAGGTCATTAATCTTCTGATGCTTTGCATTCCAAGGATATATAAGTTCGTCTAATGAAACGATTCCATTGACTCCGGTATTTTTTACAAGAATTCCAATTCCGATTACATTATCGTTATCGGTTGGTGAAGCTCATTATAATTTAGTGACTTAACGGGTTGGGTAATAAATTTACCACCTGGAATGGTTCAACAAGACCTACCCTGTCGGGTCTTGAGAATTTATAAGAGGCTCTTTGTGTTTCTACTTAATCTCAAATACCAATTAATTTATTCGGAATTTAAAACCTTTAATCTGGGAACAATTAAGATATTGTTTGTCCAAACTTGAACTTTAAGAATGAAACGGTTCGGATGATAATCGATTAGGATTTAATTATTAATGGGAAATTATGCCTAATTTTAGAGATACAAATAAGGCTTTGTCCCCCGCTGGAATTAGTTGAAAAGTTCTATTGTTAATTGTTAATTTTTGCAAATAGAGCTGTATGATTCCATAATTATTATGTCAAGTTCATTGTTGTCTCTGACCGGCTAGAATATCCCCATTAGATCATACCGTAAATACCAAAATAATTCCCCATGCAGATAAGATGGGGAGTTATTACGGGGGCAATTATTCCAGTAATTACGGTATATTCCAAAGAGTGATCAAGTTTCAAGAACAAACCCGAAGGAGTTCAAAGACTGTCAATTAAGCTAGCTGTAAAGGGCCAAAGGGGCATTGTACAATCGGCCAAACTGCCACAAATTATTTTTTAAACGGTCACCTCATCATCCTGAGGAATCAGGTGCAATTAACAAGGATGCATTTCACATCATAAAAAAGCTCAGATCCGGAATATCGTGTTACAATTTCCACCTCATCATCCCTGAAAAAAAAATTAATATGGCGAACCCTGTAATTTTAAACGAATCAAAAACCACCTTCAGCCTGGCTAACAAACTCAGGCTTTAATTTTTTAAACTCTTCAAAAAGCTCCTTTTTTTGCTCATTTTGTCACAAAAATGATAATTATTATCTTTTAAAGCGGTTTAATGTGACAATAAAGAAGATCTAAATGACAGAGCAGTGGTGGTTTGGTGGTGGCACTTCAAAATATCATGACAGCTTTTATGACAATTGCAAAATTCTGGAAATGGGTTGCCTAATAATTTCTAATAAAGGTGTTCTCACCCACATCCTTGTCTAATATCTCTCGTAAATTATGTTTAAATTCCAAGCGAACATGGAACATGACCATTATATTTAATTTTGAAAAAAAATTAAGGATTTAAAATACGGGCTTCGTGGACATGGACTGGGGCCAGGCCACCGGTGGTGGTCTGAGCTGAACAATGTATAAAACCTTACATGTTTATTATAAGTCTGGTCTTAATTGTGAATTTGTAAATCCTACCTCCTGTGTGTGGGTGTGATATATTATTATCATTCATTATCATCATCCATAGTTTACTATTTGAGATATAGGACTAGTGTTAAAACGACCAGTGGATCAGAACCACCTTGACCATGACCAAATAGAGATGATTTGTTTGTGTTGATGTACAACGTATGGATTTTGCTTCAAGCTTATACAGTACAATTTTTAGCCACTGTGAGGGTTGGAAAAGTAAACCATCGAAATAAATGCCCCCCGAAATAAAATCTTACCTTTTTGAACAGTTTTAAAGCTTCCCCGAAATAGATCCCCACCCTGTATAAAACGCAGAAAGGAAAAGGAACAAAACCCTGAAATAAGTCCCCAACCCGTCTACATATTTTCAACAGATGAATTCCCACCCCGAAATAGATCCCCAGGGGGTTTATTTCTCGATTTACGGTATTAACATCTCTGCAATTTTTTTTCAACAGTAGAAATTGAGACAGATCACAAGTTAGGTACTTGATTAGGATTGTTAACACTTACCTTTGGCAACCCGTTCGGGTTCTGACTCTTGTTCCTTCTTGAGCCTTCATTAAAATTCAATGAGAAATATATATGGGATTCTGGATGTCTCTGGCTTTAAATGATTTTTTTGCTAAGATCTTGATTAACTTTATTACAGAGGGAGGAGGGGGATTGAGGCGGAGTGTCGAGATTCTTTTGGCAGTTGGGGTCATAGGACTCATTGTTGCAGAGGATGCAATCCAGTCACCTAACCTGGCTTCACAAATACGTGAGTACAATTATAATGCTTAATTATTATTTGTTTAGGTTCCGAGGGACAGTTTTTTACGTTTTTTATTCGATTGTATCTGATTGTGATATAATATGCTCCTTGAATTGCTCTGACGAAGAAGATCCCACGCTGGGGTAATTAGGGATGGCAAAAAATGTAATTTACTGACTGATCCTGACCCGACCTATCAAAAAGTGACAGGTGGGACAGGCCACTTAGGCTTAGGCGACTTCCCTAACTAGTAGGGGTTTTTTAGTTATTGGTTTTTAGTTAACTGAAACTGGGTTTAAATTGTTAAAAAGTGACAGGTATGACAGGATACTTACAAGGGACATTTCACAGTTGTACAACACATAACATGAAAAATGAGAGGCCCAATTTCCTGTTTGTTATGTTTAAGCCATTGCGAAACATAAAAAATCGTGAAAATAGGCATTTTCCAAAATTCCTTAAAACAACGAATTCCAGTCCGATTGTCTCAGTTTTTCGAAATTTCTTGAAATATCTATTTTTTTTATCTCAATACCTAAAGACTTAAAAGATTTAAAACAAAATTAACAACAAAAACTCGTCTCGATAACTGTAGCTAAAACCAAGTACCAAAAACCCTAAGCAGACAGTAGATAAGTATCAGTTATGATTTACAACGTGGGGTTTCGCAGCTCAAATCTGCATCCGATTTGATTACAAAATCGTTTAAGAAGTTGCCTCCTCATCTTTTCAGATTTGATTGAAACTTGAAACCATTGGCCTTCTTGTATTAAATATCCACAACAAAACATTAAATCAAATCTCAAATCCCCATCTAAATGTAAAGAATCTGAAACCAGAACCCACGCAAAGACACAATAGTGTTTTAATGACCAAATAGAACAACATTCCTAGTACTTGTTCGGAGGAACAGTTAGATAGATTGAGGAAACTGTAGAAAAAGTCATCGTAAAATATATTTATTGGACCTGCTTTCTATGTGCATAATTTAATTAGCAATTTAATGGGCTTTAACTTACGAGTTGTGGAACTTGCTGAATTAATTCAGTTTAATTGTTGAGATTTTGATTGTTGGATGTAGATTTAATGTTTAAGTTACAACCAGTTAGGCTGTTATTTAAATTGTCACATAATTCTTCATGAAAAATAGAATCTTAAAAATAAATTTTTTTTCATATTTTTAATGTTTTTCAACAATTTTGAACCGAGAAATCTTCTGCAGCTCTACCGAAAATTACAGATTTTTCGACTATTTCTTCCGGAATTTTGACTTTTAATGAAATTTTAACCTGAAAAATGCATATTTTTAGCCCCAGCTACAAGACTGAGAGGTCGAGAATCGAAGAAACTGAAACGAGAGACGGATGAATGTGTAGAACCAGGTTTTTACGGGAGTCCACACGACTGCAAAAACTTCTACCGATGTGTCGACGAAGAGACAAATTCGGCGGATGGGCAACGCTACAAGAAATACTTTTTCCAGTGTGCCCCAGGGACGATTTTTGACCCTGCTATGTATGTTATAGAAATTAATTATTAATTTATAGAAAATAATACGATAATACTAACAGTTTCGTTAATTAATAAAGTCCCGATTTAAAAGCCCCCTGAAATAGTAGTCCACCCTTTTGCAGGGTTTGAAAAATACAACTGTAGTTTATCAATGTCGATGGACTTTTAAAATAATTTTAACCTAACTTTAACCTTAACAGATCACAGTGTAACTTCCCGGATTCCGTAAATCCTAAACCTGCTTGTTGGAAGGATGCAAACTCGGCTCCTTGTGATAAAGATGAACCTCAGTCTTCGGGACAGGTTGGTCAACCTGGAAGTGGAGGACAAGGAGGTCAACCCGGAAGTGGGGGTCATGGAGGTCAACCCGGAAGTGGGGGTCAACCAGGAAGTGGAGGTCACGGAGGTCAACCCGGAAGTGGAGGTCAGCCAGGAAGTGGGGGTCAACCCGGAAGTGGAGGTCATGGAGGTCAGCCAGGAAGTGGGGGTCAACCCGGAAGTGGAGGTCAACCCGGAAGTGGAGGTCATGGAGGCCAACCCGGACATGGAGGCAATGCCCCTCCCTCTCAGGGTCAGAACCGACCGCCCCCATCCCAAGGGGGGAATGCACCATCCTCAGGAGGAGCTAACGCAGGGAAATGTCAGTCTGAAGGATTCTTCGGGACCCAAGGAAACTGTAAAGCCTTCTATCGCTGCGTTGCCCAAGAGGATGGACAATTCTCTGTTTTTGATTTCCAATGTCCAGTAAGTTATCTTACGAATGGTTTGAAGATTAAATTAAATGCCAAATACTGATTGCGTAGATAGAGACCAAAGATTTAATTCCAATGAACTTGTAACTAAATACTTTAACAGGAAGGAACTGTGTTTGACGAAGGAATTAGTAATTGCAATCACCCATGGGCTGTAGACCCCACTTCTCCATGCTATCAATCCGACATGCAGAGTCCTCCATCTGATAATGAGCTGGGAGAAAGCAGCAACCAACAAGGCCCCGATGGACCCGCAGGAGGTCAAGGACCAAGTGGAGGTCAAGGGGGCCAAGGAGGGCAAGGCGGTCATGGAGGGCAAGGTGGTCAAGGCGGTCATGGTGGTCAAGGCGGCCAAGGTGGGCAAGGACCAAGTCAAGGTCAAGAAGGTGAAGGACCAGATGGCGGTCAAGGGGGACAAGGACCAAACGGAGGTCAAGGGGGACAAGGACCAAATGGAGGTCAAGGGGGACAAGGACCAAGTGGAGGTCAAGGGGCACAAGGACCAAGTGGAGGTCAAGGGGGGCAAGGACCAAATGGAGGTCAAGGGGAACAAGGACCTAGTGGAGGTCAAGGAGGAGGTCATGGTGGTCAAGGAGGTCATGGAGGAGGTCATGGCGGACAAGGTGGTCAAGGAGGAGGTCATGGCGGTCAAGGTGGTCAAGGAGGAGGTCATGGCGGCCAAGGTGGTCAAGGAGGAGGTCATGGCGGTCAAGGTGGTCAAGGAGGAGGTCATGGCGGTCAAGGAGGAAGTCATGGTGGTCAGGGAGGTCAAAATGGTCAAGGTTCGAATGGTGGGTCAAATACTCAACGACCTTCAACCACACAAAGTCCAAATGATTCAGAAAATAATCAAGGTCAAGGTCCCGATTGCAACAACCAAACCTCATCAACCGGAAGCCAAGGAGGCTCAGGTGGAAGTGGCAGTTGCAGTTCCGAAGGATTCCATCCCAATGAACAAGACTGTAAAAAATTCATCCGATGCGTTGACAATGGAGCTGGTGGTCTTCAGAAATACGACTTTGACTGTCCTCCTGGTACCGTCTATGACACCGGACTCCCAGAAGGTCATTGCAATCATCCATGGGCTCTCAACCCCGACAACAAATGCTATCAAGGCTCATCGAATCAGGGAGGGTCACAAGGTCAAGGATCAGGTGGCTCAAGTACCCCCGCCCCGGCCCCGGTTACAAACGCCCCAGCTTCAACTTCCAAACCCCCAGCGTCCACAACCAATGCCCCAGCATCCACAACTAAGGCCCCAGCTTCAAGCACAAAGGCACCCGCTCAAGTTACCCAAGCCCCAGATAATGGGGGTTCACCCCAAACTCAAAAGCCAGGTGGGGCAGACTGCAACAACTCGACCCAAGGGGGCACCCCCGGGGGCTCCGGAACTGCGGAATGTACTGAAGAAGGGTTCCATCCCGATCCCGAAGACTGCACGAAGTTCATCCGGTGTGTTGATTTTGGAAATGCCAAGAAACTTACCAAATTCAACTTTGACTGTGGTCCAGGTAAATACCCGTTCTAAACCTTATAATGGACCTGCAAGGGTTGTCAGTCTGTCAATTTCTGACTCAATTGATACTTTCGATTAAAATTTTCTTATCTTACAATTAGGAACGGTATACGACCACGATTTAATCACCTGCAATCACGCCTGGGCATTGGACCCCAGCCATAAATGCTACAAACCCATGGACCCCAACGGAAGCGCTTCGGACCCGCAACCCGAACCTCAAACGGACGAAGAGGGAGCGAGCAAACCACCGACTGACGAATGCCAAACAGCAAATAGCGACTGCGGGGCCGGAAAGCCGTCGCAAAGTAAACCTGAAGAAAAGCCCACCGCAACGGACTCGCCTCAACCTCAACAATCATCCACGACACAATCCCCGCAAAGTCCCCCCGACAACAATCAAAATCAGAAGCCCCCTCCATCCGGCTCACAAGTTTGTACTGAGGAAGGGTTCAACCCTAACGAGAAGGACTGCACCCGTTTCTACAGGTTTAATTAACTAATTAATTAGAGAATTCGCTAATTAAACATGTTTTAAAGGCTAATTTACCAAACTTTCTTTCAAACTACTATTTCAGGTGTGTAGACTTCGACGGTTCATTCACCAAGTTCGACTTCCAGTGCGGACCTGGAACGATGTACCATCCTGAATTGTAAGTGTCTATCCGAAATATGATACCACGGAAATAAATCCCTATACTTTGCTAAAATATGCACTCACTGGAATAAATGGTACCAACCCAAAAGCTCATAAAACCCGTAAATTCCAAAAACCAAATCTGTATTTTTTTAATTTTCAGGATAACTTGTGTTCATCCTTGGCAAATGGACCCCAACAGCAAATGCTTCCAAGGCGCTAATTCTACTGATAGCGGATCAGCCCCTTGTAACAACGGGACGACCACATCCAGTCCCGAGTCTTTAGAATCCACAACTGCCCCAAGTTCAGAAACCACCACAACTGCCCAACCTACCACAGAGTCAACTACTAGTCAAACTACAGAATCGACGACAAGTCAAACCACCGATTCATCGACAACGAGTCAAACAACTGATTCGTCGACAACGAGTCAAACGACCGATTCGTCGACAACTGAATCGACAACTCCTAGCCAAACAACTACCGGACAAACCCCGTCGGAAATCTCTGAAACAGAAAAGCCCTCGTCAGGATGTGACCAAAATGTGACGATCAAATGTACGAGTCAAGGCTTCTACGGACATCCAACGAACTGCTCGAAATTCTATCGATGTGTCGATTACCAACAGGACGGAAAGGCCTTCACGATCTTCCACTTCGATTGCGGGGTATTTTGATGCTTATCGATTAGTTTCTCGAAAGTATTATCTTTAGTATTTTGGGCTCAGAACTAATTTTGTCTTAATGAATTTGCAGGAGGGAACCATTTTCGACGAATCTTTGGTAAGTTTTCGAATTTTTCATTTAGCATACGTGTTCAGAATAAGTTTTAAATGTGTCATTTTTTTCAGAGCGTTTGCAACCATCCTTGGGCCGTGTCTCCGCCACCCCCATGTATGACCTGCAACAAGACCTGCTCCGGAACACCTCAGGACCCAGAACCAATTGAGTCCACGACGACCGAAATGTCGACAACTGAAATGTCGACGACCGAAATGTCGACAACTGAAATGTCGACGACACAAATGTCGACGACTCAAATGTCGACAACCGAAGCATCGACAACAATGGGCACAACCGAGGCACCATCAAGTGTACCTCAGGACCAAGATGACTCTGAAACTACAATGGCCCCAACGACCACAGCTCAACCGCAAACCACAACAGCCGAAGCAATCATCCAAACTACCACCGTTTGCCCAACTTATGTTTCTGAAACTACTGGAACGATTATGACCGTCACGCCCGTTTCAACCACCGAGGTATGTCATTAGTACGAATTTTCGAAACTTTAAAAATAGTTTTTTCTTTATTTTAAAAATTACATTGCAAACCTAGGAAATGACGACGTTCCGGCCTACGACTATTGCTAGTACCGAAGCACCAACGACTACAACAACAACTGAAGCAACTACTACAACAACAAGTACGACAATGGCTCCTACCACCACAACAATGGAAACTACAACAACAATGGCTACTACTGAGGTAAGACTGATATGACCTCACGGTAACTATTACAGAGATTTACTGCATTTTATCAATAATTTCAAAAATATCCTTAAAATAGGCTCCAACAACAACAACAATGGAAACAACAACAACAGAAGCCCCCGAGATCCCAGACTTTCTCATAAACTGTCGAAGTGGTCCGGGGCAACCTAAGATCCGGGCACACCCCCTCGACTGCTCCAAATTCTACACCTGTAACTGGGTCCAAGGCTCATTCGTCATTAAGGTCGGCAAATTTTACTCGTATTTATTTACAAATCATTACTAATTAATAATTATTAATAAAATGTTGTTTTTTGCAATTTTTTTACATAGGTCGGCAAATGCAACGAGACGGACGTCTTTGTTCAGGCCCAACAGGAATGTATTAGCAAGGACAAGGCCCCACCTTGTACAAACGAGACGATCACGACGACGGAAGAGTCCCTCGCCCGATGCGAAAGACTCGTCGAAGAGAGCCGTCGAAATAACCCCCTCGTTTCCGAACCCGTCCCACCCCCTGCCTCCCTTGTCGCCTCCCCCAATTTCTCAAATAATGGGGTAAGGGCAAAGGTCATTCGACCTCTAGATTTTTTTAAATTTCAGGATCTTGTATATAATTACATAAATGAACCACTTGTAAATATCATCAACTATCGTCATCGTCACGTCACTCAAAAACGTGGTTTAAGCCCAAAAAAAATTTGAAATACTCCTCCCCCAAATTATCTGCCCATGTCAACTTGAATCACATCCTCTGAAAATACCCCTAATTAACTCCCCATGTGGACTTATAACACATCCTCCGAAATAGCCCTAATTAACTCCCCATGTGGACTGAAATCACGCTACTTCCCCCTGTACATAAAAATATATTCCTAAAAATAACTGATACTCCACAGGATTTTGATGGAATTGCAACGTTAACCCACGTGGACGACATTGACATTCGGCTTCTTCATTCCCCCAGCTTGAACTCTACTCGTAGAGCCCTTTAGATTTTGAACTGTTAAAACCTCAAACACTAAATTAGTCCAAGGAATCTCTCCTCTCTGTAAATATATTTCAAACTTCAAAAACATCGTCTAAAATCCCCTAAGCCATCTCAGAAACCCAATCTGAATTGTGAACTGAGGATTTGTACAAAAAACAATGAACCACACCCACTCACACAATCTTTACAAAATCACAAACAGCGCGGAGCCTCTAAATCACATTTCTCTCTACTTGTGTAAGACTCTTCTCTAAATCTTTGGTAATTTTTAACGAAAAATATCTCGTTTAAATATAGGACTTGCCCTTAACTGGAGCTAAAGTTCAGCCGATTGAAATTCTAGACTATGATGAGCAACTACTAAAACCATCCGCCTCTTAAATAACGTTTAAAATGTACATTCTTGCTTTTTTAATCTGTTAATTTTAGTTGATTTGGGGACATGCAATATTCTATGCAATTTTTATAAACAATTTTTAAAAATTCATTTATTAAAATGAGTTTTTTTAGCTCCTTTTAGAGTCAAAGACATTAATTAAAAGTATTTGATTAATTTAGTTTAAATAGAGGTGACAAGCTTTGCTGCTTTTAATGTGGTTTACATGTAGTATTTGTCTAAATGGCACCCGAAAAAAATGATTGGGGAATTATTTCGAGGTGGGGATCTATTCTAGTATATTATATTTTTCACTGAAATCAATAAGATTGAAAACAATGCCAATTTTTTTTTAAATAGATATTCTCAGAAATAGTTCGATTGATCCGATTCCTCGATAATTTTCTGAGTGATAATTTGTGTCTTAATTATTTAAAAAAAATGAACTCGGGAATAGCTGACCTTTGACCTAGTCGGTTTTTAGTAGTAAATAGATGTATTTCATTTGTAAATACTTTCTGCTGTATTTTAATCGGTGGTGGATTGCTTTTTAAATGTTTTTTTTTGGAAATGCTCGATTTTAGTTTAGATTTTTTTTAAACTTGACAGAACATTAAGAATCTAATCTAAAACTAAATTTTAATTTAAAAAACAGACAAAGATGATGAACCCCGACAACTCATGCCCCGGAGTCGGAGTTTACGGGATTTCGGGCGACTGCACCCGCTTTTTCAAATGTGTCCGGAATGTCAACGGATTCCTGATGGGTCTTCTCATGAGATGTCCACCCAAGTTCCAGTTCTATTCCTCTAAATGCATGAGAGACTCCACCCTGTCCAAAATCGGAGTTCAGTGTCAATTCAACAATCAGGGACGGACATTGTTAAACGAAGCTGGAAGTGTTTTACTCGAAGACGATGGCATTCCTGTTCTACATTCCTATCCCGAACTTGTCGAAGATCAGCTCGACTATAACAACTTTTCGAAAAGTTTAATTCTCTAAGTTTTAGGGTTTAATTAAGGTTCAAAGTCATTAATTTTGCGGTTTTTAAGTAAAGTCGCTGAAAATTCAATTTTTGGATGATTCGTAGCTTTCAGTAACCCCCTTACTTTTGGGGGTTATCTCGAGGGTGCCTTGTAATATGGGACTTTACTCAAAAATAACAAACAAAGTCGTTGGCATAAATTGTGTAGGTATAATTGTCACGGACATAAATGCCTCATCCATTCTACTTATTAGTCAATCTTAAGGTGCCAAATCAGGAATGTTTGGAACTATTTAGAAATAAAACATGTCATTCGTGATACGTCCTGTGACCAGTAACATTAAACTAGGGATTGTGTGTCAAGCTTATTAGTTTAAATTAAATTTTTTAATTAGAATAGAGATTTGGAACGAAGTTTATAGACGTGTTCATCATGTAGAGGTTTAATTGGTGTAGTGTATAAGTATATAGTCTGTATATGGGATGGGTTTTTTGAACTGTGGTTGAACTTTAAATATAATTAAATATAATTAAAAGGGACTAAATAATATTTAGTAATGTAAATATTTAGTTATAGGATGTAAATCTATTGTTGGGGGGTATAAAGCTTTTATATGTTAACTTACAGTTAGTACTTAAGATATTTAATATTGATGTGTATCATTCAATGCGAAAATTTTGATAAACTGGATCAACTTTTGATTATTTTTTAATGAAATAAAAGTGACTGATTTTGACTGAATATTTGTCGAAACTTCCGTAATTTATTTTTAAAACGATATTAGTAAATTTATTGTACATCTCAATTGTCAAAATATCAAGGACGATATAGACCGGAGATGTGTTTATGCTTCGCGCAGGGGTGACTTGGGAATCCCCCTACCTACCCCAATATAGACCGAAGGTGCGTGTGTGCCACTCTGGGGTGACTTGGGATTTCCCATACCTATTGCAATAATGGGAAAAATCGGGTTGAAATGATAGTCTGGAGTTACCCCTATGCATATTTCTAAATATTTCTTTCTCGGGGAATTGGACCTGGAAGTCCTGTGTCCCACAACTAAATCATCAGCTCTATAAAATGCATACTCTTAAAATTGCAATTCAAATTAACTTTTAAATTATCTTATCACATGTCCTGTTGGCGACGGGCTATTTAATGAGAGAAATCTGCACTCACTTTTAACTGACGGCATTCTATTAAACGATTTAAAATCATCCCAATGTCAATACATCTACTGTACCTAATTATATGCAGAAGAGTACACAAAGAAATGAAAATATCGGCTGATCTTAGTATGTCAACGAGGAGTTGAATTGAGACCAAAGAAATCCCATATTAAGAACCGAGGGATGAGACGGCAGAAATTTTTGCTGATTGTCATCTTAACATTTTTTTTGTACATTATTTATTTATTTTCCCATCTCCCCACGTACTTAAGATCCGACGGGCAGATTTAAGTTCAGGATTTGGATTCATATTATAGGGAAGATTTTGAAAGTATTTTATTTCATGATTTCATGAAGGATGAACATGACGATGTAGGAGATGAACAACAAAACAACATCCTCATTCCGAGAGATTGAAGCAGACTGAAAGTTTTCGAATCATGACATGATCATCAAGAGACTCATCACATGTAGAGCTGTGCTTTTATTTATTAAAAATACCTCACAGTGTACAGGAGCTATCATCAGTTAACTGTGTTGCAGTCCGTTTGGATTTTAGATTCGATTCCGGAAACGTTTTAACGTTAAGAAAAATTTGTGATGTCATTGTCAGGGTTTTACAGAAAAAATCCGAAAAAATTACAGAGTCTGAACTTACGTGTGGGAGAAAAAAGGGACGAGGCCACATATCGAGCACTTCGGTTCCCGTGTTATCTACATGGGATCGGATAAGTTTTACCAAATACGATTTTCAGATCTGTTGGCTCTGTCACAAAATCTTCCCAAACTAAAATCCCAACCTCGATACAATTCAAGCTACGAAGCTACATGTCGAATAATTCCAGAATATTTTTTTTAAGCTTTTTCAGGTTTCTTGTCAAAAAATCAGGTCTTGAAGCTACTGATAGAATAATCCCAGAATTTGGTCTTCCTACTGTTATAACTTACGATTTCAGACCTTTTGTCGGTTGTTAGTGTCACAAAATCATCCCAAACTAAAATCTCAGCCTCTATAACCAATTGGAAGCTGAAATGAGAGTTGTTTTCAAAACGGCCTATAACTCATAACCAAGCCCAAACTGCCTTCAACATAAGCCGATTCTAATGAAATAGAGAAGAGTCTCAAGATTTGATGAGTCAAGTTCGATGTCCTATCAATCAATCCCACCTCTAACGGAATCTCTAAAATCAATTGATGATCCCTAATGGCTTTTGCAGATGAGTTGCCATTTATAGTTTAGGCACATTAATAAGCCTCACATTCATTCGTCTATTCTTGCCTGTAAGATGTTAAGATGTAACATATAGAATACATGCTGGTATAGGCTCTTAAAAAGATAGCTCTCTAATAAATAAAAGGATCGTCAGAAACAGTTGGTAAATTGTAAATCCTAATCTAAGTCTTTTGACCCGGGATGTTGTACCAGATATAGAATTCGAAATCGAAACAAGGTCACGGTATAAAAGCCCTCGGTCGGGGTGTCCCGTCTCACAGTCGCCCTCCGTCTCCCAGTCGAACCACACCTGCCTCCTGACCAAACCTTAAGAACAGCTTCAAATGGCATTATTAAGCTGAAATTATAAGTTTCTGAGAAAAAATAGAATTTTTTGAAATTTTTTAAACCCTTTTAAAGCGTTTTAAATTTAGACAGAAGTGCAGGATGCGGATCACTGGATCGGGACTACTGATCCCAGTGGCTTCTTCTTGTTTCATTCTAATCGCCCTGTTAGTGGGGGCGTCGGAGGGGTCAACCCTCGTGGGGTCGTTGGATCGAGGTGTTAAAGTTCATCGGGGCGCGTCGGGGGCGAATGGGGTTGTTGGGGGCGATGCCCCGGGGGCGGAGTTGGACGAGAGGGATCCTAAATGTAAATTGTTATTGTTTTTTTTTCTTTGAGATTTCTGGAAGCAAGTTTCTAAATAATTCTGATGAAAGTGTGAATATCGCATTTTTAAGCCAGACACTTTGTTATGAATCTGACCAATTGTAAAAAAAATCATCCTCAAGGAATTGTCATCAATCGGACTTGACTTCGAATGTACCCGTTTTTTTTAAATGCAATTTTTGTTTTAACTCGATTTTATTTTTCATACAGTAATATCAATGTTGATGATGATCCGGCTTCAAAACGCACCCTGCGTTGCAGAAACGGGTGGAAACGGTACCTGCTACCCCAGAAACCAGTGTGCCTCCCTCGGAGGTATGGGTTCCGGAACCTGTGCCTCTGGCTTCGGAGTTTGTTGCACTTGTAAGTAATTAAGAAGGTCATTTCAATCAGAAGCTAATTAAAATTAATTAACTAAAGTAATTAACAAGACTTTACTTATCATTACTAATAGTTCAGAAGTCCTGTAATTCGGAGACGAATCAGAACGTGACGTACTTCATCAACCCGGAGTGGCCAGGCACTTTCGATGGAAGTGTCGAGTGTCCCATTACAGTCCAGAAAGTTGACTCCAATATCTGTCAGTACAGGTTCGTATTTGATCGGATTTATTTTTTTAATGAGGGTGTAATTTAGTCTAGGGACAATTGTATCCAATTAGGTTTAGCTTTTCGAAATCATTAAAAATGCATTCAACCAATTTTTTGAAATCTATTAGTGTACGGGTTTGAATAAATTCTATTGGTAATTCTAGGTTGGACTTTGAAGAATTCAGTTTAGCTCAGCCGGAGCCAGTAGACCACATCTGCGAGTCGGACGTCTTCGTCGTGGCAGGAGGTCGACCCGTGCCCCCAATTTGTGGGGAAAATGCCGGACAACATAGTAACTAGTTTCTACCTACATTTATACCATAAGTTTTGAATCTCGACTTACCCCAAACATTGAAATTTTGATTTTCAGTGTACATCGACGCTGGGCCCAGTTCCGGGAACATCAAGATCAACATCGTGACGAGTGGGGATTCGTTCGCGCGGCGTTGGCGAATAAAGATCGCACAGATTCCTTGTAACGCGCAATATCGTGCTAGTGACAGTTGCCTCCAACATCATACGGGGATGAGTGGTCGGATAAAGAGCTTCAATTACGGTGACCCACAGATGATGGGACCAGAGTTCGGGATGCAGTTGTCTTCTCAGGAATATTCACTTTGCATTCGGGCTGAAGAGGGCTTCTGTGGAATTGTGTATGTCCCTTGTAAGGACTCTGCTGAACCCAAGGGTAAGTCGGGCACATATATTAGACATGGCAGGATCTCTAGGTATCTCTAGTTGCAGGGCATATAAATATCGGTTAAAATTGAGATAACCCCCAAAAACGGGGTAAAAGCTGGGGTTTGGGGAACATATTGTGCTAGCATACCCCATACTTTCAGGCTTGGCTATATTTTCTACCCCAGAGGTGGCTGTAAGTACAATACAGGGTTGTCGGAAACTTATGATGCGAAAAATTGACATAACCCCCAAAACGGGGTAAAAAGTGGCGTTTTAATTTTGTTTTAGAGCTAGTATACCCCTGAATTTTTGCTTTACAGCTCTATTTGCCATTCCAAAGCTACGGTTACATACAAACCATTGCTTCTTAAAACCAGAAGTGTCGGAAAATCGATCTCCCAAGTTATTCAATACATACTAATACCGGATTTTTTTTATTTTAAATCGCAGAAGCGTTCATGATATCCTCGACCTCGCAAAACTCGTCAATTCCCCAGAGGACGATGTCAGGGGCGGAACAATGCCCCTCGGACTGGTTGGGGATCTCATGTGCAACTGACACGGGCCGTGAAATGCAGACAGACGGCTCATCCTGCGTCGACCGAATTTGTGGCGGCACTTTCTCCAGCCTCTCCGGCTCAACCAGTCATTCCCCCGTTTACTGTAAGATTTACCCCGACGAGTTTAAGATTTACCCCGTCAACTTTTAAGAGTCTAATTTATTATTATTTTAACTGCTTTTAGCATTTAGTCGACCCTTCACTGTCCGAGTTCATTTCAACGACTTCGAGATGAGTGACCCTCGCGCCCCCGATGAACTGAATCGGGGATTCTGTCTGGATTATGTACAGCAGTCCTGCCCTCAGAGTGGAAAACGGTCCTTTAATTGAATCTAACGTCGGATTGCTTCTTCTATTACAATGCCTTAAATAATTGTTATTTTTAGGTTTTTAAAAAGATTTGAGAAAGTATGGAATAAATTATGATGTGTGTGAGTGACTGAGTTTCTAAAATTGAGAGTGTGAAAGCTTTGGGCAATTTATTATGAAAATCAAGCATAAAACATTTGAAAATCCATCTCTATTAGTCTATTATAAATAGTTTAAAAATATGGAATTATTGATTTCCTGGCTATATCCGAAGTTGCTGACGATTCAGTTTGATTTTTTTTTGTGATTAATCTACAGCCCATACGAGTGTTAATGACGAAAAATTTAGCGGCTCAAGTTTATATCTGATGTGTTTAGAAAATTCCTAAACAATAGACAAGCAAATGAACGTAAATGAAAAATGAAATGTGCCAAAAAATCAAGAAAAAAATTAGGAAAAAGAATATCTAAATATCTCTCCACAATTCGCTAGGGTTGATGAGAAATCGGGGTTGGAAGTGGGGGGAAATGGGTGCGGTGGCTGAGAGGTTAATAGAGCGAGCGAGAAAAGTCGGAAGGTGAAGAAGTCCAGTTTTCTCGCTCTATTAACCTCTCAGACACCGTACCCATTTCCTCCCACTTCCAACCCCGATTTCTCATCAACCCTAGCGAATTGTGGAAAGATATTTAGATATTCTTTTTCCTAATTTTTTTCTTGATTTTTTGGTACATTTCATTTTTCATTTGCGTGTCTATTGTTGAGGAATTTTTTAAACATATGAGATATGAATTTGGACCACTAAATTTTTCGTCATTAACGCTCGTATAGGTTGTAGATTCATCATAAAAACATTCAAGTCAGTCGGCTACCTTTAAAAACTAAGTAATTAAACCATAAGCGTTCCAAAACCGAAAATTGTTAACTTCTGCTAAGCAATCGAAATGAGTTCTGTTTTTTTTCTCAAAAATAAATCAAAGTTCCAAAATCCCAAGAGTCACAGAATTAATTTATCATTTATTAATTATCATTAAATTACATCCTTATAAGATAATCATTACAGTTTAAGATGCCCTCGACGTAAATCTTATAAAAATAGGACGTTTTTCCCGAGGATTAAATAATAATAAATACACGAGTTATTTACAATATTCATAACTTACAACATGTATCTTCCTTTACCTAATTAAACCTTATCAATTAAAACCTAAACATTAAAAGTTGCTATATATAATATATGTAGTACTTATGTATATCAGTCTACACCAAACCGTTAAAAATAGCCTCATAAAAAGGGTACAAAAGTCGTGTAGATTAGAAGATACTCTCCGTAATAATATTAATAATTAATGACAACTTCTTGGTTCTCGATTCCTCTCATTCCACAAAAAAAGCGCTTGAAAGACAGGATTCATTAAAATTAGTTACTAATTAATAATTACCACAAAAAACCTCACATACAATAATCTTTAAAGTTAGGCGTTCAAACTCTACTCCCAAATAACTCCCCAGGGGAACAAATATAGAAATTAGCGGTAATTAGAGTCTCGACTTGCCCCACCTCGAAATAACGGCTATCGGGGACTGAAATCAGTATACTTCACCTCACCCGAAATAACTCCCCAGGAACTTAAATCAGTATTTACGGTAATTATTTTATGAATCAATTGATAAGTCCTAAAACCTCCGATTTATGGATTACTGAGCTGCAGCGGCAACTTTTCGTTGAGTCTCAACTTTCCCCTCGTCGGGGAGGAACTGTGCCTCTTCGGTGGAGCCCTTAAGGGCGGTGGTGGAACTGAGCCCTTGGGTGATGACCTGGGTCACGGAGTCAAAGTACCCCGTACCGACCTCTCGCTGATGTTTCACGGCCGTGAAGCCGTGGGCCCCGGCCGCAAACTCCTTCTCCTGTAGCTCAACGAAGGCAGACATGCCCGTGTCCGCGTAATTGTGCGCTAAGTCGAACATGGAGTGGTTGAGCGCGTGGAATCCCGCGAGCGTGATGAACTGGTACTTGTATCCCATCGCCCCGATCTGCTCCTGGAACCGCGCGATGTCCGCGTCGCTCAGGTTCTTCCGCCAGTTGAAGGAGGGGGAGCAGTTGTAGGCTAGCATCTGCAATTTAAAAAAAATGGGATTTAGTTTTAAATACGCTCATCCCCGAAATAAAACCCTACCCAATTTAATAACTAAAAAAGTAGATTAAAATATAATCCCATTGCTAGTTGACTCGCCGTGTAAAACTCGTTTCGTTCGATAAAAAGGATGGGATGAGTTTTACCCGGCGAGTCAACGAGTAGAGAGACTTTATGTTGAATTTTGTCAGATTTCTGTACTTTCAGATTTCGTTGAGAAAAAGATAACTCTATTAGATCCAAAACCATACCCAGTCTAAACCTAGGGTAAACAAGTGCACTAATTATAGTAGTACGATTTTAATAGGAATATTTTGATACAAACCAACTGTCTCAATTCTCAAACAGACGGAAAAGCTCTTTTTGACCCAAATATAGACTAAGTAATTTAATGAAAATGTTAAAATTATGTAAAAAATGAAGATTTTGCAGTTTTCTAGGCTCTCCTATAAACTATACCCCCGAAATACATCCCCACCCATTTTTTTACAAAATATTCAATAAAATCCCACAATTTACCTTGCCAGGGAAATCAGCATGAATAGCATCAGCAAATGCCTTAGCATATGCCAAATTGGGAGTAGCAGTCTCACACCACAGCAAGTCCGCAAACGGGGCATAAGCCAGCCCCCGACTAATAGACTGGTCGAGCCCAGGCGTGACCCTGAAGTAGCCCTCCTGGGTCCTCTGTCCCGTGATAAAAGGCCGGTCGTTCGGGTCAACATCGCTCGTAATCAAGTTAGCAGCCTGAGCATCCGTCCTCGCTATAAGAACCGTAGGCACTCCCAGGGAATCCGCCGCTAACCTCGCGGCCACGAGCTTATCCACCGCTTCCTTCGTCGGTACCAGTACCTTCCCACCCATGTGACCGCACTTTTTCGCGGAAGCCAACTGATCTTCGAAATGCACCCCCGCCGCCCCCGCCTCGATCATCCCCTTCATCAGTTCAAAGGCATTGAGGACGCCCCCGAACCCCGCCTCCGCATCCGCCACAAGCGGGGCGAACCACTCGTCAATAACCTTCCCCCCAGCGCTTGACCCAACCCCCTCGCAGCGTTCAGCATAGTGGAGCTGATCAGCCCTCTGCAGCGTCTTGTTGATCCTGGCGACGAGAGCGGGGACTGAGTTGGCTGGGTAGAGGGACTGGTCGGGGTACATGTCCCCGCTGACATTAGCGTCGGCTGCTACTTGCCACCCCGACACGTAAATAGACTCGAGACCAGCTTTGACTTGTTGCATGGCCTGATTACCCGTCAGGGCCCCGAGGGACTTTACATAGGGTCGGGTATGGAGGAGTTTCCAAAGACGCTCAGAACCCCGTCGGGCTAAAGTGTACTCGATATCAACGGAACCTCGGACGCGCTCTACGTCTTCGGGGCTGTATCGCCGGGTAATTCCCCGCCAGCGGGGGTTTTCTTTCCAGTCCCGTTCCAGAGCCAGGACACGTTCCGATGAGGTCGAGAGGGGTCGGAAAGCGGTCAGGATCCCCGTGAACACCTTCTTAGCTCCGATTTCACCGCTTTTCAGCATTTTGAACGATTTTTTAGAAAATTTAAAAATTCTCTGATTAAAAATTTGATTTTAAAATCTCTTCAGGATGTCCACCTTCCAAAAAGAACTCTATCCAACTGACTCGTCCCGATTGAGACTAATGTCCTTTTGGACTTTGTTTATAATTAGCTTCTAGATAGGCAGGCTACTTAATTACTTAGGCCTGTCTGGACTATTAGAATCAAAAACCTATTGTTTGAGCTAGTAGAAGAAATGAGGGCAGTGGCAGCAATGCTACAAATCTATTTCGGTTGTACTTTTCCGTACTTAAAAAATGGTCTGCCTTTTAGAAAAGGTTTAAAACTCAGTTTTAAGACTGACAATTTAGGGTTAATCTCTCTTGAGGTTTCAAGTGGAACTGAACTGTTGTTCTGAAGGCTGGAGGCTATTTGAAGTCCTTGGTTCCATGACGTAGAGTCGTCTTCGTTCCATGGAACTTGGAACCTGAAAAACAGTTCCATAACTCAATAGGCTATAGCAGATTCATCATGATCATAAGGGACCTATCATTTCTATTCAATTAGATGACCCTAACGGGTTCAAACTCTTAAAATGTCCAGACTTTCCTTTCCTATTCTATAGTTCTATAGGGAAAAGGTATTGAGAGAAAAATGCAGTACGTGTGTCGATGAATGAATGGTTTTGTTATTAACTCGTTTAATATTAGTATACGTAGAACCTTCTATAAGATGAGAGATGAATCCAGATTCAAGAGTCCGTATTAAATGGACTTTGTCCTTATCCATTCAATTAGATGGAAATGTGAACAACATGGGATTTATTTGGCGATTCAACGTAATATTCCCAGAGCTTAACATGGAGAGTATGTGGACTGGGACTAGCATTGAGAGGATAGGGGAAGGATACGTAATTTTGCATTTTTAATTTTAATATTAACCCTTCAATAAAAATGAGCAAAAAGATAAACAACAACAAGAGGAGAGTGGAAGATGGACCTGGACTGGACTTGGCACATGGGGATTTTTTTGGGCACATCCCTATTTTTATTGTGCAATTAATTATGAGTTAGTTTATTTAATTCATTTAGTGTCTAGCTGAAAAAAATACGGCGGTTTTTAGTGGGTTTTTAGACGGGGGAAGTTTAGAGAGGAGTTTGAGACGGGTCTACCGTAGGTACTGAATTAAGTCCCCGGAATAACTCCCCACCTCTTATTTTATCATACAATGTACTTGAAATCGAAGGAATCAGTCTGCCGCCTACCGCAATGTCCGAAATAAGTCCCCGGAATAACTCCCCAGCTTCTATTATGTTATACAATGTTTCAGTTTTTCCTCCCCATGGGGAATTATTTAATTATTACGGTACTTAGGCGAGACAGGTTACAGGATGACCACATCGGGTTCCATACATCCGATTGTCCATTCATTCAAATGTAATCATTGTTTCGTAGTTTACATATTTTTCAAGGAAAGATTCAATCCCTGTTTTGGACATAAGCTCACATGATGAGAAACGACGTGGACAAAGGTCACTATTTTAGTATTCTATTCCCTGAAATCATGCGGGTTTGTTGTCTTTGTAATGCCATGTGTAACTGTAACTAAACTGACTGTTGACACAGATATGAATAGGTGGTGGTTGTGATGGGGGTGGGTCTCGTCACGTCCTCCAATTCAGCCTATTAAAATGCAGCAAATTTGAGGAAGTCGAAGGCTTGAAGGTTTGTCACATGAGACATGTCATCAATTCAGTTCAAGTTGTCAAAAAACTTGAGTGTCACTTGGACAATTTATTTTACGGACAAGATGAGGTTCTTAAAGTTAGTCACATCACAAGACTATAAGGAATTCTCTGTAAAAATCTAATAAAAAAGAACAATATTACCAGTTATTTCTGGTATTAGAGGTTCGTTGCATTTCATTAGAAGATTCATGTACTTTAAACCTAAAAACGCATTGGATTTAAAATTCCGGAAAATTCCGGTTATTTCCAGCTCATTATGCCCATTGACCATTTAAAGCAAGCTGTTTAGAAGGTTAGAAAACTTTTTTCTGACGCAATATGACACCTTTCCAAATACAATAACAATTGTCTCAAATTAGGTCATCCGATTTCCTAAACTAATTATTTCTGGTTATTTCCAGACGATTTCAAGAGGCCTTAAATGCATTCAGGTTCATTATGTTTACGAAGCAAAACACGGAAGTCGTTTGGCTTAGCAGAAGACAAAGCAAAGGCTCTTATGGCTAAAATGTGTCATCTCATCAACAACAAAATCCTGAGTCATTGCAATCCCAAGTTAATAAGACACAAACCACACCCTCTCTACCATTTGCCACCCTGTCGGGTCTAAAATTTCGAACTTTGTACCTAAACATCCAGCTGAATAACTAATAACAAACCAAAATAAATCCCAAGGCAAGAGGGTCATTGTGCTTTAAGCTTCTATTGTTTAAAATAAAACTGGATATTCCAGAAGTTATTAGAGATCCAATCTGACATTAAAATTTAAGAGACTTAAAATGTTAAAACCTCTGGGAACCCTGTCTGGTCTAGCACATTAAATATTAAAACCTGGAACAGTGGACTAATCCTCATTATAGCTGTTATCTGCTTTTAACCTCTTATTCCTCGAAGTTAATTATAGAATTTCAAAGGAGAATGTGAATGAATGACCTGCTCCTAGAACTACTATCAAAATCAGCTTTAATTATAGTACAAATAGATCAAAAGCAAGTTGGATATCAACCTACTTTTCTAATTCAAATTAAAACAGCTAACAAATTTTTAATTGTGTTTTCGGAACTGCAATTAAAAGCATCGTTAATTTAGAATAGCTTAAAAACACCTATCCCAATAAAAAATCTCATCTTGTCATAATAATTATAACAGCAATTAGTCTTTTAATCGCCATTTCAGTTTACCATGTCCAATCTAATCGATTTTTATATAAAAAAAATTAACACGTTTTATCCCCTCATCAACTTTTGTGTTTGTTTGTTTGGAATATTCGTAGATCATCCTAATCACCTTGATTAGCCAAAAGTACACAATAATAACGGAAAAACACAGGTTGAGCCGGAGGGAACAAAAAACGAAGAGAAACATAAATAAAATAAATAAATAAAACATAGTTTAACTGTAGCTTTCCAGAATGATTTAACTGAGAACTGGGAAAAATTCCATTACAGAATTCCAGAAAAGTCCATCACGATTACAGTCAAAACAATTCAGTCAAAAACATAATTGTTGAGGGTTTAGATCATAGTTTGTAGTTTATATACACCAATGCAATATCAGGTTTAAGGCCATAAAAGAACTGCATATTTATACCCTTATACCCTATTACGCTGTAAAAATAAAAAATAGGATCTGTGTACTAATAACATACTAATCCACTATATAATCTCCTTTATCTAACTGAAACTAACTTAAAATTTAAAATACCAACTGCTTTGAGCAAATAGATATTTTAATGATTTATTTTTGTTACTTTTGCAATCATTATAATTAACAAAATTTAATTTAACTGGATTAAACCAGATTGCATTTTCACGGTTATTTTGACCTCAAAATCAAGGCCAGAGTTTTAAAAATGTCTGAAAAATAGCTTAAAAAATACTTCATGAAATTCCCAGATTTTAAAGTTTATAAAGACTATATAGCAATAAGAAAGCAGATACGAATATGTGCTCGAACATACAGGGTGCTTCCTCGCAATTTAACGGTGTTTAAAATTAAATTACCGTACAGATTCAATTTTAATGCAAGGAAACACCCTGTATATATCTTTCTCTTGTTATAGAGAACCCTTAAAAACCCTATAGGATTTTAAAACCAGTCTACCTGAACCAAACCACGTATCTCTTACGGATTATTCAGAACAAACAGTTCCAGGAATTGTAAATGACTGTCACCAATTAAATTACCATTAGTACAGAGATTCAGACCCTGTTAATTCCAGTTATTCTTATCGTCGTTCTTAATATCTTAATGATAGTAGAGTAAAGTAAGCCTCTTTGCCAGCCGAAAGTCAAGCTTCAATAATTTGAGATGAATGGACAAATACAAAAGTGTCACATACAACAAGAGGACAAGAAAAAAACTGTCACATCACATGAGATACTAATGATTTTTAACTTATCACGTATGCATTCATAATTCAGCCTAAATATCGGCATTTACGATGAACGATGAAATAGTTAAGCCTGGCACATGACAACTGACCTGACCTGACACTTTGAGACTCTTTCCTCAACAACAGTCAAACTTCAAAGGTCAATTGTCCAAAAAATGGTCAATCGTCAATCCTATCCTCCTCCGTCAATTATATTGAGGTTTCTGTCGATGGACGTTGGACAGTTGGACATTGGACCCTCCTCAACATCAATAAGGATATATGATGTGGTTAAATGGATGAGCTATTAAATGATGATGACAAGCTTCTTCAATATATTCCAAATATTGAGATTATAATACGTTGGAAAGAATCAGTCATCGTGTATTTGACGATGATTAAAATAACTCTCTGTCAGACGTCACTAACTAACTGAAATCTTGAGGTAAAAACGGAAATCGAAAAGAAATTAAAACACTTAACTGAACTGATTTTTGAAAATCTGTATTCAAATCCACAACAAATCCCTGATTTCCTGGTCTGGATTTCGTCAGTTTTGAAATTCTTTAAAATTATTACTAAATACAAATGTTCTGGTTAAATGCCCAATAGCCTTGTGAACCGGTACAATTTTTCCGAGATACATCATACAGATTTTGTAAGGCAAGCATTTAATCGCCCCCCATGAATACTGAAATCTCCCCTATAAATACACTGAATTTCACCCCATAATTAATAACTGACCAAACACTGAATTCCACCCCAACGTATAAATAAAGTTCGCTTTAAAATATTGAAATTCACCCTATCGTAAAATATTCAAATTATCTTGTTAATATGATAAGTATCGAGACGTAGGATCCCTAAAATTGTGGAGGATAGACATGAAAAATACTTCATTCCAGATACAAATACTCACTCAGATTGTACAATTAAGAGCGTTAAAGTAATTATAACCATCAAACTCAATGGAAATCGTCGGTGAATTCTCACAAACGGTGGACGAATATCAATTCGATGAAGAATTGGTAGTAAGTCCAATAAAAAAGCTACGAGTAGCAGTTGATACGTGCGATGTCAGATCATTTGATACCATAATTGAAGCAAAAAACTTCATCAAACAAGAAGATGCTTGGTGGTAAATATTATTTTATCTAACTGTTCTTTTAATAAGTATAAGTAGTAATTTTTAAATCATATCAATTTATAGTTCTAACGGGAAAATAAAATCTGAGAAAAGTACATCAATTAAATACAACTGTAAGTATTTAAGGACATGTAACGCTAAGAAGTACATTTTCATGCCGTCCGATTCATCATCGTTGGTAATACAAGAAAGTCTTGCGGGTCATAATCATTCGGATAAAATCAAAACCGGATTACCATTGGCAACTAAATCCGAGATCATCAGACTTCTAGGGATCGGAATTGACAAGCCAAAAAAGATATTGCAAAAATTGAGTTTTGAGCATGAAGGGAGATAATTTTTGAACTTTTGACCTTCGACCGGTACATGTACGCTTGATGACAATTCCGAACAAAAAAACCGCGACCATTTTGGTCAACAGGCTAAGGCTGTAGGTCATCATCAATTTTGGAGGGGTAGGAGTGAATGCATATCTAGGGCTTGGCCCGTAACCGTTGCTATGGTTACTTTTCGCCTCCCCTAGAAAAAAACTAATGTCATCGGAGAATTATTTAAAAACAAATAATACACAATAAGCATGAAGCAGGTATAATTCAAACTTTAATGTATATATAGATTTCCCAAATGTCACTCAGCGATTCCGTACAATGTGACGCAACATACAAACTATTGTGATTTTGTTAGGGTGCATTGCTATTTTCATGTGAAAAAGAACGTGGAAAGCCACTTAAAACTACTTAAGTGTGAAGAAGGTATTTTAACGGATTTAAGAACCTAGCCGTGATTAAAAAAGCTCGTGGGAGACCAAGAAAGGCTGGTAGAGCGTTGCTTGTGGATTAAGAGATGTAATTTATAATTGATGTAACTGCTAAATGACTGATTTGTATGTTTTTACAATAAAGGTGTGACTAATTAAAATAGGGTACGTTTAAGTATTTTTCATTAATTTGAAATCATTCATTGGGGTTGAATTCAGTATTTCCGAATTCAGTATAATTAGGGGGGAAATTCAGCTTTTTATGAGGGGTCATTAAATAGTACCGATTTTGTAAAACCTCTCATCAGGTTACTCAATTCTGATTTAGCAGCCAAGCAAGCTACTAAAATTTCATCTATTTTTTTATTTAAAAGCAATGAAAAGTTATGCTTGAAGCGTTTAGACATTTAACAGCTACAAATAAAAGTAATCAGTCCAAATATAATCATCACAATCTCTCTATTATAATATTGATAGAAAACCCCGAAATCAAAGCTATAGAGTCTATAAAAACCCCGACATCCGGGGGTTTCATAAGATAACTCCCAATTCATTATCCTAAATTAACTTTAAACTGAATTTCTTCAAAAAAACCTACTAAACTCTCCCTTACATCATTTAAAACGTAGTGACCTCTGCTCAGGCGGGACGAGACGCAGAATTAACGTAATATTTAACTACAGAGCTCAATAACAACTATAGTTAGCATATTAACAAGGACAATCAACTGCATGGTCAATATTATAGAAACAGGAACCGCAGCAAAACGCAGTTAGTTTTTTTAGCTTATAAATTATAGGAACTCTGTAGCGTCTCTTATTATTAGACTTGCCAATTTTTTCCAGGATTTTTTGCACAATTTCCCTCGTGCAAATGCAACTTGTCCAGAAGCCTGTGGAAGAATAATCATAAAACATGCCCACATTACTAGATAAGTAAATCGAGAATGATCCAAGCCAACCAAAACAAGGATCATCATCACCACCCATGTTATTTCAAGTTAGTTTTTAATCACTAATACTAATGGATTACCATCTCATGCTAAACCCTGTATGGAAACCTCGGGTCAAGAGTCCATTTCCTCAAGGCACGGGACATAAACATAGGATTTATGCTGGAAAAATAATAAGTTCCATATATCCGACAATGTTATTCCCAATGTTAGGCTCTTTTTACAGCCTAAAATATGCTCAAATATTTGTTTACTTCTCCCTGGCCTTGATCAGTTTAGGTTTAGTTAAAAGAACCCTTGCTTTCTGGGGGATTTTTCGGAATAACAATCCTCAAACTATTTTGTTGTCATTCTAGAAACTTGGCTGAGACCTTCGCAGAAGTTAGGATTTAACTCCTCATTTTTAGAGACATTTTTAAGACTAAAAGCTATATAGTGTCGGAGTAAAAACAATAGTTGGATTCAGTTGTACCTATTTGTTGTTTTGTTCTTGGGGAATAATATTTGGTTTCTAAGTCTGTAGGTTAGTCTAGTCTTGATTCAGAAGGAGTCTTAAAGCTCAAGGCTTTTTATTGTCGGGTCGTTTTAAATATAATTGTAATTGGATTGATTAGTGTTAATTGCAATTAAAGACGTTTTTGGTGGAAGGGAGTGAAGTTTTTATTCGGAAAATTTTCTAATCATTTTGTGGTGAGTGCTTGTAAAATTATTTTTTATGCCACTTCGAGCCGATTTTGAATTTAAGGCTATTACAATTTCACAAATAAATAAAAAAGATAATGCAAAATTAGATGCATTAGTTTTCGTTTGAAATTAACTAATTTTTATATTTTTGGGTAAATCAAATCCTTTTGACATGAATTTGCAAATCGTTATGATGATTATTAAAAATCATCGTTAGGATTTAAATATTCCAGTCTCCGCTCTAGTCCATATTTTGTAGTGTGAATATTGGAGGGAGGGCGTTTATTTAAAGAGTTGCGGTATTGAGGTTTCTGCTAATTTTAACGGTATGGTACGGATTTACATTCACATTCTCTCAGGTATATCTAAAATCTTTTTTACACAGCTTTTTAGTTGAGACTTGAGTTTTAAAATAATTTTAAATCGGCTGTATTTTTTTATTATTATTAACGCACATTACGAAAAACAGAAAAGGTGAATACGAAAAAACCTTAAATAAGAGCAATTGTAGTATTTAAACGTAGATTTTTCTACAATTTTAGCGCTATCTTATAATTAGATGTTTTTCAATAGGGTCTATGCATTTTTTTAATCAATAAAATTTCGAAACCCAAAAAATACTCTCTCAAATACGAAACAATGTGGTTGGAAATCTTGAGTATTTTTACAATTGCAAATTGCTATTGATTGTAGATTTTACTGTAAAATCGCTTAAAGCAATTTAAGAGATTAAATCAGAGATTTTCAATTTGACCATAGTTCCTTATATCCCCCGGAATAAGTCCCCACCCTCCGAAGTCTTCAATGTTACATTCCCCTACTGTCAATGTTAAATTGCACCGATTTTGGGGTTTAAAAATATGACCCCCCTCGGGGGTATTACAATTTTATATACCACTGTGTATGATTCCTTTTTGTTACCTCGTTTATGGGTGATTTTTTTAAAATAATTTACAAAAAATAATTTTATTTTTATTAAATGTTGGCCTTGTGTCCATTAAGTTTGTAATCAGGAGGATTTTTTATTGTAATCATACACAGATCGGATAGTTATCAGGGATGTTGTTCAATCCCAAGTAGCTTGATGTTAATAGTCCAATTTTATTCTCGGAATAATCCCTTCTACTATAACTTTCCTATCCTTTCAATGTTAGACTCTCCTATCCTGCAATGTTAAACCACCCCGATGAGTAATTCGGTACTCACCCAACTCAGTCCTAATTCATGGCCGTAATTTAAGAATAGTATCAAAGTTTAATTAATGGCCAGATATTATGGTTAGAACCTGAGGAGGACAATTGACAAATGACAACTCAAAATCCTATTCAATTCCACAAAATAAAGCACGTGTTGACATTTAAGAGTACATTTATTTATTTATTTATTTACGGGGATTAGGGATTACGTTAAGAGTATGATACGGATTAAAGCGAATCCAACCCATATTTCCTGCCTTATCCTTATTAATGAACTATGAACTCTGAAAAATAACAGCTTTTCATCATCACATCTTTCATGTTCTTAAACGTTCTGCAGATCCCTATCAATTCGTAATTCACGGCTTTTAATTGCAATTAATCCGATGACTCAGCAAAGTAAAACCCTAATTAAAGCCAAACTGACCATTAACCAAAACGTCATTCTATCTCTTGTTGATATTGTCCATTCGCTATGGAATTTCTTCAACGTTTTTGATGCCCATGTTTTTCCTCCTGAACTAATCCAGCCTGTTTTTTTGTACATTTTAATGAATAGATTGGAGTTTAGTGACGGATTTATAGGTCGAGTTAGCTAGAAATGTTAACTAAAATCATCCTTCGGCCATTTCTCCCAACATCTGGCCTCTCAAGGTTGAAGATTTCCAGCAGATCCTATTCTTCTAATCCACTGCTTCCAACCGCCTTAAAGTCCAGGAAAATCTCGGTCTTGTGTCCAGTCGGGATTCTTAGTCAATTGCTTCCAGTCAACGGCAGTAGGAACCTCTCAACTTTAGCCCAGCTCGAAGTAGCGGTCAATTTATCGGGAGATATGCATTTGGTCAAGCCGGCGGAAGGGCGGTTCGGGGAAATCCTCACTCCGGAGGCTCTTGTATTCCTCAAGGTAGGGATTCATTGGTTTAGATATTTTGTTAGAATTTCATGCGAAAAAAATAGGAAAATTCGCATTATCGCGGAATGGTGATAAAATAAATTCTTCTGCTTGTAGTTTACTCAAAATCCAATTTTTGTTACAAAAATTCGATGAGACATAAAAATTCCTGACCCTTATCGAATGGTACTCGAGTAAGATAATGCATTCATACAAATTCAACTGTTTAGATATTTCAATACAAATTTCCTTAAAAAAGCAGAAGGAGTAGCATCAAAATTGTTAAAAAATGCTGCAAATATGTAGTCATTTAATTTTGTTTTTTTTTACACATTTTGAATGGAAAATTCGTTGAAAAATTAAAATTTCTGACCCTTATTAGTAATTGGTAATAGAGTGTAATAATGTATTCACTAATTAATTAATTCCAGAGACTTCATGAGGCTTTCGAGCCCCGAAGACGGGAGATTTTAGCCGCAAGGGTCCAGCGGCAGAAGGCCATTAATGAAGGTTTTTAAAACACGTTTATTTTGGTTAATATTGAGGAGTGGGGAGTTAATTAGAGGGGACTTAATTCGAGATTTTTGAACGTCTTTAAACGCTCATCTTGATCTTAATGAATGATAATGATAATACAACAGACAATTTTGATAAATTATTACTAAAGGTACTGAAGTACTGGACTTTCTGCCCTCGACAAAAGCCATAAGAGATGACCCTTCCTGGACCATTGGCCCCCTGCCCCTGCCCCTCCAGAGACGACGAGTCGAAATCACGGGCCCCGTCGATCGGAAGATGGTCATCAATGCCCTCAATTCCGGGGCGGATTGTTACAGTAAGTTATTTCCAACTGTTTTGTACCGTTCATCTGAATTTGTAACAAAAACCTGGCTTTGCGGATGCGTGTTTCGAGATATACCCCGAAAATCTGTTTAAAACACGGGGTTTATGTCAGGAATATCAGGGTTTATGTTAGAGGGAGGTATACAGTATACGCGAATAACATGAATGAGTTGAAACATTTGCTTTAATTTTTTTTTACGGCTTCATCTACTGTGTAGACTTGGATTTGAATATCAAATATGATGAAGAATTAAATTCAGCTTCATTTGAGGAGATAAGATATTGTTGTAAGGTTTACGGTATTGCAATATGATTATAGATAGGATAATTTTGGCGTCTTCGGGGGGGGGGGGGGATTTATTTGAGGGATCTATTTTCTCAAACCCACCGCAATACAAAGGGGTGGGGAATTATTTAGAGAACTGTATAAAAACATTGTATTTTTTCGAAACAGTGGCAGATTTCGAGGATTCGACAGCCCCCACGTGGGAGAACCAAGTTTCAGGTCAAGTAAACCTCAAGGACGCGATTCGTCGAAAAATCGACTTTGTCGCCCCGAATGGGAAACAGTACAAATTGGAAGATGACGTTGCGACCCTCTTGGTTCGACCCCGAGGCTGGCATTTGGACGAAAAACATTTGCTAATCGACGGGGAACGATTGTCGGGAAGTTTGTTCGATTTCGGACTCTATTTCTTCCACAATGCGAAGGAACTGTTGGAACGAGGGATTGGGCCTTACTTCTATCTGCCGAAATTACAGAGTCACCTCGAAGCCCGGTTGTGGAACGATGTCTTTAGCTTCTCACAGGAGCAATTGGGTGTCCCGAGGGGGACGATTAAGGCCACAGTTTTGATTGAGACCATACCAGCTGCTTTTGAGATGGAGGAGATATTGTATGAACTGAGGGACCATTCTGCTGGACTTAATGCTGGTAATTGGAGAGAAAAATATTTTTTGGTGATTTTTAGAGAATTTACCTGAGTTAGACCATGGGGAGTTATTTAGGGGTAGTTATTCTGGCGAGGGTCATTTCAGCATTTGACCAATAACCCATCATCCAAAGTACGACGTCTTGGGCCCCTGACCAATAGCTCCTGGCCCCCGTATAGAAGTGTTTTTTAATTACCATGAAAATAAACATTTCCGGGGGGCTTCTTTCATAATTTACGGCAGTTTTTCAACTTTTCCACAAAAATAGGGGATAAAATCAAAATCACCAAAATCATAGTAATTTTAACTAATTTTTAGGCCGATGGGACTACATCTTCAGCTGCATCAAAACCTACCAAAAGCAATCCCCCCAAACAATCTCAGGCCCCTTCTGCTTCCCAAACCGGTCCCTCATCTCCATGAATACCCCCTTCATGCGGGCCTACTGTCTCAGTATGGTCCAGACCTGTCATAAGCGTCGTGCCCCAGCCATCGGGGGCATGTCTGCCCTCATCCCCATCAAAGATAACCCCGAAGCCAATGAGAAGGCGATGGGCGGGATTCGAGAAGATAAGGCGAGGGACGCGACGGACGGTTTCGACGGGGGCTGGGTTGCTCACCCCGGTCTCGTCAATCTCGCCATGTCGGAGTTCATCAAAGTTGTGGGAGATCATCCGAATCAGATCGATAAGCCCTTATCGGGATATAAGCCGCGGGCTGAGGATATTCTCAACTTTACTATTAAGGACGGTGTGATTTCGGAGAAGGGGTTGCGGTCAAATGTCCGGGTTGGGATCCAGTACTTGGCCTCCTGGTTGGGAGGCGTTGGTTGCGTCCCTATTTCGAATCTGATGGAGGACGCTGCGACGGCGGAAATTAGCCGGAGTCAGGTAAACTTCAATTTTTATTTTAAATAGATGCACTGGGTATTTTGAGAAGCTCTAAATTAGTTGGGCTGTATTTCGGAGCAGTGGAGATATATTCTAGGGTATTTCACATTTCACCTCTGCCTACAAGGGAAGTACCCCAAATGTCATATCCAGAATTGCTTGATTTTTTTAACAAAATATACAAACAGTTAAGACAACTAAATTAGCTACCCAATTTGATATTAACCAGGTTTAGGAAAACCACAAATATTATACATTTTAACATGGGCATAGCTACTTTGTTTTGTTTGTTCAACACAAATATCAAGGGGTTCTGGATTGATCACTTCGGGTACTTCCCTTGTTAGTTAGGGAATATTTTTATTTGAGTCGGATGACAGTGTCCGTATTTATAAACGAAATATGACGGTTTGTTATAAATTGTTCACTACTGCAGTTAAATTACTTCATATATTATACTATCCTATTAGATCTATCATAAACAGACAATAGATCCTACTCTATCAAAGTTTTATACACAAGTCATGATTATCGAGATTGGATAATCAATTTGTTCAAGTTTCGGTTAGTTGGGCCGTTTACATTATTTTGAGGACTCTAAATTTTTAGTATCAACTAATAGATCCTTTGCTCTGTAGTTTCATAGAGGATATACTTACAAACATTAAAATCGAAATTAGATCGGAACTTATCATCGCCTCAAGTTCGGCAAATTCTGAAACACTTGAATAAAATTCAATCCTATATTTACTGTTTTGCATGTCCATGTCTTATAAAATGATAATATTATCAGGTGTGGCAGTGGGTCCATTCGGATAAGGGGTCCCTGGACGATGGCCGAAAGGTGGACCGGAAATTGGTGAACGCGATCGTGAACGAGGAGTTGGAGGAACTTAAGAAGTTATACCCCTGGGTAAAAACCTGGGACAAGGCGTCTCAGATTTTTGACCATTTGGCAAACGACTCCAAATTCGAAGAGTTCCTTACCCTTCCTTTGTACGAGGCATTTTAGATGAGACTACAAGATTTTTGCATTGAGATCAAGGGATCTGAATTCTGTTATTGTCAATAAACTAATTATAATAAGATAATTACTCTTTAAATTAAACATTAAAGATTTCTATACAAGCAGTTCCTCGTGTTGTAATCCGAGGTTTACGTGCATGCTTGCGGCTAATAATATTAGTATTGAAGTATTTATAGCACTCGAGTTGCATATGGATTTTAACCTAACGCTTGGTTAGCTAAGCTTGATATTATTGATAAGATGTAAACATGTTGTTTACGTTGTAGTTCCTAATTGCCACTCTCTTGTAAAGCTAAATGTTAGAGGAGTTAGGAATTAATTAAAATTAAGAATTGAGATTTATTAACTTTAATTGTAGGTTGATCTTTGCAATCCGATAATATATGGTTTTAAGACACCTCATTTCTTTACTATTCAGGGTTGCAGTTGCAGGTCAGTTATCGGAGCAATATACAGTGGAATCATGTGTAATTTATGGTTTGATAAGCATAATCTTCTTATCGAAATGTGTATATTAAAATTAATTAAATAAAAATATTGTTATTTTCAAATCAGTCCGTTTTTTTGAAAACGATCAGACGTATGGAAAAACCGAATCTTGATGTTCAATTTCCATGAAAAATGGAAAAACAGTATCTGCCCAATTTCTAAACATTAATTTTCCATGCTATTTCCAAATCCAACTTTGAAATAAAAACACGAAGAAAAATATTCAAGAGATTTACAGTTTTTATTTCGTTTTTCGGAACCATTACATATCCGGCACATTGGATTTTTTTTACACGAAAGCATTTTTAAAATCCAAAATCATCATATTTTAAAATAATGACTGATTCAATCAGTAAAATAATAATTAATCACCGTCACTGTCAATCTAAATCGGAATCTTTGGGGATAAAATAAAATAAAGCATTACAAATCCCGTTCTAAAATTTATTTATAGTGTCATTCCACTTCTCTCTTAAAAAGACAGATTGTATAGTTGAAGTCAAGCCCGAAATATCTTGGATTTCAGGAACGTTAGGTTAGGTTAATACATAAATCGGTTACTCTCATCATTTTGTCTATAGGAACAATTCGCAATTATTCTTCTTACAACTTCGCAAAATTCAAAATCACAAACTCCAACTGAGCATTTCGGTTATTTACAAGTACCTACAAAATATAGATCTAAATACTCCCTATCCGCTGAGTCGAGACATTCCGCGACGCCGAAACTACCGGCTAAATACTGTCTCGGCTCAGTGGATTTTTAAAATTTCATAACTGGTTTCTAGTATTAATTAGGGACTAAAATGTAGAGTTTACATAGGTAGCAAAAACCCTAATACCGTGAGTACTGAAATAATTCCCCCTGGGGAAGTTACTTCAACTCATGGGAGAATTATTCCGGGGTGGGGACTTATTTCAGTAGTTACGGTAATTAGCAACATGGACAAACAAGGAGGGCTTTAAAAGCGGAGAGATTGGCGTCTCGACCCGAGTACTGCTTCCTTGCGAAGGAGAGGAACACCTCCTCGAGGGACGTTAGTGAGACGGTGTAGTCTTCGATGAGGCTCGCGTATGTCGCATCTTCTAATTTTAAACTATGGGGACTTATTCCGGAGGAATCGGGGATCACTTCCGGTGTCGATGAAATTGGGATGAGGACCTTCTTAAGTTCCTCCATGTTACGGAATATCACGTCCCAGGGGATCTTGGAGTCCTGGAGTTGGTACTGCAGAACGTTCTGGAAGTTGCAAAAAAATTAATTTATATGATATTTAAATATGATTAACGATTATACTATTTTTTTTTCAGATAATTCGTTCGAAACTTGAGAAGAGGGTCTAAAATTGTGAGTCGAACAGATTTTTTGGTTTTGTTTGTTTTTGAGAAAAACAAGGTCGTGTATCTGCAGAATTGAGAAATTATTGGAACACGTAAAGTTTCATTTGACATCAATTACATCCCTCATTTTTTGCAAATATATTGAATGTTTTAAGAAATTGGAATTGCTTTTGACTTTAGAATAACAGGTAAAATTCATTTTATTCGAATGACTTGGCCAGATATGCTGGATATGGTTACTTAATATTTAGAGAGGGTCAGCTTTAAACCACACGGGGCGAAATAACTCTACTGATTCCTACAAAACCCCTTCCTAAGTCTTTTTGACGTCCTAAAAGCCCACGAAATAACTCCCCATGCCAAAAATGAAATGCTATTGTCTTAAAAACTGCCAATATAATACCCAATTACTTCAAAATATCTCAAAAATCATTCATATAAAATTTCATCAGGATTCCTTACCTGATGCTCATCTTGCAGTTCACATGGCTGAAATCTGGACGTGATTTCCCTCTTGAGGTGAGCAATGAGGGGCGAGTCATGGGCAAAGTGCCCCTTCAGACGAAGTACGAGAGTGTACCCTTTGGCAAACTTACTACGCAGATATTCCACAGACCCAAGGCACTGCAGTTGACCATTTACCATGATTCCCAGTCGGGAACAGAGGACTTCGATTTCGTCCATGCTGAAAGTAAAATTGAGAAAATTAGCAATTTTTCCTTAAAGAAAGGTTTTCGATTTTTTTAAATCGAATATTTGGATTTTCAGCTCACCTATGGGAGGTCAGCATAACTGACTGTCCTAACGCCTTCGCAGAGGCAATGACTTCCCAGAACTGACGACGGGACACGGGGTCTACACCCGATGTCGGCTAAAAATATCATTTTAAAACATGAAGTTAGAATTCAAATTTTTCGAAAATTTGGGAAATTCTGCAAAATATCGTACCTCGTCTAATAATACAACAGGAGGATCACCAATCATCGCAATTCCAATATTGAGACGACGTTTCATGCCCCCACTGTACTTTCCACAAGGTGCATCTCCACTCCCTTCAAGACCTTTATAGAGAAACACACGGTTCATTTCCGAAAAAAATCATATTTTTTTTATTGAAGTTGTGATTTTAGGCTAGGACAGACCGCTTTTCTCCCAGACTAAAACCATAGCCTCTACCGCTTTCTTTAAAGTGTCTTACCAAGTTTGACGAGCCACTTATTGACCTCAGCCTTGATTTCGTTGGTAGGTACACCCCTCAGGTGACAGAACAACTGTAACATCTCTCGACCCGTGAGGGCACCGATAATTGCATCGAACTGAGGACAGTAACCGATATTCGAGAGAAAGTCGACCCTGTCTGACTTGAGTGTGTTCATGAAACTGTATGCATTGCCATTTGTCAGGCTCTCGTCTCCTGTTAACATCTTGAAGGATGTCGTTTTTCCTGTAAAAAATACAAAACCCTTATTAAGAACACGTACTGATTTTAACTAAACTCCTCCTTATTTCCCCGAAATAAAACCCTCAATCAAAATAACTCCCCATACATACCTGCACCATTAACCCCCAGCAGTCCAAAACATTCTCCATAATGAACCCCAAAGTTAAGATTCCGGACCGCCGCAAAGTTCCCATAATTCTTCGTCAAATCCGACACGACCAACGAATCCTCAGACTTGATCATCTTATGGACCCTCTGACTCTCTTCAACGACATCCTCATCCTCTTCGTCATCCCCGTTCATCTTCCCCCTCTGAGATCCAGCCGACGAAGACGAGCCCATCCAATTCGCATTCCTCAATTTCTTGATAAGACCAGACTCGAATAACACAATGAGAAGCTGGTAAACCAAGGCCATGATGACCATCCACATGACCTCTTGACCTATTCCGGGGATCGTGTATTTCTTGGCATCCGTCGCACTCGTATAAGTGTAGCTCCAGGTGAAGAACTCCTCTGGGACGAAGCAAGACGGTGTGTCAGGAGCTTCGGCGGTATTGTCGAAGGTTTCGCAGTTGTCGCAACATTGTCGAAGAAGCGGGTCCACCTGATATTTGAGGTCGCAGATGATGTCCTTCTCACGATCGGTCAAAATACTACAGCGGGAATTGCTGGTAGAGATGGCCGCGTAGCGCATGATGCTGAGGGAGGCTGAGTAGGATGAGAAGGTGCGGAAGATGTGTCGGATTAGCATGACCTGAAAATTTAGATTTTTTTTTGTTTTAAACACGATAGGTAAATTTATTCAGGAAAAATACCCCGGAATACAAGGCCACCCCAAAATTAACTCTCCTTTTAAGGGATTTAAAGCCCCTTTGCTCTTTGGCTCGCCGGGTAAAACTCGTTTCGTCTAATATTGCTTTAACGTCCGGGACTGGGTATAAATGATGAAATGAGTTTTACCCGGCGAGTCAAAGAGCAGATGTGATATAATAGAATAAATGCCCATGGGCACTTATTTAGAGAAGTAAGAAGACTACCTTTTGGGTGAGGTTGGCGTTGTCGGCGAAGAACGTGAAAATGGGGAGGATCATTCCGGTGAGGACGTGGAAGATCGTGACCGCGGCGAAGCCACCCGCCGCCGACGGCATGAACAGACTCGCGAGGTACGAGAACGAGATCGCCGAATAGCCGTAGATCAGAAGAATCAGCAGAATCGAACCTAACCAAATTTAATCAAGTTTGTAAAGTTACAGTTAATTATAATGGGGCCTAAGGTCCATAATTAGTGTAGAGGACGTAATTTGTCTAAATTCAGGAATGTGATGGTTTATTGCCATATAACTGATCCGACAAGAGTACAAAAATTAGTACATCAAATTAGATGGGATAGCAGCCAGATTAATGTTTAAATAATGCCTCAATGAAGTTTTAAACACGGGAAATGACCGGATCTCAATGAACCGAATTCCTTAATGAAAAACTGAATGAAATCCCCTTACCAAGTCCACCATAGGCTGAAAAGGACCCATTATTCTCGAAAATGGGGAAACAAGCGACCATAATGCAAATCGCTACAGCCATAACCATGAAGTCCCAGATGAACGAAGTGCCCCAGAAGGTCAAGGGACTGACCCCTGTCATCAACTGCAACTGCTTCGACTTTGACAACCTTTAAAATTGAATAATCTTCGTTACTTCACCAGTTCTAGCTTTCAAATTTAGGCTATAACGCTGTAAAAACAACAGCGTCCAAAAACGCGCGTTAAAAACGTACGCGTTTCGACCTTAACTCGATCTTGGCTTACTAGAGTTAACTAAATTCGATAATTAGCTTAAAATTTTTACCTCTCTTCCGTAGGGAAAACGACATAACTAGCCGCAAAGAGGGCAAGCCCGATAGGGACCAAGGCTCCAAAAACAATTGGGACCAAAATCGTGAAACTCGGGTTGGGTTGGGCGGCCTGGAGGGTTGCAAATAATTTATTTTCCAGCGGATGATAAGCCACTTCCAGTGAGAAGTTCGTGTTTTTCGGTGACATTGACTTGAGTATCGTATTTGTGGCCAAATTGATGGAAACTGGAGATGAATGGAATGGGATTGAGGAATACATCGCATTCACGAGGCTTGAATTTAGTTGGGCTGCGATCATGTACTGATCTCGATAAGAGCCGAGGTCCTCTTCAGAAATTGAGATGAAATGAGAGGTGAGGTCCGTAGTGGTTGGGAGCTGGAGGGCCGAGGGTCCTACTAGTTTCTTGTAGATATTCCCGAGATCCTGTTTAAAAATTAAGAATCGTTTTTTACATCGAAAATCGTTGAATTTGTTGTCATTTACAATTACTAATTACTGACAATGGACACTATTTAAGTGACAAACGAGTTAAGGGTTGTAATATATGCAAATAGACTAATTCGACCATGCTGATTACGAAAATCATAATTTTAGCTCTGCGAATTTACTCCTTGGGGGTCAAAAGTAGGTGGGAAGGTCAAAAAACTGGCGTGAGTTTGGACTTTCCTATAGTATTCTCCCGTTCTCTTTTCGTGAAAATCCTAATACCAGCGCAATGTTATTTTCCCGATCCTTCCAATGTTAGCGCCCTATCTTCCGATCGGTTTCGCGAGAAAAAGGAAGGAAAAGTGGAAAACTCGACTTTCTCCTCCTTCCCCCCTTCTCACCCCTGCTAACTTTTAGCTGAAACTGCGCGGTCTCTGACCTTCCCACCTACTTTTGACCCCCAAGGAGTAAATTCGCAGAGCTAAAATTATGATTTTCGTAATCAGCATGGTCGAATTAGTCTATTTTCATATATTACAACCCTTAACTCGTTTGTCACTTAAATAGTGTCCATTGTGAGAGATAAACCCCGACAACTCGGGGTAAAAATACAACATTGAAGAACATCAGAAAAACCGATATTTCCAAAACCTTTTACAACTCAATGATTTCCTTTCCGATTTCCAAAATGTTCCCAATAATATTTTTGGCATTAAATAAACAGATTAATTTCAAGTAAACTATTTAAACGTTTCAGAATCTTAAACTCCTTACACGCAAATGACCTTTAAATTGTGCAACAAGAGCATGAATTTACCTTGTCATCTGTAGCATACAAAGTAATCGGGTTTTTGAACTGCGACATGTTCATGGTCAGCGAGGGTGAAGTAATGGCTGGAGAGTAGGCTTGGGTACTGAGGGCAATGGCAGCGATGAGCAGGAGTGGTGGCATCACAAACTGTCGTTTCAACAAATATGTTAATTTTTAATTGTCTTTAGGTTTTATTTTATTTTTATTTTGTTATAACATTTGTCAGATGTTTTGTTTTATAAGTTTGAGCTTACCTGAGCAATGAGGAGAGTTCGTTTCCGGAAAGTGTAGATGAATTTCTTCTGGAAGAGACCAATTAGCTGTTGCTTAAAGACCCGCTTGGGTCTTCTGACCTCTGTCTGACCCTGACCATCTTTGACGTGACCGTTGGAATTGACTCCGTTCCCGTTTTGGTGTTTAGTTTCAACAATAGCTCCGTGTCCATGCTCTTTTGCAGCTTCCGCTTCCGCTTCCAATTCTCCGATTCTAAAAAATCACGATTTTTAATATTAAACTATTAAATTACTTAAATTTAATTTACACTATTTTAATTTTTTTAAATTCAAATGCACAATTTTCATTGAATATGGCTTACTTTAAGAACACTTGATCGATTGTGGTGAGCGAAAGCCCGATGGTAATGATGCCCAGATTGTCCTTGTCGCCATTTAGGGTTGAAAATAGGTCGGGGAACTTGAGAATCGTCTCTTCGTCACTTGGAAGGGACACTGACATTTCCGACTGACCATTTCCGTTCCCGTTGGGAAGTCCATGTCCGTTTTCGTTGTTGTTGTTGGCTCCCATTGTCGCCTCGGGAATGTGAGACTGGACAACTGTCAGGATTTCTTTGTTTCCCTTGTCACCTCCGGTCGTCGTCAGTTTTAACGTGTATCCGGCTCCTATATATACAGGTATTATTAATTAATTATTTATAAAAAGATGACAATTTTTCTTGTTGTAGTAAAAAAAAATAAGGTCCCAGGGGGCAACTGGAACGAGTAAAACTTATTCAATGTAAAGTATAACGATGTCATAGGGACTCATTTTTTCAACGCCTCAACTCCAAAGGGGTGGGGATCTATTCCGGGGAGTTTATATTTCGGGGTGGGAATCTATTTAAAAAAACTACGGTATTTTACGAGGGGCTTACCATAGTATTTCTTGAGGTACATAGGGGTCCCACAACACTTGATCTGCCCAGAAGCCATGATTGCAATACGATCCCCGAGGATGTCCGCTTCTTCCATGAAATGAGTCGTCATGATTATCGTCCTCTGGCCTCTCATTTCCTATACGAATTTTATTCATTGGTTATAAAAATCATTTTAAAACCGGGTACGAAAGTGGTTAAAATCCAAGTTTTTTAAAACACTTTTGAGGTTATCAAAGTCAGATTTTTTTGGACTTAGAGATCCCTTTGGCTAAATTACTTTAAAATGATCCCATTTCCGGTGGTTTTTTTATTTAATCTCCTGTCCTTGGCATTAACTCCTGACTTAAATGTAAACTTACAAGAAGCAGATCCCAAATGACCCTCCGGGCTTCGGGGTCCATACCGGAAGTACATTCGTCAAGGATGACGACCTTTGACCCTCCGATAAGGGCCATCCCGAGTGACAGTTTCCGTTTTTGACCTCCGGAAAGGGCACAAGAGAGGACGTGCTTTTTCTCCTGAATTTGTAACTTCTTCAGCAGTTGCTTCCCATCCACTTCCGCTTCACCCTGCGTTAACCCCTTCAGCTAAACAAACATTCAGTTCCGTTTTTATTTTGTTTTTAAAATCAACTCAAAGAAGACCAAATACAATCTGACTATACATGTTTTTTTATCAACAAGCTTCAAAATCTCTTCAAGGGTCTAGCCGTTTCAAAATAATATATCACATCGATCAAAACTATTATAATTTGTTTTGCTAATTATATACCAATTCATGGATCAACCTCTGAAATATTAACACAAACTAACATCATTTTCATCTAATTGAAACTCAGTTTAATTTTAACTGCTAATTGTAAGCTTTCAGCAAAACGGATCATTCGTTGATAGTCGTTTTTTCCTCCGATAAAAATAAATGTAAAAGCCCCCAATAGTCCTATCCCCACCCCGGAATAAATCCCCACCCTCAATCTATTTTTAAATTTTGAAGCAGATAATGACTTACTCGTCCAAACAGCATTAAATGCTCCCAGACGGTCAACTTATCGAAGAGCATGTTATGTTGAGGGCAAAGTCCAAGTGATTCCCGAACTCGGTCCATCTCGCTGTGAATATCGAATCCACTTACAGTCGCCGTCCCACTTGTTGGTGGAAATAGACCTTGAATTTAATTAAGGGAATTTAATATTAATTACACTGTGATTAATCAATAATTAATAGCTTTTTAAAGAGTAACTACATCTTAATATTTTTTTAAGTAGTTAATCCTTAACGAGCCAAAAAAATCAGCTCCAGCATATTATAATTGTGTTTTTTTAATCGTGTCATATAATTTTCATATAATGCGGTTTTAATAACATACCTGTAAGGACTGACAACGTTGTTGTTTTCCCTGGAAGGCAAACAAGGAACAGGTTTAGTCAGACATGAGTAATACTGGGAAAAATTGTAGTCAATATTATTTGACCATCAGATTTTGACCACAAGTTAAGTCAAACATAAATATTATTTCGGTCCAAAATCTTCTTTAAATGTTTCATTGTCTGGAAAAATGTGCCAATGACAAATGTATCCTGACATTTATGACCGTAAGATAAACAGGGTCATAAGTGTTAGTGTTATCGCCCCACACCCCGATGGTGACGGCTATTTCGCCCCCAGACATTCTCGCCCCGATAAATTCTAAAACAGAAGGGCGATAACTCACCTGCCCCATTGTGCCCCACGAGGGCTGTAATTTGCCCCTGGTACATTTTGAGAGAAACCCCATCCACTGACTTCTTCTTCCCGAAAACTTTCTTAAGGTTCTGAACAGCAACTCCCAAGGGGAGTCCTACGGGCTCTTTTTCGAATCCGGGCTTGTCGATCGGAGCCGTTACGGAATGTCGACGAGTTTCGATCATTTTTTGGGTGTCCGTCGAGCACCAGTTTGAAATCTGATCGAAAACAATATTTTAAAACGATAAAGAAACATTTGCACGACCAACCTTCGATTTCAATTATTTAATTCAAGGCCCATTAAACCGATATTGGCTCAAAAGTCATTTCTGGTCTATATTGTTCTAATTATTGTTTTTATTGTTTCTTGTTAATACCTGGAAGATGTAATACCAAGGCTTTCGGATCCCGTACTTGGAAGGTAGGACGTTTTCTAAGTAAATCGTGGCTGCGATGTAGAGGACCGTGTCAACTACAAACATGATGAGGATGTGGTACAGGGCCAGTCCGTCAATGGGACTTGCTGGTTTGAACAGCGTTTCCCATCTCGCACCCACGCCTAATTGAATAGTTAAGGTGTTAATTAGCTGATTTAGTTAAATATTTAGGTAATTAAAGCAGGTTTTTAAATATAACAAACCTCGAGTTTCAAAGGCGTACATGGTCTTGATGGCCCAATGAAGGGCCATATTTGGGAAGAGGGATGATAATAGCTTGTCGGAGAGGGTCAGCTTTTCCTGGTTATTTTCCATGGGAAGGGCAACGAGTAAGTAGGAGATTAGCCAAATTACGATACCCAGGGCTGTTGCAGTCGTTGCTAAATAATTTAGTTAAATTTTTCTGTTAGATTAAAATTAATCATGGTTTAATTCAAGTTTTGCACACACGGGCGAAAAATTGTAGGTTCGAAAAGATTTGGATAGTTTGAGGACCTACTCATAACAAGAGAAGTTTCACAATTTTTATGATGAACCTACAGTTATGGTGATACAGACGTAAATGACGAAAAAATTAGCTTTTTTAATACAAAGATTTTTCAAATTGTCTGATTTTTTATGGATTTCCTCTTCAACCTTTGACAAAATTGTTTTTTTCTTGAAAATTTATAGAAAATTCAGATCCCCTATTTTACAAGCATTTCAAAATGATGATTCGAAGATTTAACTTTGTGAACCTTCCCTTGTGAATACTAATTTTTGTTTCTATTGTTGGACTTACGTCGATCGGACAGAACGGAGATGAAGAAACAGAATGCAGTTGCGGAAATCACATAGAGGAAGAACACAACCCACCAAACCGTGGGGTCACTTGTCGGCAAAACTGGCCCCGTTTCTTCGCTAAAGGTGTAGAAGAACATGAACACGACGATTGTGACACTGATGACGAGGGCCAAGAGAGAGTTGATCATCCACCCGAACCAATGGATCCAATTTGGAAGACCCATGATTTTCATCAATTCCTGAATATTTTTTAAAATTTTAGTTAATTTAATTACAATTAAAATTAACATTACTTAATTAGCAAAATCTCTGAATTAAATTCGGAAATACCTTAATCCCCGTCTCCCTCTCCGACACGACTTTGATGATGATGGAGGGGACGATGAAGATGAAACCGATGATCATAAGCAAGGGTACGGCTAAGGAGTTCAGTTGGTCGAAGCCCTTGTTCTTGACGAAGGGAGGATATGGAAATACTTGGTGGTTGATCTGGAATTTCAAAATAGTTTATTAAATTTGAAGCAAATTTTAAGAGGGGGTTTTGATGGGGTAAAAATCAAACCATTTCCGGTTCATGTAATTACATGAAATCTCATGAAAACATTACAGAAATCAATCCAATTCAAAATTGTGGGTTTTTGTGTGTTTGTGGCATTGTTTTAGAACCCATTTGAACCCCTATACATTTTTTGAACCAAATTTGAACCCCACTGACGACTGACCAGTGACGACAGCCTTGAACCCAACAATAGTTAAATGGGCTCAACTGGAAATGTGTTCATGTAAACACATGAGATTTCATGAGAAAATCATCTTACTACTGAAATACAGCATTTAATAGCCATTTAAAACACTTGTTAACCTCTTCGAACCAGTTTAAACGATACTCCAAGTGGATTTACAAATACCCCATAGGGTAAGGAAATAATAAATAACATTACCTCTTGAGTAACTTCCTTTTCCGTGAGAATATTGATGAGGATCTTGTCGAGGAGGATCTGAAGTCCAGTGAAGCCTCCGTTAACATACGAATAGGCATTGTCTGAAAAATTGACAAGGATTTCAAAGTCAGGTTCAACAACGTGAATTTTAAATTAAAATCGTAAACAAATAATCTGTTGATGCAATTTATATGGATGGGATTTTTCGATTTAAAAATTTTAATCTTGTGAATTAAGAGCTTCTGTTTCATTTATATTAAAAAACACGATGATTAAATGGGGGATTTATTGCAAATATTTCAGTTATTTATTTCAAGTTCAGGATCCCATGTCATAAAAACTCGAAAGTGTATTTACAAGGAATGAGAGATCTCGATCTTGAAATTAAATGAGAATTTTAAAAGGCATTAAATTCATATCTCTGTATTTAAGGCTTAATTGTCCCATAACATTCATTAACTAATCCTGGTTCCCAGCCAAGTTTCGGGGAAATTAAATCTTGGCAAAACCAACAAACATTTTCTTAAGCAATGATACGGCCTATAAAGCAGGAAATGAATCTTTGAAACTTAAAAAATAACAAGTGCCAAAACCACAGGTACTGTGGTTGTGGTTTAGTTGAGGGAGAAACTGCTACCATATCTATGACCACTATATTCCTGGAGGTTTTTTCATGATCAGAGTATCGTATTTATGACGATTGTCTGGGACAAAAACGGGCCAAATTCTATTAGGACTCAGTTTACTGGTTAATAGAGGATATCTCTAAGTTACTACTTACAAGTACAACCAACTTGTATTTTCCGAGTTTAGAAGGTTTGTGTCCCACAACTAAATCGTCGGTACTATAATTCAAAATAATATGTCTATCTATCATAATAATATGGTCAAATAACATAATCTCTAATAATTAACAAAAATGTTATGCTCCCCCAAATAAATCCCCGACGCTGTCTATCTGCGGTCATAATTTGGTCCCACAACTAAATCGTCGACACTATATTTTCGCTCACAAGAACACGATCTTCGATGATAAGTAAAAATGCTTTGTTCCGCCAAATAAATCCCCGACGCTGCCTATGCATATTTTTTTAACCAAACCTAGAACTGTCTCTAAAGTTTTCCGCGGTCATGATTTTGTCCCACAACTAAATCATTAGCTCTATAAATATTTTAATTATTTTTTATTTAATCTCACCGTCACTAGGTCCAGGGAATTGGAGGTAAGGGAAGACACTCCGCGTGTTAATCGTATAAATCGGGAGTCGTATTCTGTAGGAGAGTTTTGCATTTGGATCCTTCCTTAAGTCCTCTTTCGCCCCGCTTTCGAAATTCGGTCCAAAGACGATGGCAGCAGAGACTTTGGACACAAAGTTTTTCGCCGATTCCAGCTCCGTTTCTTCGACAAAGTTTTCTAGCTCCGTTTCAGTGTCAAAGCCCTTTAGAGCTGTTTATAAGGAATTCAGAGAAAAATATTGCAATTTACGATCTTTTAAGTAAAAAAAAATCAGATATCAACAGGGACGAAGAAGGGGATGGGGAGTTATTTCGGAGATTAACAGTAAGGCGGACACAACTGTCAATTCCTGGAACGGTGGAGAGATTAAATTCTAGAACCTCCATGAACTTCAAAGGTGGGATATCCCCCGAAATAAGTCCCCATCCTTTTATCTATCGTTTTAGTGTAAGCCCCTCTAGGCTTTAAAAATAGATACCTACTACAATGAAACCCCCTAAATAAGTCCCCATCCTTTTATCAGTCTTTTGAGTGTAAACCCCTCTAGACTTCCAAATGTACCCACTACGATGAAACCCCCTAAATAACTCCCCAGTCCCTTTTCCTCCCTTTTACGATGATAAAAGAGTCTGGGGTTTTATAAGTAGCCCCCTGGGGACTTATTCCGGAGGATGTAAAAAAACTCATAGTGGATTATTTAGAGGAAATAAGTTGGGTAATTCCGCAAATCATTCGATCCAACTTTAACCGAGATAGTCACTGAAGGTCGTCTACAGAAACGGGGTTTATTTGCCGGCATTCTGTTCCTTAATTTTGATTAATGAAATTCGACGAGGAAAACTTACTCATTTTCCGAGCTCTTATTTTGAGGGATAGTTCTTCCATGATCGAGTCCGTTAAATTATTCTGCGGTACATAGGCCAGGAAGGACTTCTTGCGGAATAAGTGACGCTTTGCTTCGTCAAGGATTTCCTATTGTGGTTACAAACAAATTACAATTTAAAATTTAAAATATTTAAAAACAAAATATTTAAAGATCATTGTCTAGGTCAGTTCAATATTAATCCACAAAAAAGTACCAATATTTTTCATCATTTTCAAAATTTCCAAAAATTCATCAAAATAACAAAATCATGTCTTGAAAACGTGAACTGATTTCCTATTTTTTTTTACACATTTTATGGATTGGGATTATGAATGACAGGCGTCTGGCCTGGGAGTCAGTCATCACATCGTTAATTAAGGATGTGTTATAATTAACTTTAAATTAAATTGTCGAGTCTCGAGTTTTCGAGTGTTCGAGTAGCATGATATTACAAAATAATAATCTGCAATAATATGAGACACGATAAGCTATTTTGAAAGAAAATGCACGCAATTTCATGCTAATTTTCTTAGCAGGGGTGCGGGATTAGCATATCCCGTGTTAAACGATCCCTAATCAATTCGTTGTTTTTCGTTAAACGGTTTTAAAAAGGCGTGAGAAGGCCTTGCCTTGTTTTTGGTACTTGAACCAATTTCGGAATCAGCGACTAGTTTAATTTTAAACGATAATTTGCTCAATTTATTATTTAAGATTATGCCAATTAATTTTTCCGAATCTATCCAACAGTATCAAAATCTATAACCACGACAGAAACAACTTTGGATTTTAAATTTCAAAATCTGAAAAATCTCCAAAAATTGCAAAAATTGTCGAAAAATTAAACAAAATCCAAAAGAACTTACATCCTCCATCTGAGTCGGGAAAATCGTGTTATTCGGCGAAATGGTCTTATTCTCATCGACAAGTTGTGTCCTTAGCATTGCAATTAACATGGCGATGATCGTCGGGAGCAGAATCTCGAACAATGTGACAAACCAATGTCTTCTCCGTAACAGCAAATTCTTCCATAGCAAAAGGCCCAGCCTCCGGCTCAATTTATTCTTCTTCTTCGGGTCCATCATCTTAGGAACGTCTTGGACAACACTGGAGATTTTCAATTTTTATTTAGAACAAAAAAATCACTGAAAATCACTTGAAAATCGGCAAATTTCCTTAATTCCCAATCTCAACTAAAATATCCAACACTGGATACACTTGAAACACTTTGGACACTAACAAACGGTCCGACCTGACTTGGCACTTTTGGGCTCTTAATTGATTTTTTACCAAAAAATCCTCTGGATCTTAGAATCACGTGACAAAATCAATTTAATACAACTCTTAATTGATTTTTTTGTAAGCTATCCCTTACAGAACCGTGACAAATCAGGATTTTTGCATAAGAAAACACAAGGTTAGCTAGAGGAAGGGTTTTAAAAATTTAAAATCTTTCCTCAATTACTGCCCACTATAGATTAATGGCTTTTGCTTCGTCACTTTTGCTCTTGTCAACTGGTCAAATTGGTCAAAATGGCCAAATTGGACAAAATTCTCAAGTCTCCAAGTTGGGAGCTGGAAACGGACTGACGGTCCACCTACGGAGTCCCTACCGTTTTGTGCCAAAAAGCTAAGGTAGCCGGAATTTTTGCGGAAAAAATGAGGAACAACTTTTGAGGAAAGTCTGGAGCCTTTATACTTTGTAATTTTTAGCATTTGCAATTTGTACTAGGAAAAAATTGCCAATTCCACGTTTGCCAAACGATAGATTCTAGGCTAACCCAACCTAACCTAACCTAACCTAGCCAAACCACTCTCCAGACTTCTTGTAACATGGAGCAAAAAATTGTAATGGATATTTTTCGCAACTTTCCTAATTTGTTTTTTATCTCTGAATATTCGAAGCCAAATTCTAATCCTCATCCTCAGTATCTTCCATGTTAAATCCCTATAAAGTTTAGAGTTTAAATGGGCTAGAAGCCTACTTAGCCAACCTGACCTTTGTTAGCTTGTACAATGAGAGCTTTGGCATTTTTGCAATTTAAGCACATTATTGTAAATTGTAGGCTGTAATTGGGATTGGGAAACGTTAGAAATCTACTAGAGTTAGAATTGACTAAAAAACTTACTACTTCTTATTTGCCATCTTGATCGTGTCTTTGTGGTTGATTCGAAGTAAAGCTGCTTCTTTGGTTGGTTATTTTTTGCTTCTGCTAATTATTATTAAATACTTTAAATATCCATGTAGAAAAACTAGTTCTGGGTCCAATTCCGTGTACACTGGGCTTTTGGGCCAATTTTTAGTGGATTGGGATGGGGTTCTTGAGGTTAGGGATTGTTGAATGGTCCGAGATGCGTTTTTAGAGGGATTTTTATGGATTTTATGCGTTTCGATCGGAATTTTCTAGAAAATCAGGCTCTGAATTTTTTATTTTAAAAAATCCATCACAAGCTGGAGATATGGGTGTCAGTAGTCCCGACTTCCTGTTCCCTGTAAATCATTTAAAAACAATTGTTGTTTATTTTTAAATCCCATTTTTCATCAACATTTCGGAATTTATGAGCTCATTTTTAACATCATCAGTTATATTGCAAAAACGAGCATTTAACATGAGATTTTAAAGATAAGAATTGCTGAATTTGGCTCTGGAAGTTATGAATGAATTGCAACTATAATTTAACGAACGATGCATTTAATTTTAATTGTTCATAATTAATATTATTATTATGATTATTCTGCAATTGTTTTCGCCGATGTTAATTATTTTGCTCGTTGGACTTGCAGTACATTTTTACATTTCAACACTAACACTTCCCCTTATTGCATATTGTGCCAAATAATGTCTAGAGGGTCAGTGAGTATGTATGAATGCATATAGCCTTCAGTGTTAACAGGTTCCACGTGCTCTAATTTCGTTTGGATCGAGAGGTGTCTGTTTTGTATATTGTTTATAAATGCAAGTTAGCATTGAAGTTTCAATGCGGTTGGACCTATAAGTTATAAGTTATAATTCTAGAACAGTTCTTTGGAAATGATGTAATTTTTTTCGTAATTCGTAAACATGTTGGGGAATGAGGAACAATAAGAGATCTGAAGTTTCTGAAACTGGTTTATGAAGTTTTGTTTCAGGATGGTGTAAAAATACCGAAATAAGCTCCCCATGGGGAGTTATTTCGGTGTGTCTGGTATTGTATTCGACAATCATTTAAAAAATTGACGGACTTCCGGAAAATTCATTGATTTTCTATAAAAAAAATCCTATTTTTTTTGCTAAATTAGGTTTTAAAACAATGTCAAAATACACGTAGAAAACACTCATTTTTTTGCATGTTTACAATTACAACTGATTGCATAAATATTAGGTAATTGTTTCTATTGTGGTTCCTTGTTATTGTAAATTTGTTACAAATTTGTTCGTATTTTAAAACAAAATCTGATGATCCTCAAAAAACAAATTAAAATTAATCAAGCCGATTGATTGACAAAAAAATTAGCTGTTTTGACAAAAAAGCTATGACCTTTCAACTAAATAAAGGTCAGACACATATCCTCATAAAAATTCACCGACTGATCTTCGTGATCTTTTGCTAAATTGGAGGAATTTCGCAAAAATAGTGCGAATTTCTCGTGTCATCATAAGGTTGTATCGCTGGGTGGGCTTTTGACCCCGGATCATCATCGGGGTCACCTGCCCTTGGCCCATTATGAATTCGCAAGTTCAATTATCAATTAGTGATGTGACGAACAGTGCTGTTGTCCCTCGGTGGAATTTTGCGTGCCGGTAATGACAATGATTCCCTGAGACAAATTCAAGGACTTGTCAGACTTAGTTGTCTCGTCTCAGTTAAAATTTCAAATTTAAGACAATAATATGCATAATCTCTAGTCATAAAAATACCGAACAGATTTTCGAAAAAATTACAAAAATCGCCCGATTTTTATTCCAATATTTAAGATTTTTAAACTCAAAGTCCGAGTTAGCTTAACTATTAATTTCCCTTTGATTTATACTAAAACGTTTGTTATTTTGCCGTGTGAATTTCAAGCCCAAGTATTCCCTCTGATTTAATAGCTCAATAATACAATGCCAATGCCAAATTTGGTAAATAGGAAATGGTGGTTCACGAACGATGACTAACCTACTAAACTAAACTAACTTATCATCAATGAAAACTGTACGATTTTAAAACTGAAGTAAACATGGAAATTTCCATGATTTTTTTAACGAATTTAACTCAGGAGGTTTGGCCAATAACTTTTAACTACTATTATTGAGGAGTCTGATGGGTATTAATTAAATACGTATTTCCTATACGCATTTTATACTTGATTTTTATGCTCCAAATTGCTGACAAAAACAGCATAGTGGATTGTCGAATGTCGACTCAGGAACCACAACCAGACTGTAAAAATGTACAGATTGAGGGCGGACAGGTTCTGGAAAACCTGGAGAAACCAGCAGATTCCAATTGAAGCGATATATATTGTTCCAATTAATGAGACAGAGGAGTTGGGAAAATGAAGTATTGGGCTTGAGATATAGTTCTAGGAATTAAAATTCAAGAACTTAATTCATTTCCAGTTATTAATGGTCCGGGGATTTTTTAAAGCGGCCTTGCCGGGTATTGAGCTTGAGATGTAGTTTAAGGACTTTTCCTTACTCGGTAACCTTTATATCTTTTAGAACTAATTAAATGGAAACCCTGTAATAGTCTGTTTCATCGTAGGTGTATTCGTAATGTTATTCGCAATTTTAAAATTTACACCTATAAGTTGGTCATTTTGTCAGTAAGGTGATGCCTTTTTATTCCACATGCAGACTGGATTTAAATCCAGGAAACTGACAAGGTCGCCTCAGTTTCTAATCTCACGTTGACTTGGTTCAAGAAACTCCAAGGATTTACAAAATCAACCCAAAAGTCATGGTTTTATCAGGAATGGAAAATGTCAATTTTCATGATTTCAAAAAATAAAATTTGAAATTTCCAAAACATGAGAATTTTATTAAATTTAGCAGTTAATGTTCTGGGAATTCAAAAAAACTCAAGCCACTCGGACATTACTTATTCCAGTACACGAATATTAATAGACAGAGGGAAATTAATTCTCGATTTAAAATGTAAAAATGTCGACGGTTAATATATTTAGCCTTTCGTGACAGACTGACACCAACCGCAGTCCTATGTCCAAAGAGACGGGAGGAAAAAGTCCTGGAATTAAATACCAGACTCAATACCTTAAAATACACACTTTATCGTTTATTAATAGGGAATCGTAGTTTAGTTACATTAATTAATTACTAAAATGCCATTATCACGACCAATTATTCTGTCTTGATATCATGAATAACAAAATGACAAAAATATCTTAGTTTTAAACATGCACCTTTTAGATATCTCGACCGTAGAAAAAACTAGGATTTTTCAGGAAATCAGGAAATTGGACCTGATAACTAATTTCCGTTTTTTCCCCGAAAGCGTCTAATTTCCCCATTTGTTTTCAGCTGAAATGCTATTACAAATCTACTAACCCTATCTGTTCACCAATATTTCTTTTACAATTCTGTCATATTTAATATTCGTGATAGAACTGCCCCTAATGCTCAACCATTAAATTTTTGTCGGCTCTTCGAGTGAAATGTCAAATTATCCTAATAGATTTGCAAAACAAACAGATTTTAAATAATTAAGTAAAACGGCCCAGCTATCTGTACACTGTATTGCAGCTAGAGTTGAGACATATGGACTTGAAACTAGAATTGCAAACAAAGTGCTGTATGCGTTTTGCTGAGACAAATCGTCCTACTTTTTGACACCAATTTCGTCTTTGCAAACTTAGCCCACTGACATATTAGATATTAGAAACGAAATCTGATGAACAAACCAGCTAACCATACAGTATACATTAACATTAGACCTACTGGCTACTACCTTACCAAATGCACAATCACATACGGTACTATACATGTGGGTATATGAATTAACTCAAAAAAATAATAAAGGCTTGGCTAACTGTGAACTAAAAATGGTAAGAAACTCCTCTCGGCCAGACTTGTTATTTCTGAAGAGGAGAAAAAATTCTTGCAAAATATCTTGCTTATTTATCTAACAGTCCTATGAAAAATTCGCCAAAAAATTCGCATGCAAAGAAGCTGTCTAAAAAACGTCAAAAGTCGGTCATCTTTAGAGAGATTATGAAAATTATGAGAGATGTCGAGATCTGATGATTTCTATTTTGAGGGTTGGGAAAAATTCTTGGCGATTTTCTCTGATTTTTTTTTTATAAAAATGCATTTTTCTAGTCCAAGACAGAACCAACAAACTTTGAGATCCCTAAAAATCCTGATTTCCAAATTCCTGAAACGCAAACACATTTGAGCGTTTCAAGAAAAATCTTTGTAAGCTTTCAGCTAATTTTTAAAATCACTGATTTTTCTAACTCAACTCTTACTTTAATTTTCAAATCCAAAAAATCCTGATTTCCAAAATTCCTGAAATGCAAGCACAGAAACACAATCGAACTCACATTTTAACACAACTCTCCGTAACTTTCAATTCCAATCAATCCAATCAATTCTTACTCTCCCAAACTATTTCCAATAAATAGTTAAATAATCAATCGCTTTAATTAACAGTTAGTTAATTACTAACTACACTGCGATCCCAATATCCTGATGTGTCAAAACCCTCTCTGCTCATTCACAAACACACAGCACTTCAACCTCAACGGCGTAGTCAACAATGGGAGTTATAAACTCTAACTCATTTTCCTTTCATCAACAATGAGCTCAACAATCGGCGAGCAGAAAGAACGTCCTATATAAAACCTAATATAACAGCTCCAACAATAAGACAAAAATATCATATATAAATATTATATATAAATTCTAATTTATCTCTTGGAAATCTAATAAAATTTAATTGCACGTAGAATTATAGTAAGATTCACTTTTAGTTTTAAGTTTTAAATGCGATCCCTGTTATGAAAACCAACAGTAACTTTTGCTAGCTTGTAAACACCTACCAGAACACGTGTAAAATAGCTATTTTCCTAAACTACTAGACCAGCCTCTAAAAAGCTCTAAAATAAGAGCCCTTGGAGCAGTTAATTCGAGAACATCACCCCAATGCCCACTGCCCATTATATCACAGAGGATTATAGTAGGAAACTATAATTAAATGTTATTTAAAATTTAAATGTACTTATTTCTCGAGGTTTTGCTTCCTTGGTTCAGTAAACTCCGTAGCTCGTAGAGGTTCTTATGTGATTAAACCTCCTTGTATGATTAACTTTGAGTTTGGTATTGCGAAATCACCGTTCCACCCTACTTCATTTCATACACACTTGTCTTGTGGCTCAGGTGAGCTGTGATTTTAGCAATAAGTCCCCAGTGTACTAAGGTTGAACTTATTCATCGAAATAGAGCCCCAGGGGCAGTTATTTCGGTTGGGATTTTTATTGATGCAGGAAAAGGTGTAGAGAGTGGAAGTGATTACAGCTCTTTGTGTAATACCAATTAATTGCTAATTGAATGTAGCTGTCTGTAGCATATAGTCTCTTATTTTCTTCTTATATTATTTTATGCTATATAGACTTGTAAATGTGCGTTTAATATGCCTATGTCTATATGTATATTATGTGACAAAGATGATTTCGAAGCAATCGCAGATCGTAATTCGTAGTTGGTTCGTATTTTTTATTTATATATGCAATCTCTAGCCATTAAAGGTTGAAAAAAATCGGCAAAATAGGACGAACACGAGCAATGCTTTAGAATCTACTACACCTTCACTTTTTTATCGCAGAATTTACATGGTTCGAACGGTCTTATTATCGTTTCGTTGAGATCAGATGGACAGTCAGAGTAAGGTTTCTTAGGTATGTTATATAAGAGGTTATAGGGAGATAAGATACGATAGATACGATAGATATTTTATATAATAGAGACAATTTATTCTTGAATTTTTTTTATTGATGATGGCACTCTTAATGGAGGTATTTACCTTTACTTGAAGCTTCTAAATAAGTCCCCATACGGAATAAAAGTTTTTTTGGATTGATAATTTATTTAGCATTCAATACTGTATACTAAGACATTTACAATTCCGGCATATTTTGTACCATTTTCTTAGAAATCTGTGATATAAAAGGCGGAACTAAAAGCGTTTCTGAGATAAACCCCAAAACTTGGGGTAAAAGTCGGATTTTCGGGCTTTGTAAATACATGATTAAATACTATACAACTTTACCGGTTTCACATCGCTCTAAATAAGTGCCACATTTACAAATCTACAACCCTATATATTTAGGACTAATCAATAGATACAAAAATACGGATATAAAAATAGTATGATTAATGACTTAATCATTCAGTGTTTATTGATAATAAAAATCATCTCATTAAAACACTCCGAAATAAATCCTCATGGGGACTTATTTCGAAGTTCTCCCTTCATCTACATTCATCCTGATTCTAAATTCCAATAGCCAGGGGCAAACTACTTTATACTTTATCCGTCTGTCCCTTTTGCTTTGCATTCTATACATTCTAGCTTCGCATGTGCGGCATATTCTAGCCAGGAATTTGCCTTAAAAACATGAATAAAAACTCACCTCAAATGGGGATTTCCATTCCAGACAAATTTATACAAAAAAATCACACTTCTCCTTCTTAACAACTTTAAAACTTTGCTGAAGTCAAGTCCAGCCTCTATTCTACTTGATTGATTGCTGACGTGATTTTTAATTATGATTATCCTCTGGTCAATTTGATTTTTGGCTGGACAATCCAATTCTGAATCACAAATACCACAAGATTTTTAGGAGGAAGTCCTGGGAATAAATTTTTCTTTTCGAATTTTACACAAAGAACATTTTATAACGAATCTTCAAATTGTTTAAAAATCTTGCAAAAAATGACAGTCACACTTTGCAAATTTCCCTTTCAGCCCGAACAATGGGACATGACTCGGGGATATTTTTAGTGTAACTAACTAACAAGCAAGTTTTTGATGACTACAATGACTCTTTGGAATCCGGCTCAATTAATCCCTATTTCAATAATAAATTAATTTTATCCTACAAACTACAAAGTACAAAAAACGGTCAAAAATCAATTTTTAAAATATCCTAAAATCCAGAGACAAGGACAGATCGACTCGGACTCGGACTAGGTTGTTTAAGCTACTGGCACTTCATGGTCTGACGTATAGGTTTCAAAGCCTGTGAATTGATACTCTATTATTATGGTTATATCCTGGAAATAGTTAAATTTCCCATCATTTGGTTCTTGCATGTAAATCCCTTATATAAAATGTAAAAATCCGGAACGAGGAGTTAGAGCTTAAAAGTACCTGCCTGTGTAGCCTCTAAAAGCTGCTTGTAAATTGTAAATGAGACCTTGTGTACCTCTAGTGATGTATAAGGTATAACCTCCAATAAAATCCGTATATCGAGTTGTATTTAAGGAATACTGGAGAGGATTTAGTTTAGTTAGAGTTGCTGAATGAGTTATAGTTGTTCTAAGATAATGCTAAGGTTAAACCTTTTAAAAGTCTGAAAATGCGAGATGGAATAGGAGAAAAATGTTCTCAACACTTAATCACAAGTCTCCCACGGTAAAGAAGCTTGGTTTCATGGGGGAGTGTCCATAAATTTTGTTCAGAAATTGCTTTGAATTTAAATAAATATTACTGTCTTACATTAGGTTAAAATAGTCCGTAAGAATGATGTTATAAGTAATATGAGTGGACCTTTATAGATGAAAGTATGGAATATTGGGTCGTATCCCATCCGGCCATAAGACCAATGTTAAAAACCAGGAATGGACCTTTAAAGATGAAGTGTAGGCAGTAGGTCCTATCTCATCCTTGTTAAAATGGCTGGCCATAAGACCAATGTTAAAAACCAGGAATCGAATGGCCCGTGAAAGATGAAGTATAGGCAGTAGGTCCTATCTCATCCGTGTTATAATGGCTAGCCATAAGACCGATGTTAAAAACCAGAAATGACCCGTGAAAGAAGAAGTGTAGGCAGTAGGTCCTATCTCACCCGTGTTAAAATGGCTGGCCATAAGCTAAATGTTAAAAACCAGGAATGGCCCGAATGGCCCGTGAAAGATGAAGTGTAGGCAGTAGGTCCTATCTCACCCGTGTTATAATGGCTGGCCATACAACTAATGTTAAAGATAATTTGAATGGTCCTTTAAAGGTGTAGAATGCGGATAGTAAATCCTGTCTCATTCATGTTACATATAACGATCTAACCCCGTATAAGATCAATAAACTACAACAGTGTATGAACGGCCCTTTAAATCTGAAGGATTGGACTATTAGCTCCGATTCCAAAACTATTACCTCCTCTTGCTAGTAACTTAACTCTAGTAAATTATTGTTATTTATTATTCCAATTGTTACCTCAAAGACCATTAGCAGAGTATCCGATTACACTAAATCCCACTGAGCTGGAGGAACAAATTTCCGAGGAAATGGTTGTTGATTTGATAAGTCTTGATCTCACGGAAACAAAGTGTTTATTAAAAACACTTGAGCAACTCTACGATCCCAAAACTGCAGATTTGTACCAAAAAATGCTTAAAATTCACAGATTTTAAAGAACTAAACGATCCCCATCTGGCAGCACTAGTATTTAATAATCCCAAACGGTTAGCAACAAACTTTAAGATAACTGGTCCTCCTAGTTATAGTTACTGTTCCGGTTATAGTTTATAGTTATAGCTAACTAAAACTGTAGAATTGGCACTGGTGGTGGTCACCCTGACAGGTGAGATCCCCAAAAGCAAGTTCTCTCGTCAATTAATAGTATTATTAAATTCAAACAACCTGATTCTTGATCTGAAAAAATCTCTAGAAATCCACAAGCTCTTAAGCTATGATTACAATATATAATACCACACCGTATCAATCAATGTCACTTATACTTATGATCTGCTGGAATTCGAGGTAGACTGGAATACATTACACCTCCTTCCAGCACCTTAAAAATTATTAACTATTCAGGACTTGAAATTATTTTAAAGTCATAGGGACAAATTCTGACAAAAAATTGTAATAAAAACTTGATCTCTCTCAGATCCAAAGTCCTGTCAAAGGAATGAGGAGCTGAAAAAACTAAGAGGTTCATCTCCTGGTCCTGATATTATTGAATAATATTATATTTTTCTATTCATTTAAGTAATAGAATAGAATATGCCCCTTAATTTAAGCGTTTTATGCAGATGATATTGGCTGGTGGTGGTGGTGGTGGTGGCGTTCCACGAAGTCTTCTCAAGGAAACCTGTTCGTTTCGTTTAGAGCATTGGTTACGGTATGACGAGATTGTGTAAGGCTGTGTATAAGATGATAACATGTTTTCTTGCACAGTTTAGACGGATCAGTATTCAAAAACTGAAATTGCTATGGGATTGGGCTATGGGACTATATAGAGGTGAGGTAGGATTTTTAAGGATTGTAATTAAGATTTTTTGACTATTCCATATTGGTTTACTTACTAGTTACTACCCGTGGCCCATGAATGAGATAATATATACAGAATAGGTAATAGATGATAATAATAATATAGAGTCGATGCAATGTTCAGAAAGACCCAAATAATAGATAATAGGTGCTACCTCTAACATGTATTTTATGTCCAAATCTGCATCGGGGATGAGGTTTTGTCGTCAGGTGAGATTTGGTACAGTGGGGATTTAGGCATATAGATGAACGTTTTGGGATCAGCTGGGATTTGAAGAAGATGTAGGAAATATGGGTTTGAACTGACCCAATGGTCACTGGTTTTGACCCCAAGTCTTTGATTATGACCCCAAGAATCATGTTTCTGACCCCATGGGGTACTGGTTTTGACCCTAATGGTCACTGCTTCGAGACCCCAGGTTGCGTCGATGATTGAGGATCCTAAAATCCCCGCTTTTGATTACAAGGATTCCCGAACTTGGACCCCAGGGCCCCTGCTTTTGACCCCAATGTCACCATTTTTGACTCGCAAAGGGTCACTGATTCTGACCCAGGATCAGTTGCAATAGGGACAATCAGTATTTACGACAAAATGATCATCGCTTCTGATCCTGACACCAAAAGGTTAAAAGCAATGTGTCTGACTTCGACTAGAATCACTACGTCTAATCTCAAAAATCACCATTTTTGACCCTAAAGTACACCTCTACTAACAATTAGTCGCTGCTTTTGACTTCAAAGACTACAACTACTGACCTTACCAAGGTCACCCTGTCTGATCAATTTAACCACAAAATCGCATTCTGATCTTCCAAATTTCCATTCACATCACGGTATCAGAAACGTGATAACAATGTCATCGACGTCATCAAAAAACAAGCCAGCTTGCGTCTCAAGATCCCAACGCGTCTTTCTGCAAATGCATAAACACATTCCTAATTATCCATTTACAATTCTTAGGATTCGTTTCAGGATGACCAGTTTTTCTGATTTATTCTGCAAATGTTATAGGCGATGATAGCAAGTACAAATACAATGACGAACGTAGCTATAAACAGCGGTTACTCTCCTATTCAAGACTTTCAAACATTTTTGTTGATTTTATTTCTTATATTTAGAGAGGAGTAAAACTGCAACCGCATCTACGGCGTTTCATTCCGATTACATAAGTCGACCCAAACGGGTTTTTCGTCGTGGAAATTGAAGGTTGTGAATTCCTTGGAGGATTCGCTGAAATTGCATATAAAAAGTACCTCTAGCTAGTTATTAGTTTGGAGACGCCAGATGAGAAAGATCACGTCATTATATTACAGAGCATTAAAGTTTTTTTTAGAAATTTATAAAAATACTAGTACTTTTCAAAAACCTTGCCAATTATTTTTTAATTATTTGTTTTTATTGACTTGTCGAGGAAGGCTACTTAATCTCTACATTTACAATTTAATTTTGAACTTGCTCAAACTACATTTCGGCAGTGCAATAAATAACGACATTAAAAATGATTTTAATGAAGTTAAGAATTAATTTACTTTCGACAAAGTACATTTACCTCGAGTACCGTTCATTTGTCACGAAATTTAGTTAATTTTTGACATTTGCATGGGTATAAAACACTCGGTTTCCTCAAAATAGGCATTTCCAGAGTTATTTACGAAAGCCGATGCGGTGGGTTTTTTCCTATTTTCTCCAAGACTAAAATTAGAGCCTCTATAATCCACCTAATTCGTTTGACTCCAGAATCTTACCCAAAAATTACAATTGGATAGTTAACACGTTTAAAATCCATCAGGAAATTGGAAACGAAACTCCGTTTCTCAAGCCAGAAGGCTAATTGTAGAGCAACAGTTCCATTTTACCTCGATTTTTGTAGGAAAAACATATTATATTTAAAGTTGATGATGATTCATGGATTAAATAATCCCTGGATTGCCTGCACTAACTTCAGGTGAAATAACAGGATTGCATGCAGTTGGGATTTGCATGTCCATGTGTGAGATTTGCATTTGCAACTCTAGACTTGAGATACGAGTTACGTAGAGCATCAAATTATCCTGAGAAACTGGAGCTTAAGTTTCGTTTTGATGAACATGAACTTAAACTACTTGAAATTAAATTGCCTGTAAAAAATCTAATGAAAATCATCGGCTTTTAGCTGATTTGCAGATTGATAATTTTGTTCTGCTTCCTTATGAGCTGCACTTTTGGCATCAATATCGATTTAGAAATCATTTTGAAAAATATTATTCTGTAATAAGTAATCACTAACTACCGTTTTAGGACTGTTGATGGTAATTGAAAATTTAAAAGAATTTAGATTCAACATCTTCAGTCACGGCAATCTTATTTCAAGGAGAGTTCAAGGAGTCCAAAATAGCGATTTTATTTTATTCCAGGGGGTCGCTTATTTAGAACTCTCTGAATTTGTGCTTACAACTGGATTGAACTGGATAGATTAATTTAATTAATTGGGCAAAATCATATCTGAGTGGGCACCTCTCAAGGGTTCTTACACGTTGTCGGCAAATTCATGTGCCCTGTGGGCAAATCTCTATTTAGCGAGGGCACATTAATTGGCAACAAAACTGCATTACTAATTAATCGATATCGATTGACCATGGGGACTTATTTAGGGTTGGGGACCCTAAATAAAATATTTATTTCGCATTCCTGTAAGGATCAGTCTTAACATATGATAATATAATTTGACTGATGTCAGAAATAATTGAGGTTCAAGTCACTTAACTTCTCATCAATGCATCACAGCTCGCCTGCCGTAATTCCTAACCTTGATAAGCCTGATTACATATATTATTTTATTATTCTACAAGTTATCCTCTTCTTCAAAACTTAACTGTCTGTGAAGACAATATGCTATGAATTCGAACGAGACTTTGGATCTTGTAATTTTTTCTGCAAAAAAAAAAGAGTCGAAAAATGAAATAAAACCTTCGGTTCAATTTCAGGGTTTCCTGGCCTTGTTAATTTATTACATTAAGGATTGTGGATAATTTCTTTGATTAAGTTACAGGTAGGTTGTTATGTATTTTACAAATTGGCAGTTGATATTGACCCTCTGTAAGGTCAGGTTTTTGTGAATTATGTAAATATTATCATGTCTCGTTCTGGTTGAACTTGTACTTTCTGTTTTAATTGATTCCTACATCCTATCCTAACTTGTTAATTGTGATTGGTTAAGGACACCCAGGTTTTAATTTACATATCAAGGGTTAGCTAACTTTAGTTTAATTTAAAAGCTATGGTTTTTACAGAGACAATGAACCAATTTCCGTAAGTTCAAGTAGTTGATGATAGTTTTGTTACAGAGGCTGGGATTTAGTTCCAGGATTATTTTACTTCCGGATCTGAATGTTTATAAGGTTATAGAGTTATAGTATAGTTAGTTATATGTACTGTTAAGTGTCAAAATTAAAGCATTTTCCTAAAACGTGTGGATGTAATTGGGGGGGTCCATTAAATTAATTACGTTGACAGTTAAAGTTCAAAGGTAAAGGCAATGACATGTTCATTAGTTAGTTGACACACAATGACCTCAAATTACCTAAACACCATTAAACTAACATTTATCAGCCTATTTTTAACTACTGTAAAAACCAGAGTAATTAAAACTTCATTTTAAGATAAGATGCGAATGATCTGAAAATTCCTAGTCCGAGTTTCAGACGTATTATAGAGACAAGTGACTCTATTAGAAAATTCCAGAAAACTGGAATCTTAAAAAATATGCTGAACTGACGTAAAAACTGAAGTTCACACGGTGTAGAATAATTTCTAATGCAGTAATTGTATAACATGCACAATATAATGACTATAAATATACATATATTTAAACCGACCAGAAGTGAATCGAGATTTATTACAGGTTAGACTTACAACGATGTTGATTTTGTTGGCATTTTTATTAACTGGTTTTACAATTAAAAAATATAAAAAGTTTCTAATTGAACGTGAGAAATAATCCTTATCATATCTTCAACGTGGATTTAGAGGGTTTGATTAACCCCAGAGTAGAAGTTGGTTGGACAGACAGACAGAAGCTATTAATTATCGAATAAAAAATATGACAAAACTTAAGATTTTTTATTAGTCTAATCTCAGTAATTAATTAATCTCAAACATCCAGAATCTACTTTAACTATTGATATTTAGGCGACGAAATGTTACTTAATTTTATGATTAGAAAATGCGTCTAAGGGTTGTTTATTGGATTGAATATTTTGTAAATTGAAGTTTGCGTGGAATTTTACAATAAATAATTTTAAAAATACAGTAATTAGGATTTTTTAATAAATTTACCTCATCAATGATTAAAATTTATATCCGAGCTATATTTTCGGGTGGGATCACAATTTACAGGCAATAGCTCCTTCAGTTACTTTTATGGTTTTAAAATTTTTTATACCTAAACCCAGATGGTTCTTGGATTGTTTTAGATTTCTATCGTTGAAAGTTAGTTTGAAATGGTAAACCGACCACCGTTCCTACGACATTTGTTCCTGGACATTCGTTCCTACGACATTCGTTCCTCGGCGACATTCGTTTCTACGACATCCGTTCCTCAACGACATTCGTTCCTAACGACAAATGTTCCTTACGACAAATGTTCCTAAGACAGTCGTTAGGAACAATAGTCGTAGAACAACCGTCGGCTAGGAACAACGGTCCGAGGAACATTTGTCGGGTAGGAACAAATGTCGGGTAGGAACAACTGTCTTAGGAACAACGGTCGTAGGAACAAATGTCGTTGAGGAGCGAATGTCGTTGAGGAACGGATGTCGTAGGAACGAATGTCCGGGAACGATTGTCGTAGGAACCGATGTCGTAGGAACGCCTGTCACCAGATCGTTTGAAATGCTTTAAAAAAAATTTGTATTTTATAAGATTATTTGTTATTAGGTACTTTTACCCTGTTTTTAAGACGGGGACTTATTTCAGGGTCAAGAATAAATTACAAGGAATTTAAAACCTCAAAATGTGATTTACTTAAATTCAGTACCATTTAATACCAGAGTCTTGCTAACTTTAGCCGATGTCAGACTATAATATCGAATTCCCGATCTTTTTAAAAACGGGGATGGGGAATAATTACGGTGAAAAACTGTGGGTGATTATTTCTGAGGCGTTTATTTCGGTATTTTGAGGCATAAGGCATCAATCCTGATTATCTTTAAACCAAACTCTTTGCAAATAAGCTGTAATTGTTTTTATTGTTTTATAAGTAAAGTGTTTTGAAGGAGTTGAAGTTTTTTACTTGATATTATGATATTTAATTGCATAATTAGAGCACACACTATAAGTTCCGACAGAATCTGCGTAGGATTTCCAATGTAAGAAGACTAATGGTCATTACACATTAGACTTGGCCATTTGTACTGCAAATTTAACATCATATGCAAAAACATGTAAAATATAACGTAATTTAATATAAATTATTTAGTAAATTGGCACATGATGCAACAAGACCGAACCCTGGGGGAAATGGGATTTTAATCGTTGGTTTCTCCGGACTTTTCTTTGACTTTGCTTACCGTTTTTAATGTCCTAAGTTCACAAGATCATTGTGCGAAAAATGCGATAGTTTATGCGTTGGATTGCCCATAAAAAATGCAATAGTACATTAATATTTCCAACTCTCAGCATTTAAGTTTAAAGAATTCCGGAGAGCCTTGAGATGTTGAGATAAACCCCTTGGGGTTTTTCGGCACCTTTATCGTTGATCATGTACTTAAGTTAAACCCAATTTGTTGCAATTGCATCACAGAAGCGGAATAAATTTTAAATAATTCAATTACTTAGCAGTATTTAGTTGATTTTTTTTCATTTTCTATCAATTAAAAACCTCAAGTTGATGGATAATTTCCAGGAAATGTGGTTTCGTTCATTGGCTCTGTCGTAAATGGTGTAAAAAAGATCAATGAAATGTTTTTAAATGACGTTCGTTTTAGTTCACTGTCCTATAACCAGTTTAGAAATCCCAGTCCAATTGTGACAATAGATGTGATCCAAAAATACATCATGGAAATATGGAATTTGTTTTTGGGTGGGAAATGTCCGATTTTGTCGGTGGGAAATGTCCGTGGTGGTAGGAAATGCCGGACTGTAGCATAAACCGACATGTTCCTCTCGACTCGATAACTAATTATAGAGCAGTATGATGTATGAACAGGAAAATAAAATCGAATTTTAATATACTCGTTACGCATGCATACTCCGGAATAAGTCCCCACCCTCGGAATTAGATTACCAAGAGCTTAGTAAATCTCGTATTTGGAGACAATGGTCCATTGATAGCTCGACCCTATTTAATAATTAATCCCGTTTCTTGCAAATGTTTACAAACCAGAGCTGGAGTAATGAGTAGAAATCAATATAGTCTCTGATAATAATTTATTTCCCATATGAATGTGTATCTTTAAAGAATTTAAAAAAAATGAAGGCACGATTATCAATAACTCCAAACCTAATCCATCATTTTGAATACCAATAGATCGATGTAAAACTTTCCAGTCAGCCATTCCAGTTCCACCGGATCCATCTGGAAATAATAAAGTTGTGATTTTAATTAAGAATTTTGATAATTATTAATAATTTATTATTAATACTAATAATCATGTCATCAAGTGGTCATATTTTATATTGGTAATTTAAACCCACCTCAAATTCCCGTTGCAGCAAAGGGAAAAGGCCTTTGAAACGACTAGCTTGATTCCAATCTGATTTCAGGCCTTCGACTGATCCTTCCATTTTTAGATAGAGGTAATGTCCCCCTTCGATGACAACGCTTTTTATTGCTAAAAATAAAACCAAAAACAATGTATTTTTGAAGGTTTGCATATAATAAGCCATTCTGCAAACGGACGTAACTAAATGCCGTAGATGAGCGATAAATTTTCCCACATCACGGACACTAGTTTTTTTATGTTATAAATCTGCCACCCGTAGGAGACCAGACTAATTTTGTTTGAACGGACGAATGACACAATAAATAAAGGCTACGACAACAACAACAACTTACGCTTACGCATGTAAATTCTACCCTACTTCTGCCGTTCGCCGTGAAAGGGTGAAGCTCAATAAGATAAGGCTGTCCAACTGAGACATTTTATTCAAGAATCTTAAGTTACCCCAACCATAGAGGAAAATGTATGTGACCTTTAAACATAGACCCTGGACCGTTGACCTACACGGTATCAAATGAACTTAAAGCCTCCTCTAGAACGTCAAAATTTGTTTCCAGAAAAAAATTCCACTAATTGAGAGTCAGAGCACTTTAATTAGTGGTTAAGAACTTGTTATAAAAATCATACATACCCGGTATTGCCAAAATGGACGTTTTGACAGCGTCCTCATGCTCGTTCACCCACTTCCCATCCGTTCGAATCCACAATCGTTCCAGCCGCTTTAAGCCCGCAAGTATCTCAAGGCTCTCGCCGATGTGTTCGGCTTCGGGGTCATTATATCCCAGGCCAATATTAATATGAAGTTTATTCAAATTCGGAAAGGCATGAACGATGATACCGACATTTCGCAGAGTTGTAACCGGACAATTCATGACCAGAGACTGGAGTTCCATATGAGGATTCAGTTCCAGTCCAACGGGACCATCAAACAGTCTGTCCCCATTCGAACATCCCCGAAGACGTTGATCTGTACTGCAAGAACACAACAACGAGCAGAATTCGAGGTTGGGAAAGCTGGAAACGAAGCCCAACTTCAATTTCCAGTGCCTTATGTCATGATTGACAAAAGTGTTGATTTTCGGCATCATCAATGGAATGTTTCCAATCGCAATCGGAACGTGTTCATAGTCTGAATAAATAGAAGCGTTTCCGAAACTCAAATGACCCAACGAATGCGCAACTTTCCCAAGAATTTGGGTCAAAACTGACCAAACTGTCCCAGGGTCGGCAGGGGCTCCAATCACCCCAATTCCCAGCATCTTAAGATCCGTAAAATTGAATTTCTCAAGCTCCCTGGCCTGTTTTAGGGTCATTACTTGCCCATGCAAGTCCAGCGTTTCAAGTCCCTCGAGAGTACTCCGAATTGACCCTTGGTGCTCGTCATTCCTCCGGAACAATATGCTCAGGGTCTTGAACTCATAGCCGGTAATCGAGAGGGCTTTCAGATTCGGCGAGTGTTGGACTGCCAATCGAGAGATGTTACCAATGTCATTGAAACCCTCTTCGTTGTACGAGGAAGTTTGCTTGATTGACAAGCTCTCTAAGACGGAGCCACCACCGGTTCTAACAGCCTCTTCAACCATTAGATCTGGCACATCAAGCAACAATTGATCAAACATGGACATCAATCGAAGGTCAAATCGTACTAGATTGGGGCACCAATTTCTAAGAATCAGTGGTAGTTGATGGTCGTTCATTTCGTTAGTGCCGTAAAAACTGCCGGTATTGTCCCCTAGTACCAGTTCCCTCATGGATTGGCCGTAGACGGACATCCATTCCCTGAAAGATTTAAAGGCCAACCAGGCCAGGTTGTGGATGTGGAATTTGCAAAACCGCATCGGGATTTCCGTATTATTAGCCTGGAAACGGCTTATCTGCTCTTTTGCTTCAGCTTCCGTGTCCTCAGGGCTCATGTAGAGTCCATTACCTTTGAAATGAACGGTGGCAGTTTCCTTGAATACGGGCCAGGCCAATTCGTTCCATTTTTTGGAGACGAGTCGGGCAGATTTGAGCTCTTCAAAGTCCAAGACTTTAACTAGGGTTAGCAAAACCTGGAATTTGCAATTAAGGATAGGAATTAAAATCCAGTGGTTTTATATGGAGTTTAAGCCAGTTAAAATGCTGTTGGAGAAATTGTCCTCCCCCATAAAACTGTTGTGAACTGTGTCTGAATCAGTTTTTGCATCGAACTTTCATTTGTAATTTGATGGATTATCAGTGAGGTTATCGTGAAAAATCAAGCGTTTGTCACGATCGTGATATAATGAAAAATCAGGAAAAAATTAGAAAAAAACTAAAATCATAATATCTCGCTTGAATGCCCAGGGATTTTTGAGAAACCGGATTTTTATGGCTTTACGAAGACCTTTTTTAACTTTATCCTGATTTTATGGCATATTTCACTGCTTTTAACCGTTGGTGCACTATTTGCATTTGCCTTGTAGTTTGCAGATAAATAAGTTGTTGATTTTGAATGTAATTTATTTTAGTAGATAATAATACTGAATAAAAAAATAAAGATTACGGACCACTTCGATTTCAAGGGGATTTGGCGTCTTGACCAAGTCCTCTCTTTCCTTTTGGGGGATTGATGACACCAAGGCCGTGTCCATGTCTGACATCTTCTTAACCTTTTGAATCCCAGAGATGTGCTCAATGATTTACACACACTTGACAAACAAAAATGCCTATTTATGTCAGGACAAAATTGAGGAGAGATGCGATCGAATTCAATTCTAATGTCCGAGTGTATTGGATTTGGATGACTCAACTTCTTGGGCTGGGAATGAGAATTGACTAATATTTAACGCAAGACAAATTACGACATTACGAGGCATAATTGTGACTTAAGTAAGCCAAAGTAGCATTTGCAGGATAGGTTGACCTAAAAGTAAGGCAAATAGGGTTTCAGGAACCCGAACCCTCTGGACTGATTTCATCTTGCTTGCTTTCCTTAGCCTATTTTTCCATAAATGATAGTGGCAGCATGAAGCGAGTTTTAAGTATATCTTATAGTTAGTGTTTAATTTGTTCTTGATCATAAATATTTCAAATGGTTATAATTTGCCATCCAGTTAAAATCATCGATATTTCGATATGGCTTGAATTTCGAATCTACTGACTGCAAAGGTTCGTAATTTCGGAGGTTTGAAAAAAATACAGTTTCAAGGCAGATTGAATTAATATAATTTTTTCTCTGACAATGCTCCGGATCTGATGATTAGATTTCGGTATTTACATTCCAGGCCATTTATGAAACATAGCGTGTTTTTTATTTCCAATTGTAAGTCTAGGTATATGGCTCTCGGTGTCGGTTGATCATTTAGATAAAAATTTTCCAGCATTATAAACAAATAAAAAAAAACAGATTGATTTAAAATTCTGCATTTCCAACCCCGTCTTAAAGTCCAAATCAGTAAAAAAAAAAATTGAAACGAAGAAATTTGTCCTTAATTTCAAGTTTGATACATCAAGTACGATCTGTTTTAGGTCGAGTCATTTTAAAACACATTAAGCTGCTAAAGCCTTCCTCAGAACTAGAACCGAGCTCCAGGATCAGATTACAGAGTCCTTGTGGATTGACTATATAGTTTTACGTTTGCATTTTTAACAATTCCAGCATCGTCTACCCCCCGTAGTATCTTCAATAGTCTTGAAATAATTAAATAAGAACCAAATACAGTATAAAAGCTCTGTCCTTCTGTGATCTAAGAGAGTCCCTCGAGCATCTAAATAAATCCCCACCCCACAAGTCCCTCAGCAGATCAGGACTGGAAATTGACTGTTCAGAGTGTTGAATGAATGAACATGGAACATGTGCCGGACAGATGCATTATATTGTCTTAACCTTCTTAAACCGGGACACATTTGGGCCAGAGTTATTTTCTACATCCGAAGAACAGTAAAATACAGGCCTAAAATCCTATACAAATAATCCTCGATGTTTTTAAACTTATCTTTAGCATAAGAACTACTGTATGTTCATTTCAAGCCTTAAAATCATCACGACCCTCCAGCTAGGCCCTTAAAGCCAGCACAGATCCTCAAATTTAGAGGCACTATTTAAGACCCTAATGAGTTCATGAGTTCACCATTCGCGAGCACCACCACCACCCCGGACTAATAAGGGTGATTCTTTACCCTCTTCTAATTCGGAGAAGAATCGGAAATCGAGGACCTTAAATCTCATAAAAAATCATTGAAACTCAAAACTGAGTCATTTTAAGCTAAAACCCTAACCGAAAATCCTGAAAGATCGACTTAAACCCTTCGATGATGACTCATATGTGCATTTCTATGCATGTAATATGTGTTTCTCATATATATGAGTGTAGAACTAAACCAATAAAACACCCAAACACATATCGGTCATTCGGAAACGGTTCAAAATGCCCTAATTTCAGATCCCCGACTGTTCTACACTATATATCCCTCATATGCATACAAAACACCCTTAATTTAGCTTCTAAACGACGAGAGACGCTCAAAAAACCGCATCTTATATAGAACCTTGTCATTCATACTAATATAAACCCTAATTCTAACTCCTAACTAAGGAGTAAACCCCGAACTCCCGAATACATTCATTTTTCTATAGAATAAACAAAAAATCTGGAAAGGACAAGTGAAATTGTGCTTTATTGCCACCACCACCGAAAAGACTCAGTTTAACCTCTCAAGAACCTCCGCAAAGTTGAACTCTGGCCAGAATTTTAAACTACGACAAAAAACGGCCATTCTGATATAACAATCATCGCTGTAATATTATTACCTATTAATACTCAATACATAGGTACCTATATATAAATATAATGAACTTTAAATACTAGTTTAAATATAAACAAAAATAGTAGAATATCCTCCAGGAAGAGAGAAGATAAGGGAGTATTTAATTACCGAAACAGAATAGATTACATTTCCCCGACTTGAGAAACCTTGCCAAATCAAATAAATAAAAGCTAATTTTTAAAAGACAAGGAGGATATTTAACTCAATACGTTCTATAAGTTCATGGATACATTATACATTTCAACTGCAATTTATAACAATAAAATATAATTCATAGGAAAGTTGCACCCGAATTTCGAGACGGTGAATGAGTCGGAGGTGCCAAAAAAATCGTTTGCCAACACCAAAAGTGTCATTTTTAGGGTCTACACAAGGTACAAGACCGTCGGTGTGTTTAACGTGCGTTTAAATCCAATTTAAGATAAGAAGAACGCGGAGGATAATAATTCAGTTTCGGTTTAACGGTTCGTCGGTGGGTTCGGAATTCGGACCCAAAATCAGTGCTCGTCCCTCGGTTTCTAATAAAAAGCAACCCAACCTTAATCGCTGAATCATTTGTCGAACCGTATCGAACTGAACTCGAACTCGAACCGGGTCGCATTTCGAATTTCCATACGGCTTCCGGTCGGAAACTGCAAATCAGATTCGAGCTCGAACCCCAGCTCCGAACCACCTGAAATTTGAAATTCAAATTCGAATCGCCAACATCCTAATTCTATTATAATTCTCCCCGAATCGAAATAGAACAATTGTGCAGAAGCGGGGCGTTTTTAGGTCTAAATCCGTAGTTTGGGAACATCGTCTCGGAGTCTAAATTTAGCCATTTCCACCTCACTCCTGGGGACTTGTTTGCACTGTTGGCTTTGCATAAAAGCCTCCGTCTCAGACCTCTTTTTTCGATAGTCGATACTCATTTTAAGACTGTAATTGTATATATTATACAGGGTTCGTATCTGAGTAAATATATACCTCTTTGCTCGTATAAATTTTGAAATCCTCATCTGGAATCTGCATAATATCTATAAGGTTTGGATGTATAAGGCCAGGGGGGATCCCAAATCTGAAATCTGAAAGAATGCTCCGAGAAATGGGGTGGTAAGATGAGACGGACCGGGTTGACTTCTTCTGGCTCATCCGAACTCATCATCATCATCATCACGAATAGTTTTTAGTTTTTACTAGTAGAGCTTATATGTAAGAACACATACGACATTTACAAAGCTACTTCGTCACAGTTCGAAACTGAAGCCAGCTGCTCCTGTTCCTGCATTTTTCGAAACCCGAACTGGTTCTGGTTCTGAGACCCACGGGAAGATACTACAATACAGCCCTCAGACTTGTCGAATTGTTGGGATCGAGAAGACGTTGAAGAGGAACTTGTCGATAAGAACGGTTTCGATGAGTTGTGTCTAGTCTAATATCGACGAGTTGTGCAAACTTGTGAAATGGTAGGAGGAAGGCAGACATTTTGATTTTAATATCTGCTTTGTGGTACTGACCTCCAAGTGGTTAATTCGATACCGTTCACCTCTGACGCGTGCCATTTGTCTGGATAGATTGAGAGAAACTATCTTCTGTTTTGACGTAAGTTGAACTGCAATTCAGTTGATTTTAACCCGAATTTAATATGTTTTAGGATGGGTAATAGGGCTTCATATACAATTAAATTTAATTGAGGTACTTTGGGGGACAGTAATTCATCATTTTTGCTCATTAATACTACTGGCCTGGTGAAATTGTTCTTTTGTCCGCTTAAAAGCATACGCTGCGCTGCCGGCATCTTTAAATATTATCGGTTAATTATAATTCCCAAAATAAACTCCCCTCGGTTTTGAAACAAGGAGATGACCAATTCGTGATTAAAATATAATTAAAAGTAGAATTTTTTTCGATAAACCCGATTGCTATTGATACGAGTTCTTGAACTTCATGAAACTTCGAATTCTAGTCCATTTTAGTGTAATGTAACATACATAGTTGAATCGATATTAAATGCAAACTGGGTTCGTATCATGAATTTGAACCAACGATGTATCCTCTCAATAATTTTCCTCACTAAAATAACTCCCCATGCCTCAAACGACTTTTAAAAGTCCTATATAACATTGTCAATTAGAGCCTTAGAATGCCAAAAGAATTACATTCAACTCGATTTAAAACCCCAATTAAAATCGACAAGTTTTAACTATAACCAAATTTTAAACAGCTCCAAATTCCAAATCTAACTGTCTATTTTCAGAAATGAGGCCGATTATCGATTATCTTACTAAATTCCATGTACACTTAAATCTTCTGAGTAGATTTCATCCTATAATTAAAAAAAAATCTCTAAAAGAACTAAAATGCCGAATCTATATACCCTGGATTATGTCACTCTTCGAGACACGAAATGGAACCTCTCCCGAGTAATTTCCCCCTGTTCGATGTTCCTTTTATTATAAGAATGTCCTACGTTCTTCCTCCACATCCTCTCTGTCTCTCTGTTTCTGTCTCGTGCCGGGGATTTCCTCGCAACAGATTTACAGATTTAGAAGAGTGACAGTATGGCACAAGCCGGGTAGATAGAACCCCTATTTATTATTCCGATAATCTTTAAGGCCGAGGCGGACTTGGTAAACGAACAGGCTTTGTCAATCTCAAGACGAACAGATTTTTTTTTTTTTTTTTTTTTTTACTATAACCTAACTACTAACGGATCTACTAATGTTATTGATAAGATATGAGATTTAAAGAGACGAAGATAGGCTAAAGTTATTATTATTATCATTATTGGGAGTGTGAGAAATCCGGAACATAAATTCCACCCTTAGCTTCCTAGAGATCCTGAAAGCCTTCGGATTTTGAAAGCATAATTAAAGAGACTTGAGACAGGGGTGGATGTACCTCTCTAAGATTTAGTCATTTTGAGCACAAGTAAGACATGTGGATTTGGAATTGCGGTCCATTATTTCAGAAAGTTAAAGGGCTGTTTATAAATCACGGTTCATAAATTACGAGGGCACTATTAGCTGCTTGAAATTGATTTTTTACTCGCAGATTTTGTTTAGTTAAAGAGGCGAAGCAAAGAATAACCGTTTCTCCTTATGAAGGGAAATTAGTGCCATTTTTTTGTTCCTTAAGACTATTTTTGTTTTAAATTTTGAAGTAGTAAATGATAGTAGGATATGAACGGTCCTACCAGTCATGATAAATGCAGCTGCAGCTGTGGAATTTTCAACGCTAAGTTACTTCCTTCCTCTTTAAGTACAGAGCAAAAAAACGGTTAAATGATTTCCTGGATGTCGCTTGTGCCTTGGAAATTAATGTCTCACAGATGCAATCTAAATTCCACGGATATTTTCGAAGCATATACTGATCGATACATATTTCTATCATTCTAGACTGTCGGAACTGGGCTTTTCATACTTGTAAAAATATTTACGACATTATGACGATTCCAACTCAGGTCTCAAAAATGGCTTTTAAAAGTACAGAGACACTTGAAAAAATTGAGTAGCAATTTTTTTAATTTTAGAACTTCAGATGCCAGTGCTGAATTATTGGAATACTAGGCAGCCACAGGCCCGATATCGGACCTTTAAATTGTAGATAAACGTTTAGTGGCAGCTAATTTCAAACAAAAAGTTTCAGGCGTTAGCCACAGCAATTTTTACGATTGCACCCGTAGGTCAAGATACGGACACCTCTGAACGTTGCCCTACTCGTTATTGGTTATTTAATCCAACGCCGTTGTTTAAGGGTTCCCATCTAGTTCCCTTAATACATCCATTCCCCAAGAATTCCCTTCCCCGCCACTGTCCTATCTAAATAAATACTATCATTGAACCCTACCCCAAACACCCTCCATCACTATTAACATACAACACTAACCCCTTCTAATCACTAATTGACATTCAACAGGAGATACGTCCTCACTCCGTAAATTTGGCAATGACCAAAATTAGACCGTTTGGCCGTCTGAAGGTCAGGGTGTCAAAATTTCGAAATTCCAGCACAACCAAAAGATTTCTCGGTGAAAGAAGTTGTCAATCGATATGTCACACGATAATTTCGAAATTTCGACGACTTTGACCGTTTCAAGGTCAAGGGGTCAAAATTTCAGAATTCCAAAATAGCCAAAGTATTTTCCAAAGCTCAGCGGTGTAAATCTATATATCACACGACCATTTACGTACAATATTACGCTAGGTCATGTAAGCCTAGGTCACAGGTCACGGAATTTCGAAAGGTCATATAGCCTAGGACACCTTTTAATTTTTTTGTGATTTTTTGGCTGTCGTCGTTTTTTAATAAGTCAACCGAGTCAAAAACGTATGTACCCATCACTTACAAATGGCCGGAATTATGTATATGGATTGTCCCCATAACATAATCACTGTGACTTACACTGTTAACCTGATTTAATAATTGCAGGAAATCCAGGGACATTGTTTCATACCATATCTGAAGAAATATCAAGGGAAATCAAGAACAAAAACAAAACTAAGAAGAACAAAAACAATATAAGGCAAGTGAATTTGAAGCGCGTGAGGACATAAGGTGGAGTGTCGTCTCCGTCAGCCGTCACGGTGAAGCGCTCAGTAGACAGCCCGAGCTCAGCAACGGGCGCCGCTGGGAACCCGGGAAACGGCTCCGAACCGCCACCCAACAAGAAACGCGCCCCGGCCCTCTCCGCCCTCGACGCCATCTTGCCCCGCGCCCCACCCGCGTTCTACGCCCCAATCATACTCCCGTCAGACGACGCGCTTTCTGCCGCTGCTATGCTCGCAATGCCAACCCCAACCGCGCTACCCACTGTCTACAGCACCGCTGGTAAGGTTTTTTTAATCCGCATCGCATAAAGTTTCTGTGGTCTTTGACTCGCCGGATAAAAGTGATAAAACTCGTTTCGACACATATAGCCAGTCTCACGTTAAAGCAATCGACTAGAACGCTGTTGACATATAGAAGAAACAAGTGAAAAAAGTCCCTTTGCTCGTTGACTCTTGACTCACCGGGTAAAACTCGTTTCCACAGCCAACCAACCCCGATGTGAAATCAATAGACTACAACGCTATACCCGGCGAGTCAAGGGGCACAAGGACTCTAACAACTGCATATCAGTTTCTCAGAGAAATATGTGTGACCTCAACATAATGTTGAGATACACCCAAACCTCCGGGTAAAACTCTAGAATTCGCCAGGTTTTGACCATTTTAAAGTAACTCCTTACAATGTTTTTTCGCAGCTTTGACATATTTCATATTTCTTTAGGCCCCGTTGTGTCTGCCCCTACCATTTGTAGCACCCATTAAAATTGTGAAATAGGTCTTGTAAATAGGTCTTTATGACAATCATTCATTGACAAATTTTAGTATACATTTTAGGAGGAATGTTGTTGAAGTAGTTTTAATTTAAGAGTACTAAAGCCAATGAAATTTTAACATTCAACTTCAAATGTCAAACTCAAGGCTTCTAGGAAGTCATTAAATTAGGGTATTATTCAAGCAGTTCATTATGGTGTGTTTATTAAAAACACGTGTGCTTTTAATTATGCATTGACGATTGTCATTCTTTTTATTTATTGTCCCATCTTCCATGTAACAATTCGAACTTTATTTTGTTGACACACTGCACAAATTATCCACTCAATTCCTACGTATTTTCAAGTGTAGTCGTATTTTGGTTTTATAAATCACAATCACCACAAGATTTCATATTAAATTCCATTAAAATTCGTGTTCATACACTTTATTTACCTAAATAAACAGTTAAAAAAATGAGGGGTTCAGAAATAAATGGCAAAATCTGCTCCGAACTCCCATTAAATGAAGACATTATCATGTGTATTGTCAAGGACTTGGTGGATCAAGTGTGTCTTACTAGCTTAACTTCACTCCCGGATATTTATAAGAGAAATATCGTTAGCGATTCGAATAATATTAACAATAATAAAACAATACATACTGGCAAAAACAATTCCGGAAAGACAAGGGTCCCGCAAAGCGGGACAAATTTTAGGTCAAGAGGTCAGTTTTGCAGTTTCAATCCAACAGCCAAAAAATGATCCTTACAAATTTGAAAAAAAAAATCGATTCTTGAAATAATTTTCGCGATATTTTTGCAGTGACATCCGTGAATTCGTCCGAGTCGACAACGGACACGGTGGCGACGATAAGTGGTCATGGTGGACCATCGCAGAAGGACACGACGTGGACGAAATTATTCGTGGGTGGTCTCCCGTACCACACGACAGACAAGAGCCTAAGGGACCACTTCAAGGTTTACGGGGAAATCGACGAAGCCGTCGTCATTACGGACAGGCAGACGGGGAAGAGTAGGGGATATGGATTCGTAAGTCCAGATCTTTAATTGCAAATTAGTTAATTAATTAATATTAATCAGATTTACTGAAATAAGTCCCCATGGGCGTTATTAAAAACGCTGTATCTGGGAGTTATTTCGGTGGTATTATTTTGATACACGTGCTTTTATATCCAATTTAATCCTTAATTAGTAATTAAAACTATCTCTTAATAAATAACCAGGTCATAATGGCAGACAGGCCAGCGGCAGAACGAGCCTGCAAGGAACCCAACCCGATAATCGATGGCCGGAAGGCAAACGTGAACCTGGCCATTTTGGGGGCCAAGCCCCGAGGAAACGTTGCAGCCGCTGCGGCTATCGCTGCAAATAATGGTAAGTTAATTATAATTAAGATTTTAATTGTAATGTTAGGAACTTGCAAGCTGACTGTGTTGAGTGAGTATATAAAAAGCCAAAGCCAACAAGCAACAACAGCTCTTGTGTGTTTGAACGTTGAATTCGACAAGCAAAACATTCGACATATGCTACAGCTATCCATGGGATTTTTTTGAAATTTTAGGCGGATCAATTCGTTTTTCAAAGTTTCCAAATTTTAAACAATGCAAAGATTGGAAACTTTGATTTTTTATCAAATTTTTTTGAAGGCTGTCCAAATGTCAGAAAAATGCCTAGATAGTTTGTGGATGTAGAGCCTCTGATTTTATTTTGGGACGATAAAAAAATCTAGCAAAGTACATAGGTTTCCTGGTAGTACCATATGAAATATTAGAACAATAGACGCTCAAAAATAGTGTGCCAACGCGTATGACTGGTGAGATAATCCAAAAAATCAGGAATTATGATTTTTTCCTCATTTTTTCGGAACATCTCACTAATCATAGTCATAACCGTTATTGCACTATTTGCGTGTCCATTGTGCCCAGAGTAAATACTTAAATAAGCCCCCCCCCCCCGAAATAACTTCCCTATCTCGTAAATTTTCAAATGTTAAATTAAGACTGAAACAATAACTGCCCAAGGAGACTTGTTTTTGTTCGAAATTTATGCTCTGCTTCTTCTGACTCTCCCTTGTCCCAGACTAAAATCAGAAGCTCTATATCCACCACCACCAATCTCGGTCAAGAAGATGATACAATCAACAAATGTCAACAGTTTTTTTTTAATTATTAAAAATAAAAGGAGGCTTTAAAAGGTCGTAAATGTTGGTGTGTGACTGTGACTCGTGAGGGGGCCGTGTCCCCTCGAGAGTTTGCGAGCTGTTTGATACTTAAATAAATCAATAATTACATTTCAATCGATTCTATTAATTCCGTATTAATGACTTTGTTGAATGTGGAATTTTTTGGTATTTTTGGAAAGTTGGTAATTACTTGGTGTAATTTTTGTACTGCTGGACAGTTTTTGGGTTTTGTTCTTCTGGTTGTTTCGATTGTTTGTTTTTGTTTTTTTGTTTGGTGGATTTAGCATTTCCTTTCGCAGCTACTACGATTCATAGGGCCATAGGTTATCCATCCGCTGCCACTTCGGCCGCCCTTTTGGCAGCTTCACAGTACGGGTAAGTCTCTAATCAAATCGTGTTTTGTATTGCCATTTCAGAATAACTACATTAAATCATAATATACTACTACAATCTATTCATCATAACACTAAATCATCTCGGGTTTTTTCCTCTGAAAAAATTCCAATTTTAGTACATTTATGACATTCAGTTGACATTTAATGAGCTTCTATACTTAAAATAACTTGCATTTTACATGTAAAACAATAGTTATGCAAGGTTCGAATAAAACTAGGTTTTTTGAGTCTTTGAATAAGGTTTAGGAATAGTACAAATCCTTGTAATTGGAGAAACAGAGAACCCAACTGTCCTTGTGGTCGTTGACTCGCCGGGTAAAACTTGTTTTGGGTTTAACACGAGGTTTACCCGGCGAGTCGATGGAGTCCTTTGAGAGGATTTTTCAACATTTAAGGATATGAGAGTTTTTAATGCAAATGATAAGAGTTGGGGAATTATTACGGGGTGGGGGGCTTAATTCAGTTAATCCGAGAAGTCAACAGTATGAGGGACATCAGTCATTGATGGTAGATTGAATTATGCCGAAGTTTTGTCGAAATTTGTGTTTAAAACTTAAATTATTTGAACTACTCTGTTTTCGTTGTGGTTTTTGATCTTGTAATTATTTGAGCTGAGAAGTTATTACTTTCAAATTGATGTGGTTTTCTTGTTAGTTTGTTTATATATTATGATTCGCCACTATACACGTGTCTGGCCATGCGGGGTGTTATTATTTAATTGAGTACTTAACTAGGCCTTGTAAGCCTTCCTTTTATTTTGGGATTGGGCAGTTATTTTGTCTCTATTAAGTTGAGGAGTTTTCGGATGTTTTTTGAAGCTTCCTTGTGACAAATCTATCTATTATTTTGAGTTTCCACATACACATTTATATATGCCTACTTCTACTGTAAATCTAGCTAATATTATTCGATTAGAGTTACTGGAATTATTCATGGCTTAAGATAAGGCTGAAGTATGACATGTGCTCAAATTAATCTGTACGAATATCATACAATTTACTATCGTGGCGTTTTCATTTGGAGACGTTGTGGCAACAAAAACGTGTAGTTTACCAAAATTGCCATTAGTTTTTAAGTGTCGTCCTTTTTATTTCCCGAGTTTGTGATCTCATCCCGATATTATAGTTACTATTGAAAGAAATCAAGATTGGGGAGTTATTTCGGGGAACTAAATTACCGAGAACTTTTTTGGACATCAGAATGGGGAAATTGTCCGTTTACGCCAAAAAATCTCCAATTTCCCGATTTTTTTGCTTAAATACAAAATCGGGGTTTCAAAATCCATCATTTTTCATATCCACAGTTTTTCCCCCCAGAATCGAGGGTTAGTAATTTCCTTTTACAAAATTTACTATCTGTCAAACCTCTGTCCTTATCTTAAGCCAAAGAATACAAGAGCTCTAAGACCATGTTTATCTTCAATTAAATACCGAATAAAAATAAAAATAAAATTCTTTCCAGAATCCCAGCAAGTTACATCTACCCGCAGAGCGGAAGTGCTTCGGCTTATGCTGGAGCTCCCCTCTTGTCTCATATCTCAAGTCTCCAGCCAAATCACGGCACTTCTCCGGCCTTAGCCGCGGCACTAGCGGCCCAACAGGCCCAGCAGGCACAGCAACAGCACCAGATATACGAAGGCTATCATCATCACCCTCAGGCCCAAGCGGGAGTTACGGCGCAGCAGCAGGCTAGCGCGGCCGGACATTTCACGACACAACAGTCCGCGGCACAATTCGCGGCCGCTCAGGCCTTTGCGGCCCTTGCCGCAGACCCGTACAAGTGAGTCCCGATTTTTATTTTTAAATAAGCTGTTGCAAACGTACATCAAAAAAGGGGGATAAGATACAAAACAGGACTTCAAATATCATTTTACGACGTTGATCGACACATTGGAATGGTGTTATACAGTATCTCATATTTCCCCAATCATCGAGCAAAGTAATATGTATTGCTAGTGCTGCTATTGAAAAAAATTATGACCTTTACCCCAAATTAAATTCAGAACCACCGTAAATCTTGATCCTTATGAACTAATTGTAATTATGTGCTTGTTTCAGTTATCTGGCAGCCGCGGCAAATGGACCCTACGCAGCCTACTTCCCAGCGGGGACGGGGGCAGGTGGGGCAAACGGGGCGTCAATTCAGATGAACCCCTACGCGGCTGCAGTTGCTCAAGAGTCCTCCAGAATTCAATGACAATGACAGAGCCCCCTGTTATTATTTTGATTTCAAATTTGATCTGATTAATTAATTAGATTAATTAAAAAATTAAAATGTATTTGAATATTTGAATATTTGAAAGGACCTAAGAACTCCAAGACCATTTACCCTCTTCAAGTTACACGAAATTTATCTTTAACCCCAAGTAGATGTTGATAAGTGGTTTATCCTTCTCAGAAATCGTAATTTCCTCAAAATTCGTAACCAAGTTATAAAATGTTAGTATTTAGTTAAAATTCGTTACTTTGCTAATTACCAGTTCAATCATCGCAAAAGTGCCTTAATGTAATTTAATTTATAATAAGAATATGTAGAAATAGATGTTTCCACTCTGAGCCCAAATCGTTAATGTATCTAGTTGTAGAAAGTTAGTCGAAGTTGAAGTTTAAATTAATTCATGTAATTCAGATTCTGATTGAAAAATAAATTATGCTTGTAATTTTAATTTGGATGTTTTTGCAGCCAAGGAACTCATAAAATGCACGATGGAAGCCTTAATGGTACAACCACGCTGATTTTTTTTTCTAAAAAATCGTTGATTTTTGTAGGTCTTGTTTAAGTCTAGGGAAATTTTTTAGGAAACCTTTTTTGGGAATGGAAAAATCAGCACTTTTTCGATAAAAAATATCTGTTTTGCTCCTAAATTGCAAAATTTTTCGATTTTTCTTCGCTCTAACTTAATACAGTACAAATTGATGTTCCAAATCGGAAAAAATTTCATACCATGTGAAGATAACGTTTTTTTTAACTTCCGCTTTCATCCGAATCCTCAATATCTAACTATACAAACTTAAAATAATCGGTCGCTGAAAAATAGAAACCGGGACTTACCGGAACTAGTATAAATTAATTTCTCGGCTTAATAATAGATATTAACATCCAACATCTGGACTTCCAGTTCCTTGTCTTCCCAAATAAACATTTAAAATAATGATTTTATTGAGAAAAAAATGTATGTATTTGTTTCATTAAAAATGAAGACGCAGCTTTAATATAAATACTGTAAAAAATTGCATATTAATTCTACACCTTCCAGTGATCCCAGAAGTATAGGTTAACAGAAGGATTTAATTTCTACTCTGAATTTATAAAAAAAAACATGAGCAAATGCATGGAAAATACCCCAACAGGATTTAAAATTAAATTATACAAATTATTATATTGTTATGAGTTTAATAATAATTACAAATCATCCTAACAATATAAGACAAGGCTCTGAGAACCAACCTACAGTTCACCTTGAGATTTAGCAGAAAATAGCTTAATTACAGGTAGGAATATGCAAATACTTTAAATTAGCATATAAATACATACTCTATTCATTCGAAATTATTATAAGCTCTGTCGTAATTGATAGACACACCTACTACTGCCTACCTTAACATTATAACCTAGTGCAAATTGCAAATTCATTGCAAATTTATTACGAGAGAAGGGACTCGTTTCTTTGTAAAACATCCATTGCATATTGCATTAATTACATACTGACTCTCAGACCCAGACGGATATACCAGGGAATTCCGGACAAGAAAATTGTATTTTAGCAGATAGAATAGTGATTTTTAAAAAGAAAATTAGACAATTTTCGGAAATCTATTTCAGCTAAAAATGTCAGGAAATCATCGATTGATTCTGATTGGTGTCCTCGTTCTCGGGATAACGTTGGGTCATAAGGCAGCGGCTGAAAATCAGACTGAAGTTGTAAGTATTTTCAATTAAAAAATACGATGTAATTATCTAAATAGTTCCCCCGAAATAGAATCCCACCCCCAACTTTAAATTTACTATCCACTGGGAATAGTTCCCCCACGCCGAAATAAATTCCCACCCCTCTCTACGAGATATGATGTTTGACAGATTGAACCCGAAATCGGAGCGTCTAATGCCAGCGTCGTAAACGACGCTGGCAAAACGAAGAGGACTTGTGCCTGTGAAGACACGGACTCTCCCGTTTGTGCCAGTAATGGGATCACTTACAAAAATACCTGCAGATTTGATTGTGCCAAGGCCAGAGTCACTCGTAAGTTCGGATTTTGAAGTATTGGGTCCGGAATTTAGTTAAGGGACGTTTTTTTATCTATACCTAACATGTTGCTCACATACCTGTATATGTTGTACAAATTTTGAGAACACGATAGACCTATATTCAGGGATTGGAGAGCTGCAAGTATAAGCCTAAGCTGTTTTGAAGAATTAAAAAACCCTACTGTGTACTGGGTTTTTTTCAATGAAATAAAATAGTCTTTTAGACGGTTTGAAAACATATAATCCCCACGAAATACGTGACTTTTCGACGTTCGAAGCTAATTTACATATCCAATTTCAGTGTTCACAGCAGTTGATTGTTTTGTTATAGATTTACAATATCTTAAATCATTTTTTTATTGGTTTTTCAGGGCTCAGAATGGTCAAGAAAGGACAATGTAGTCAATCGGCGGGTGCCTCATCTTACTGGAACCGGAAGTCGGGGTTTAATTTTTGATTTTGAAAAAAATCAAATTTTGAATTTTCTAATTTTTGTTTCTTTCAGCCGATTGTTCAGATCTTGCATGATGTTATTTTGCAGTAATAAATCATAGGTATTTCGAATGTAACCATGTTACTCTTCGATTTCAAAATTTTGTAAAAACAAACTCATGCTTAAAAGTAATAATAAATACACCCTTGTCAAGGTACCGAGAAATTAAGATAACTGTTTGTAGGACAACTATTGCACAGAACATACTCATTTCTACCGTTGTTTGAGTTATGAATTTTCAATGAATTTAAAGTAATTTGCCTCAAATTCAACGATCTTGAGACTTCAAATTCCGTATGTTACTTTTCACTTAAAATCTAATCCGCCACTTCTAATTCAACTTTAAAGTTAATCGACATTTAACTAACGACGATCTACAAAAACCGCGTTAAAAATAAGTTTACACCAATCTCTTTATGTTGGAAATAATTTAAAATTTCGATACAGTTTCTATTCCTCATCTCTTCCTCCTAAATAGCATGTAACATCAAAAACATAATATTAAAAAACTCATTAAATAATGTACCTACTTTCGGTTGGAGTAAGGGAAAGGGGACCATTTCTTCAGAGTCCTTTGTTGCCACCATTGTTGCCACCAAATGTTGCCACCAGTGATTTGTAGCCACCAAAACGTTGCCACCATCGATTTTGTAGACACCAAATGTTGCCACCCTGGGACTTAGAAAAATAAATGTGTTGCCACCAAATGTTGCCACCGTATATTTTGTAGTCACCAAATGTTGCCACCATCGATTTTGTAGCCACCAAATGTTGCCACCCTGGGACTTAGAAAAATAAATGTGTTGCCACCAAATGTTGCCACCGTATATTTTGTAGCCACCAAATGTTGCCACCGTATATTTTGTAGCCACCAAATGTTGCCACCGTATATTTTGTAGCCACCAAATGTTGCCACCATGAGATATGTGTTGCCACCACATTACATACGTTACACACTATTGTGCCTTGAGTTGGTCTGTACGGTAATGACATTTATTTTTTCGAAATCCGGTGGTGGCAACACATATCTCATGGTGGCAACATTTGGTGGCTACAAAATATACGGTGGCAACATTTGGTGGCTACAAAATATACGGTGGCAACATTTGGTGGCTACAAAATATACGGTGGCAACATTTGGTGGCTACAAAATATACGGTGGCAACATTTGGTGGCTACAAAATATACGGTGGCAACATTTGGTGGCAACACATTTATTTTTCTAAGTCCCAGGGTGGCAACATTTGGTGGCTACAAAATCGATGGTGGCAACGTTTTGGTGGCTACAAATCACTGGTGGCAACATTTGGTGGCAACAATGGTGGCAACAAAGGACTCTGAAGAAATGGTCCCCTTTCCCTTACTCCAACCCTACTTTCCCTTTTCTGAATTATGTGAATTGTGAATTCCTTTACTGTTGAAATTCCGTTGCCTTCGGGTCTTAATTTTTAAACTCATTACAGAGCATACACGGTACATGTTTATTTATGTGGTCGGACTCTGATTGTTAGATGGTCAACCAGACTATTCGAAAAAAATTGAGATAGCAAATCATCGTCAAAGAAATATTTATAACGATCTATTGTCATGTTCAACATCATCATCATTGTTATTAACGGGTGAAACCCTTTGATGGTTTCATTGTGTCCGTCTGTCCGTCAGCACTCCAACGATGGAACGTTTTTAAATTATTTTTTTCCTGATACTAATAATGACCGTCTAGCGGAGACTAACAATAAGTTGGTTAAGTTTAAGGTCCGTTTAGGTCAAAGGTAGAAATTTTTTGTTGGAAAGGTACAGTCCAGTGAGCTCTCCAATAATGAATATGCCTTCACTCTATGGTTGGGGAACTGTGAGATTTTTGTGCTAGACTAGGCTGAATTTTTTTTAATCGCTTTGTTTACAATTTTCGGCTCATATTTCCAAGTATTTTAAGTTTTGTTCGAAATTCTTGTTTTTCAAACTTTAATAATTTATTTTTACATTAGGTTTCGCTCCTTCCTTATAGCCGTTTATTACAGGAAGCCGATTTTTTAATGCTTACTTTCAAATGACAGTCCCAAAACTCGACTTTCCTTTAAATAAAAAAGTACAGGTTATATGGTGCAGATTATCATTTGCTACGATTTATTAGCCACAATTTGCACTGCAATTTACCATTTAAGCTGCCTAGAACAGTCATGTAGTAGGAAACAAGTCGGAGGAGATGTAATTCGTTTAAGGATGACTTTTGTCCTATACTTATAATCAGTCATCAGTAGAGCAAAAAAAATAATCATATATTTTGATGGTAAAGATGATAGGAAAAATCGTCTTGTAATCTGGAATGGCCAACGCCCAACGAGGACGACAACCTGTCAAGTTACAGTGTGCTTTATCCCTTGATTTTTAAACAGTTACTTATCTTATCGGAAGTTCATGGGCCATTTTTATTCGAAATAGAGCCCCAGTCCGAAATAATTCCCCACCTAAGTGTTTTACCTAATCAGATCGATGTTATAGTATGTTAACCGATACAGTCCAGGAAATCTGTCAAATATTTAATTAAATTTATCCCACTTGACAATTTATTATCGAGCCCCAGCTTTGAGATTTAATGTTTTAAACACTTTTAAATACCTTAAATGCCTTACAATTAGATTATGCAAATGGGCCAAAATAATTTAGGCAGTTACTTATACAAACTATCCTGGGCACTTATTTTGGGGATGTTTGCAAATAAATTAGAGTCTAACAGATTCCGTCCAATTTTTACAATTTTTTAACCACATTAGAAAAATAATAATTCGAAATCTGAAATAGGAAACCCCATGCAAATTTTAATCACAACCAGATCATTTTAAAATGAAGTAAGAATAAAAAAAACCTTGACCATGTAAACTCTGTGTCTTTGACGATATTTTTGCAACAATATATTCGAAAATAATTCGAAACCCAGAAATAAATAAAAATCCGAGTCAAACAGACTTAAGTCACAAATAGGTTGTTTTAAATTTGAATTTCAATAAGCTTTTGGGTGTTTAGAGTTAAAATGAGGTAAAGACGAAATTAACCTTGACCAAACTCTGGTTCTGCATCATCATAAAAAATATAATAAAAATAATATTCATTTGTCAGTCAGACTGGACAGTATAATCGTAGTGTATTCTTCTGTCTTCCGACATCTCAAAGTTCATTCATCCTCTTCCGTCTTCTCAAAAAAATCCCAGTCTCCTCAACAGCAATTTTGATTAATAGGAAAAATAAGATGATTAGAATCGGAGGGATGATCCCGGCAAAACCAATACTTACTTAACACCATATATAACAATTAACCAAGGCTTCTTCGTAAATACCGACTATTTAAACTTAAATAGCTTGTCGGTTATCAAGTAGGCAAAATTTAAGTGATTTTAAAAATTCGTTTGAAGATTTCGCTCGCAAGGAAAGGTTGCTTTAAAAAATGCAAATCTGCCTTGTTATTGTTGTTATTGAAGTTGTTAGACTTAAAATGCTCTGTCCAGTCCGATTATGGATTGTAATAGCTCCAAAATAAATACCCATTGGTTTGTGATTAAGTTAACTTACTTAACTCTGACATCGTTGAAGTAGACGAAACCTACTCATAATACATTAAAAATAATTCTATTGGCAATTTGTATTCGGGCTCTAGTCTGTAAAATATTAAACACAATTCATTTTAATAATTTTTAATAGTTCCTATTTCCACGATATTGTAATCCATATCTCATTGAACCCAATTCGTCCCAGTTACTTAAATAACCCCCCTGGATTTTCCAGACCTATTTTAGGTATACAAGTTCCTGTTTCTCATGTTCTATCCAACAAAACTGACCCCAAAATTGGTTGCATTATTTACTGTTATAATTTTGTATCTATTCATTAAATATTGGTTTTATTAATTAAATAATGCATTTGGTACTAACTGTACTAATTGTAAGAAATTATAATGAAACAAATCAATATCGAAATTCATAGATTTTTCCACAAAACCATCCTTTTACTCTCCATTCAAACTATTATTTATAAACAGACCAACTCTAAAAACACAACAAAAATACAGTAATAATGATATTTGAACACTTGGAGGCATTCAGACAATTCAAGAGCATCGGCTCATCTCCTCATACAAAAACGCTTACTAGAATTTGAATATTCAAATGGGATCTCTCGGTGTGGAGATCGTTATTAAAAACTGCTAAACAAGGCCTTATATCTTCGTGTAATATGCAATAGAATCTTCATCCCTCTATTTAGAAGCTTATTGTTATAAGACAGCAAATGCAATGCATTTCTTACATCGTATGTCCCTATTCGTGATGGAGGCAATCAATCAGCCGAGGCTAATACCCTCGCCAGCTAAAATCTCATCTCGAGGCTCTAATTTTTCGTCAATTTTAAGAGCCTGTTTATACAGACACTGCTTATTAACTGAGCCTAGACTTCCTCAAAAACATATTGCAGTTTTTCTCGAAATAGACCCCCCACCCCCGAAATAGAACCCAATTACAAAACCTTAAATGCTACCACCTTGATCCCGTTAACAGCATAAATTCAACCGGAATATTACTCCGAAATAATATCCCACCCATTTGCAGATTTAAGAAATAAAAGCCCTGGGGAGGTATTTAGATGAAAAAATTATGATTTACTAATTAAAATCCTTAGAGTATATAATATAATATATTATGTTATATTATATACTCTAAGTAAAAAACACGAAAATATCTGAACAAGATTTTCGAAAAATCGAAAACATCAGTTTAATTGGAATAGACGCTATATTACTCCGAAATAAAACCCCAACCATCTAGAGATTCATGAAATAGAACCCCTGGGGAGTTATTTAGATGAATTCGAAGCTGTGAAGATCTTTGCCATTTTTTCCTCTTCGCAAAATCATTATCCTCATAATAAATGGAATAGATGTATATCGCGTGTTTATTACTCACTCTTGTGTAATATCACAGATTACACAGCAGGCTATAATTTTGGGACTTGAAATTGGCGGAGCTATAACAAAACTATTCTGGATTTTTACAAACTTTTAACTGGTCAATACTCTGCATAAGGTCTCTGATTGAAAGATCCAAAGATGCGGATTTGCATAATTTATTTTAAATTTGAAACGCGATTTTTATAAAACGGAAGGAACAAAAAAGCTGTCCTCGTCTCAAAACTCAAAGTTGATGTTCGTTGAACCGTCACTTGAAGTAAATTGCCTTTTGGAGTCTAAAAAATGCTAAAGATTTGAACTGCATTGTTAAAGCGTAATGTATCTTGGATAAATAAGGTCAGTGACAATTGGCAAATGACAAATGTGTCAATGACAAACATGTCAACGACAATAATCAATCCATGCAGGTTTAATACAGACATACAGAACTACCGTACATCCCGGTATAAAACCTTACCACCCGGAATAAAATTCTCCTCGCAAATTTAATGACATCAGTCAAAGAGAACTGTAACACCTAGTTTACATTAACTAAAAATTTTGCATTGATTTTCATAGTAAACGGTTTAGAAGACTGATCTGATTATAAATCATTACCGCAAAAATTCGTTTCTTTTTGGGCAAAATTATTGTTCCGTGAGTATTGGTCGTAGACTTAATTGTCGTGACACTGACATTTTAGATTCTAAGATTTAAAACCCCATAGGGTATGATAATACTGTCGATGTTGATGTGGAAATGAAGATGCAGATTAGGGATGCACTTCTTTGTGTATTTTTTTTCTCTTAAAGGCAACGTCCAAAATGATAAGAAAAAATGATCCTGTTATCTGGCTCAGTTTTGTTGTTCAATTCTGAGATTATGCATATCCACTTACGTTCTTTGTGCATCTCCTGTGAGTATGTTCATATTCCTAGTATGAGAAGTACAGGTTGTTTTGATGGATTATAGCAGGAAACCGCAGGTACAAACTATAGCGTTTGCAAAAGCAGAATCTTAAATCCCCCATCGGTTTCCGTATGATCAGTTAGTAGTACAAGTTGTAAAGGATCTACCCCGGTATAAGTCCCCATGACCAATTAATTATGATGTGGTTAGTTCCATTTACAAGTTTCGATATAATTGACCCATGGGGAGTTATTATGAACTTTTCGTTGTTTCGGAAAGATTTATTTCGGGGAGGGGTAATGTGTGTATTGACCTTTGAACAATTTATCTTGTATTTAAAGTCTGTTTAAATTGAACAAGCTGCCTCGGAATAAGTCCCCATGCACGTTAACCTTACTTGTTTTTAATCGCAGTTAAAGTTGATAAATATTTCAGTTTACATTGCATCAGAGTCAAAATGAACCTCGGTTCTGAACTACTGTTTAAATATTAGTTATTTACCTTGTTAATCTCGCTTTTATTTATAACACATGACAGCAGAACCAGAAGTTGTTGACGGAAATTATCTTTAAAAAACCCGATCTCTGTTCACATGACTCACAATCAATTTTGAGGATTTTTCCAAATTATTTTAAATTCTTCAAGGTTAATCTCTAATAAATCCAGTTGAAACTACAAATAATCATTTGGACCGTACTGAAAGTTCCTGACATTAATTTTTTTTAAATATTTAATGTACTTCAGGTTCATGTCCGAGTTCCGAGTTTATATTAGATAATGCCTATAAGAGCCGAAATTAGCAGAGAAATTAGGGACAGACACGTTGGGTTCGTGTTAATTGCCTGTACCGTTGCTTTTAAAACCATTTAACCGCAGATAGAACTCGACTCTTAAAAATCTCACAAAAAACTCCCATAATTTACGGTCAAACCTTAGCAATTACCTTATGACTGCTGTTAAAAACTACTAACCCTTACACAGATTTTAATAGTAAGTTATGGACAGCCCCTTGCTATTTAGCTACGATCGTCAAAAATTAACTTGTAAGTCTCTGTTCTGTGATGACCAGTGCCTGGTACCCCTACTTACAAGAACCTATAACAACAATCGTAATCTCCAACCTACTATATACCAAAAACTGAAGATATATAGGTATGAATATACAGGACAACAATACAACCGGCTTTTTATATTAATAACAATAATATATGTAATAACACGGCACAAGAGGATGGTCCTTGTTTTTTCAGAGTTTTTTTGAGATATGACACTTAAACGGAGTTAAAGCAGGTTACGTGTTTAAAACCAAGTGGAATAGATTACTAATATTCAGTGTGTATTATTACTTGATGCATTTTTTGCAAGAAATTGCGATCTTATCTTATGTCTCCAGATTTGCAGGTTTAGTTACGGGCATTTGATTGGATGAGTTTAATAGCCAATAATCCCACTGATAATTAGGTAATTAGGTAATGACCAATAATTAAGGCAGGTGGGTAAATGAATGGAAACGCAGTTCCAAGAACGCAGATCAGTTGGATTTTGGATTGAATAACAAGGAGGGAGGGTTGTTTGTTTAATCTTAAAGATCTTGATTATTATTATAATTTTTTTTTATCATTTCGTTTAACATCTAGTTAATGCAGATCCAGAAGCAAGGTATAATCTGTGGGTTTCATCACCCAGTTAGTATGAAGTTATATAGGGATCCAAAAGCAATTAAATCGTAGATCAACACTTTAATGGATCAACTGTAGACGATCGATTGTGAATAGGTTGGGCCTGACATATTAGCTCTTGATATTCTCGATAATAATATGCATCTCATCAAAAGTGTCGAAGTTCTTATAAAAGTACAGAGGGCCGTTTGCAAGCAAGATATTCGGCACCTTCTTGACCCCCGAAATAATTCCCCATCCCCAAAATAACCCTATCAGGATCATACTATTCCCTCCTTGATCTCGCAGTAAGTCCCACTTGATGCGGAATTTGCTTCAAATTGAGACAAGTTATCTTATTAATGGTGAATTAGTTTATAGACAACTTCAACTTGAGGACCTTTATCGATTTAATTTTTACCCTATTAAAAGAAACTTCATATGGGGACTTATTTAGGGATATTTGGAGTATTCATTTGTGATAAACAGTCCTCTTAAACTCTTAAGACAATCTCTTAAAAAATCACCGTCTCTTCTACTGTTAAGAACACGACCTTTAGGAAGCTTATTTAGCTTATTGGGGACTTATTTAGAGGTATTAAAGCACTTCGCACTCTTATCAATTCAATACTACTATTTGCAGACCCCATGGGGACTTATTTAGAGCTATTGCAGATTATTCACCCAAGACTACGATGAATAACCCTCTTAAAACCATTTAACCTCTCAATCCCCTCATCTCTGCCTCTAAATTTTCCATCCCGCAATAAGTCCCCCTGTTTACCTTACAAACTAACTCCCCATGGGGAATTATTTAGAGCCATCAAAAACCTCCTACCTGAAACATCTACTCTGAACAACCCTCTTAAATCTCCTTACCTCTCAATCTCAATCTAAAGATCCCCTCTGAAATATACAGTTCCCAATCCCTCATCTCTAGAAGCAGATCTCATCTCATCCCAAATGTTATAATCAGACTCACTCCTTCAGCAGCCTCACCGCTAGCCGCTCTAAAACCACTAGCACTAACTACCATTATTATTAGCACTGGCACTAACCCTTTCAATTAAGTATTTTAATACATATAATATATTATTTTAATATAACAAAATAATATTCACCAAGAGACAAGCGACAAGAGTACAAAAATACAATAACTATAATAAGTCCAGACAATTAAAACAGCCAAAAAAACTCACCCTCCAATTCTGTCTCTTATCCTGTCTTTTCCTCATCTCATCTTGTTACTTAAATTCTTATTCGACATAAGATTTGACTAGTTAAAAATTTTGCAGAGCTGGTTTACTTACTCTCAATTCTGATCTGGTTTACCTTTGGCTCGAGGAGCTGTTACATTTAATATTTAAACTACCCCTGTGTGTTTCTGACCATTAAAAACTGTATCATTCCTATCCTTATACGCGAACCAAAAGCTGGATATAGTCAACGATAAGACTCGTTTGTCTTCAAAATCTCAGCAATTATCCTGACTTGGTTTGGCATTTTCAACTTGGACTTTAAAAACTCAAGGGGATAATAAACACATATTCTCAAATCTTGAATCTGTGTTCATCGATCTACAATAGAAACTGTTCTCCTTATTCACGAGGATTATTACTAGAGAAAAAAAAATTACAGAATTTTTTCTCTCGACCAAACCTGCTTCAAATTGGACCTACCTTAGCTAAGGAAAAATAGACTAAATTGTAGGGATTTCTGTTTGCAACTTGAGAATATTGTGACAGTTTGATCGTTTAATGTGACTCTGTTGGTTACAACGATAGGAGATTAGGAATTCGTCACGAGACACTTATGGTGATATCGTCAACAATTCGACAATCGACATCGACATCAATATTGGCATTGTTTAGTTTTAATCTCGCTAAAATTTCGTCACTTTTTGTTACAGTTTCTCTAGATGTTATTTTGCGAAGAATAGGTCTCCTATTCTGCTCGACTGACTTCCTTTAAAAGGAAACCAGGTTTGCAGATTACGATTTCTGCATTTCCTAACCAGAACAGTGTTGTTTTTATATGTAAACTACAAAGAGACTCTGTTTTTTTACTGTGGTTTCTATTGTTTTGGCAAGTTTGTAGCTTGACAATTGTCGCTTATTGCAAAATCCAGAATTTTTTGACAACGAAGAGTTTGTGATGAAGTTTATATAAAAAATACAAATAAAATAAAATAATCGACTGGAAATTTTTTGACATAAAAACGGTTCTAAAATGTCAGGTAAATTAAGTACAACTGTGCTATTTCTAAGCACGATATTCATCTCGTTAGTGTCATGTTTGGAATTGTCGGATTGCCCCTCGGAGACGACAAATCCGGTGATAAGTGTCATCAAAGGGAGTGTTGAAATGACCCGAGGTTCGGGGGAAGTTGAGCAAAATGACGAGACTTGGGACTCGTTCCGGCCGATGCTTATCAAGTGCAAGGCACCCTATCCAATCACATGGGACTTCTCGGGTTCCAAGGTGAGGAGTTATTTAGGGATAGTAGTAGAATTCGATGTGGGGAATTAATACGGGGAGGGATTCTCTATTTATAGAACACTGTTACAGAATCTGAATTACCAATGCGAAATCCCGTGTCTTAAATATCTCAATAGAAACCTGGAAGTAGGTCTTTTGGGAAATGTACACTGCTCAATAACACATTTTTCTCTTATCCTTTCAATGTTATAGAATGCTGTATCTTACTGTGTTGAGCTACGTAGATTTAAGGGTTTCATACAAAACCCCTGGGTGTTTATTTCAATTTTTACGGCAACTTTATATAAAGTCGTTCCTAGGAAATAATTCATCACCCCGAAATAACTCACCAACTCGGTTCCGTTGTGTCGCTTGACTATAACTGTTCATTAATTAAAAGGGCTAGAAATTACTGAAAATATCGATCCTATGGGGGTCTATTTCAATTTTTACGACAACCCTACTCAAGTTTTTAGCTAGAAATAATTCATCTCCCCGAAATAACTCCCCAACTGTATATTTCCGTTGTGTAATTTGAATATTTCCCTACTATCTACTACAACCGTTCTTTAAAACGGCTCAAAATTTCTGAAAAATGTTGATAAAAATTCGAAAATGTAACTCTAGCCTCCAGATCTGTCCGTCGAAACGGTCGTAGACGTAGACAGCGTTTTGAGTCCGACGAAGCGGTGTTTCTACTCCAACCTCAAGGTCCTGGCAAGCGGGTACACGGGGAAGGAGAGCCGGACTGGGAACTACACTTGCAAAAGCTTCGACGGAAAGAAACAAACCTCAATTTACCGGTTTGCACACGGTTAGCCAACAATTAACTAACTACCTTTCAGTTAGTAATTAAAACTTCAGTAAAATGTGCAGAAAAAGCCACAGGAAATTTCTTGCTTTAATAACCTAAAAATCATTTTCTTACCTCCTGAAATGCCGGTTTATGGGATGAGTTCAATATTAAAAATAAGGAGACAGTATGTCCAGATTAATGCGAGATGTACCGATGAACGAGTAGGTTAAAAACCAAGACAATTGCAATTAAAACCGTTAATTCTTAGATGGAACATCCGTATTTAATACGAGGAAAACGATGGAATCCAAAGTGTTCATGAAGGCTGGAAATGCCCAGGTTTTTATCCCCTGTACTGCTAACGTCGCCAGCCTCAATGCCACCGTCTTGAGGATTCATGAAGTAATTAAGCTCAGATTTTTATATCAATTAATTAATTGACAATTAAAATAAGAAAATCATGAAAAAATGTCAATTTTTATTTTTTTAATTTTCTTCAGAATGGATCCTTCGTCCCATTAGAAAGCACAATTGAGCAAAAGTACGATCCGAAAATCGGATTTTTACTCAAATCCGGCTCAAATGCAACGGTCCTCGTGGGAAAGTTTGTCTGTTCCGGAACTTACAAAAATGATACGGAAGTTGTCGAGATTACCGTTTCACCTCCGACGGGTAACAATCAAATTAGTTAAAAAAATATGAAGTTTTTCCACCATCATAAAATGATCTAAATTTTCCCGATTATATAACACATCACCTAAAAAATTGGCTAAATTAACCATGTAAAATATCGAATTTCGCCAGAATTCATCGTCAGTCCATCCCGGAAGCACTTGACGTTCCGGAACAACCGACTATCGATGACATGTCGATCGAACGAGCCTGTCGAAATAAAAATGTCGGCACAAAACGTACAGGTCCAGCATCACGTTCGGGAATTGATGTACAAGAGCGATGGCTATAAGTACGGGGCCATGGCTGACCTCTTCCTTCATCCGACACAAGATGTTTTACGTGGAGACGTCAGTTGTGTCAATAAGGCCTCTGGCGAAGTACTCTTCACCTGGAAATACGACACGGACTATACTTGTCGTTGTAACTGGACACTTAAACCTGGTAATTTCGATAGAAAATACGAAGTTTATACTACGATTATGACACGTATGAATGAGGAAATTCGAATTCCGGCAAGAAACAGACGATCGTACGTAGATTTAAGACCCGCAAAAGCAAATTCGGCATCTGGGAATGATTTTTAGATAAACCCTGAAAATCGGGTAAAACTCGGGTTTTTCGGGGTTTTTAAAGATTTTATAGTTAGAGGTGACACTATTTTGTTCTGGATTTAATGGTGAATACAGAATGCTAACCGAATCCGTGTAACTTACGTAGGATTTTTAATGATTTCTAGTATTCAGATTCAGGGGAACGCTCATTTGGGTGCCAATATTATTAGAAAACATGGCCAAAATCAGCATCATTTTACAAACTTGGTTCTATCCAAACATATGATAGTCGATCTTATAGGAAATTTGACAGTGAGTTCGAAATAGACATTCAATTTTTCCCAACGGGACCTAATTTTGAGATAAAATCCGAAAACCGGGTAAAATTGGGTGTTTTCGGTTTAAAGAGCTGTTTGAGTTTACAATAGTGACACGAGACAAGCATAATTTTGTCGGGAATTTAATAGAGAGCATGGATCTGTAACCAAGTCCGCATAACTCTTAACCATTTTTGAAATACACCCTAAAAACTGGGTAGAAATCGGACTATTTGGCCTCTATATAGTTAAATTAAACTTGAACAAGCCTGTAGAGCTATCTATAACCCTAATTCTCTTACGATTTCCACAAAAAAAAATTCTATAGCATAAATCTCACTGTCCAAGAGAAGGTTTCACCCCCGATGATCACAGAAAAGTGTCCGAGGACAAAGAAGTCAACGACCAAGGTGTCAAGACAAAATCTGACACCTCTGTCGCCTGACACCTTTGTCTTGACACCTTTCTCTCCTAATCCACACAAACCCGTAAAAAATTCAAAACCTTGCGAAAATTTCAGACCTATTCAAAGCAACCCGATTCTTCTTCCTGTTGGACCGAACCCTTCGAGGGACGATCCGGGCATTTGGCCTTAACACCGAAGGGGACAGTTACTACATGAACTTACCAACCCCTCGGGGTGAACTCTCCTGTACAAGTCCCCACAGTGCAAAGGTCAACCTGACATTCATAGCTTGTGAGAACCCTGTCGAGTGTCAGATCAAATCCGGCTTCCTTAATTGGGTACCCTTAATTTTCAGAGAAAATTTCAAATTTGAAAAAAATCATACTCTGATTTCATTGCCAAAATACTGAGTGTTCTGACTCTATTTCCAGTACGATTTCGACAGTAGGGCCTACTCCGAAGGGGCATTTAGTGACGAAGAAGAAGAGATGTCGAATCAGACAACGATAAGCCAAGGGTACATCCGGTCTGGGATTATCAAATGCGGAGTTGATGATTATATCACGACGCAGATTGCTATTGCTAACTTGGACACCTTGTGTAAGCTGGTGCTACAATTAAATTTTGACTTAGTTTTGTAGATACGTTCCAAGCATTTGAATCTCTAAATTTTAAATGTTAATTAAAGACATCGATTCCGTGCCGACAAAAAATCTGGTGAGGATAATCGGGCCAGAAACGAATGTCTTCGTCGGGGACAAGATGCTCTTCACTTGTTTATACGAGAAGTTCCAAATCGCAAGGGAAGCCAAGTTTGCCTTCCAGTACAAGAATGGGACTGTTAGCTTTGTTGATGTCGGTATGGAAAATCATGAAAATTCTTTGATTTCCTATTGAATTTCTTGTGAAAATCAGGAATAATTTGTAAACAAAATGGGACCGAAAATCTCTAGCGTCTCTAGAAAATTTTTTAATATTATCAACGTGGTATCATGATTTTCTTTAGAAAAGCAAGATGACCGATTTGCATTCGATCTAGAGAAATACCAGCGATCCTCATTTATCACAATCGACAGTTCGGATGTAGCTTCTCTGATGTGTTTTGTTCCGGTTTGGAACTCAACGCTTTGGCAAAATACGACGTTCCCTCTCAATGTTTCCAGTGAGATTTCAGAATTTCGAAACCATTTTTTTTTTGCAAAAATCACAGTATTAGTTTTTTATCGAATGTAAAAATTTCAGGTGCCATACCAGTGGACAAAGAATCGTCTCTCAAGTGAGCCCCACGACCCAGCATTTATTCAAATTTAAACTTTTGTCATTTCCGAAATATTTTTTATTCATATTGAATTTTTATTAAATCAGTTGTCCAGCGGATTCATCGCCAATAATAATTCTCCAGCGAAATTCGACAATTTCCTCGAGGCGAGTCCGAGTCCCTCATTTAGTGTCAAACTCAACGATCTCTCTCTTCAACCCTGTCAATGAGATTCAACTCATCTGCAGAGCCAACTATCCCGTCCAGTGGGTTTATAACGACGAAGCTGTGAGTTTTCAACTCAACTCATCGACATATCGACCACTTTCTTAACTAAAAAATTTAAAATGCAAATCTAACTTTGCTTTGTAGCAAAACACATCGAAAATAGGGAAAGTCCCTTGCAGTCACAGCTCATCGATGAAGAAGGTATACGAGGCAGTCTTAAACATTGACCCCATGAAAAAAGACGCTACAGGGAACTACACTTGTCGAAAGACCTTTGCATACGTACCTCAGTCTTTTGTATACATTTATGCAGTTGGTAAGGTCAAACATACCTAATATTAAAGGTCAAAAGGTCGAAGGTCAATAAATGTCACATTTACTAGGTGACGGAGAGGCAACCTTCGTAAATGAAGGTCGGCATATGCAAGTTGTGAAGCACGTGGACGACCCCAATTCAAAGGTCACACTCCCCTGTCAGGTTTCCAACCCCGAGTCCAAGCCATACTTGTTCCTTGACCATGAGGACTCGGTAAGACCTGCTTTTAAATCGAACCCCGGAATAATTCCCCACTTCCAATGGCTTCCCAATGTGGGGACTTATTTAGATTTAGCTAACGGTCTAATGTTATTTAGGAGAGGATCCAAAAGCTGGAATTAAGTAACGAATTAAAGTTCGACCCAACGATCGGCTTTCAAATGGACATTGCCGTCGTCGCCGAACCCGTTACAACCTTCATCTGTTCCATGAGTGAAAACGCAAGTACCTTCGGGGTCTTAATAACCCTTCGAAAACAAGACGGTAGTTTAAATTTTTAAATTTTAAACTGTCAATTTGACCTTTAAAATTGCAAGCATAAAATCTGACCTATGACCCCGTCATAATATTATAGGAGTGTATGCCGCGGGGGCATCGAGCAGTTTACACGAACCTCATCACAACGGGATGCTGATTTCCGTCACAGTTATTCTAATCGTTCTAGTCATGCTCCTAACTGCGGGTCTATTCGTGATGTATAAGAAGTGCCAAGAGGTTAATAGATTAATAACAATGGATTTAAATTTTTTTTGAAAATCACAGAATTTCAGAAAATTTTGAATATTTTATGATTTTTTTTTTGGAACAGGCAACAACAAAAACAGCAGACGTGAGCCAAATGGGGAACACGGCTGGGTTCTCGTCCTACGACGATGTCAGAATACAATCCGATGACAGGGAGAATATCGTCGTGGATGGAAATTATAATCGGTTTAATTAAAATTTAAAAAATTTAAATGACTCTATATATATCTGCTCAAAAGTACTGACTTTATTTCGAAATTTTATAATGCAATTTAAATTTATCATCATGTATCCCATGTCCCAATATATGCTCCTACTTTATTATCCAGCAGATCATGTACAAATAGTTTAATGGTTTAAAATAAAGGACTTGAAATGAAATGCATGTTTTTCAAACCATCGGAAAGAAGGTATTTATTTAGGGTGGGACTTTATTTCGGTAAATTCTCATTAAAACTTCCATGGAAATTAGAAAGAATGGAAAATTAAACTCTTTGATTTTTTTATCAAAATTAAAATTCGGCTGGCTTTTGGAACGGAAGTGGATTGTGCTTCGGATTTATAAAACGTTGTATATTTTGATCATACCCGATCGGTTTAATTGAAAAATGGCTGAAGGAGGTGGGAAGGACCATAGGCACGTAGGCCCTCGGCTTGAGGATGTCATGGTAAATCGTATTTTTATAAGAATATAACTAATTCTTGTCATAAACTCAAGAAATCCAAAAAAAATATAGAGGCTCCGATTTAGTTTTGGGATAAAATAGATCAAAATCCTTGAAATTTGAACACAGGTCGTCGAGAAAGTGGATGCCGTGATCGATCGACTCAGCAGTCACAAAAACGTGGAGGGTGTCATCATCTGCGATAAAGATGGTTTGTTCTTCCCTACCTACTGTTTTTAATTACAGATTTTAATTGTAATTAAATTAATGAGTTGATGCTAATTAACAATATTAATTAAGGAGCCGCAATTCAAACAACGATGGACAATACAAATACTGTGATGTATGCGGAGGGGGTTCGAAACGCGGCTATGTTGGCCACTTCTATGATCCGAGATGTGGACCCAAGCAATTCCCTTATGTATATTCGAATCGGGACTAAGAAGATGGAAATGATGGCTCATCTTGGTAATTACTTCAAAAATAATTACAAATTCCCGTTTTTTTTAAACACACCGTAGTTTCAAACGTTTCTAAAGTTGGGGAGGTATTTCGAGAGGGTAGGGTACTATTTAGGGGTATCCAATCCCCCAGACCTTGGACTATTTCGAGGGGGGTTTATTTAGATAATTCTGATAAGCGACTTATAGAAACCTTGTTATTATTGTTCACAGATCCTGACTATTTGGCAATCGTCATTCAAAGTAGGATCAAGTCCAAAAAAGACGACTAGCCCTCTCTGATTTTAATCCAAGTTTTAAATGTCTTGCACAACCAATTAAATATGTCTTTACCTGATTCTACTACTAACTGTCATGCCCATTAATTGTCAAAGTCAAGGACCCGATTTTCACAAAAATCAATAAAAGTTACTGTGATCAACTAAAAAATGACTATACTAATTTATTATCTAACCTATCAAACTATCTCTAATCTGTAGTTACATTTAAAATACTCCAAAGGCTATTCTACCGATATTTCTGGGTGGGGACTTATTCCGGAGTACCAATTTTGTACAATTACAACCTAGAAAAGAGTAAAATCAATCAAATCATTACTATATACAACTTTGAAAACGTTTATTCACTGTAATGGAACAATCGGCAGTCAGCAAATAGTGTTATTGAGGGTGGGGACTTATTTCGAAGCGGTGACTACCCGATCGAGAAGGTCGAGACGGGTTGTCGAAGGAGGAACTTCTGACTGCATTTCCCCAAGATCCGGGAATAAACTTGACCGATGGGGCATCGGAAGATTATTGGTCGGACAAGGATGTCTCCGGACGGGGTTTCATGAGCCTTCAGCTCAACTTCATTTTTAGACACTTTATCCGACCTATTAAATGACAAAACCGTAAAAACAATAAAATTCAGCCGTTTATAAATCAAAAGTGATTGTAGGATATGGAGGTGGTAGCTTAAGTCTGGGACAAAAAGAACCTGGTAGATCTGGGAGAGACAAAAAATCCAGATTTTAATACACCGGATTTCTTAAATACATCTCCTGGCCATGATTTTTTCCAACCCTCCAAATAAATAGGTGGGGATTTATTTCGGGGGAATGTATTTAAACTTAAATAGGTCCGTGACGCTTTCACCTAAATAATTCCTCCAGGTGCACTTATTTCCCCTACTTTTCAAGTTTGAATTCTCACGACAAGACTGGAGCCTGAGTACGAATTGTCTTGTCATTTTAATTTTTACTATACACTATCTAGGTAGCAGTATTATAGCTGAACTCAAAGTATTAATTAGTAATTGATTAGTCAATTTAAAATTAATAGACTATCTTATTTGAAGTCTTATTTTATCTTTAATTTGAACGTTCTTGTCCCAAACTATACTTTGAACCTCTTTAAACATTAATATTGGAATTTTTAACTATATAAAATTTGAATTGATCCAATTTACCCCGACATTTTGACAAAGATCTTATCAGCTTTCATCCCACCGATAAACCCCGTCGGTTTCTTAGGATGTGGAGTTCTTGATGTAGGTCGACATTCTGTCGATATAATGGCCGTCGCAAATATTAATATTATTATTCCAGCTACTGTCGACAACTTCATCTTGCCGCACTTTTAAACTTTAACTGCTTCCGATGTTTGAAACGTTAATTAACTTTAATTAATTAAGGATATTTAGTAGGGCAGTTCCAAAATCAAAATTTGGACTAGTTAATTTTGAATTGTTGTTAAAATTATCATTTCAATCCCGGTAAAGCAATTTTTTGAGGCAGTTCAGCAATGCCTACCAAATGGCTTATAAATGAGAACGAACCAGATTTACTTCTGCTTAAAACAGTGTAGAATCTAGAACAAGTTTTTGTACAAACTACGTAGAAATTTCGCAATGGTTGATCATTCTATGGAAAGTCCCATTCATTTATCCCACCTGCCAGAGTAATTCATCAAAAAATACCAAGAAAATACATTTCCTTTCTTTTAACTTATTATCTCAAACCAGCAATCTGGAAATTATTATCATTACAATATTTTTTACATTAAAATGTGCGGTTTAGGACTGTAAACAGGACTAAAGCCCCCGGTGTTACTCCCCCAAGCTTTGCTATAGAAAAGAATAAAAAAATGATGCAGACGCACATTAAGAAAGTGTGAAGCTACAAACGAAATAAGACGTCAAATAACATGTCGTTGTCTGACACGTAGGGTTCTTTTATACAAGAATCTCACATTAGCCCAATCATAGAGTGAAAGCATATAAATCGTTGACGGGCACTTGCCCGTATAATAAGGATCCGACGGACGGACGGTCAGAGTAAAGCCATAAAACAGTTCCACAGTGAATAATTAATGCCATTGATGATTTTAAGGGTTTAGGGTTAATGACTAAATACTTCATTATCGGTAATTTTTGAGATCATTCTATATAGTGCAGAATTTTAAAGAATAACTCCCCCGGGGGTTAAATCAACATTTACGACAGTTCACGTTCTCAGATCTTAAAAACATCAATCTCACTTCAAACTGTTCATACATGGTTCTCACGCTTTTCAAACACATGTCAAGTTGCAAACAACATCGAATGGAGAGTAACTACACAGAAATAGTATCTACTGTCCAGTAACTCATAATTTTATTGGCAGACATTCATTTATATTGAAACATTATAATAATTGGAATATTTTATTGTCTTTGATCTAAAGTACATCAAAATCAATGATATTCAACTGATGTAGACCCTCAAGATGGCAAATAACTGCCATAACTAAAGTACAAAAGCAGTATGAAGGCAAACTCGTATCAATGTCAATGTCAATGATACTTCTACGATTTCAGGATCGTTATATACAAAACAAACCTCTCAACATGAACGTATCTATCTCTATTACAGTATGTAAATTAATTTCTTGTATTTCCAGATTTTGATCCTAAAACCTACTATATTTTCTGTATTTTTGTGTAAATGTTAGAAATTCATCGGATTCATAAACTGTCTAGCTATTTAAACTCCTCAATCTCCAAATAGCCAACGGACTGAAACTATCAAACAGATAAGCTAGACAAAAGCATCTATTTCCAAACACTGTTGTCTCTAAATAAATCCCCCCTCGAAATAAACGACACACAAACTTGAATAAAAGACAACTCCGGAGAGATCTAATGACAGAAATAACATTGATTAGAGGGGTATTCGGAGAACTCATTACCGTCAATTCATTACAAAAACAAACTCATTACCGCATAACTCATTACCATCGATCCCTAGGTCCATACCATCAGTATAAAAATCCATGCAACCCACAATCCATATTTCAAATTCATTACTGGTTTCTCACCCTTTTTAAATCGTGTTTATTGCCCACTATTTTAACACAATCATCCCAATTCCAAATAATTATTGCAAGGGACTTGAATCCCAAAACAAGTATCAATCGATTTTTTGCCTACAAAACATCTAATTAACCAGGATTACCATAAAGGGACGTGAGCTACATATCCTACTCCAAATTAGATTAGCCGAACATAATTTTTAATCGCTTTGAAGGCAATATAAAATGTACTTTATGGGACTGGTTGAGGGCTGGAATTGTAAATATTGTAATGAGACCTCAGTTAGATATCCATATTTTTTACTATATTTTATTCTAATGATGATGTCTTGTTAATTCTGAATGTCAAGGATTCATTACCTAAAAAAATTCATGTCGCCCCTCCGCCCAAATAAACAATAAATCCTCGACTCATCGGCATATCAGTTCTTGGGATTTGTGATTTTTAATTTAGTTTGGATTTTAATCGTCAAAATATGCAATTATTTCACATGGAATATTTTACTCGTCCTTGAACTTGCAATTTGCAAAACAATAACACAAGGGAACCCCACGTGTCAAGTTAAGATCACTTAAACATAACATTGATTTGTTAGTGCTAATGAGATAGAAGGACATTGGACGATTGGATCGACAGGTTTTTTTGTATCTCGTCCATTGTACAGAATCAGAACACATTCTCGTAACTTACACCTTACAGTCAAATTATTATGGAAATTTTAATGAAATGATCTCCTTCAACTTAACCTTTTCGCCATCATATACACTATGACATATTACAAAGATATAGGGAATAAAGATCAGGATATAGTTTGTAATGTAAAACCTAAATAAGTCCCCAACCCTGATGATGTGATGATGGGATTCTTTTGAAGGAACACACCTGAAAGGATGGGGACTTATTTAGAGGTATCTTATGACAAGATGATAATAATTACTATAGTAGGGCGAAAGTAATGCAGTATAGGATGAATGCTCTGTTTATCATTCAAGAGCAATTATTTGTCCATGATCTTCAACTTGTAACTTTAATCACGGTTATGTTATAAGTTGCATTACCCTTCTGCTGTAGAATATTTATCTTTAGTTTGTCAGTTTATTAGGATTGTCAACGATTTGTCTGGATTGTAATACGAAAACCGCAATTAAAAAAATTAGAAATGTTGGTGCACCGACATGTTGTAAAAATAATCGTGTAAAAGTGTGTATATGATTCATACTAAACATTCTGACAAAAATTGTGTTTGTGTTAAAGTACATGGATTTTCGGATTCCGTTCCTTTTATTCAGGATTTTAATAAGAATCCTTGTGCATGGTATTGTGCCAAATATTGAAAGTTTGTCGAATTTTGACAGGCCTGAGTTCAAAGTTTACGTCTTGTCCTATGATGCAAGTGCATCCAATTGCCATAAATTGACAAGGATATTTAGTGTTTTAAGTCGGAGTCGTTTTAAGTGCAAAAATAAATTTGTATCATTTATCGATTAAACTTCGTCTTTGCGTATTATTTAAAAACTATGTAACATTTGTTGTTTTAATATATTTAAAACATAAGTTTTTTGTTTCAAAGTTTCTTAGAATCCTCATCACCTTGAATCAGAACCTAAAAATAACTTTCTATAATAATCCCCGTTTAAACTTCAAAACCAGTGAATATAAAAATTCCGACAATAAATGTTCTTAACAAAAAAAATCAATCGTTTTACACAAGTAAAGATATCCAAGTTCAGTAAGTATTATTTAGAAGCCTTAAAATCGCTATCAGTAAAACACTCTTTTGTTATATAGAATAGAAACGACCAATCATTTCGGGTTAACACCTCAAATAGCCTCAAACATTGGGACACTATTTGACGAATTTAATCAGAATTAAGCAAATCTGAAATCAAATCCTGAGCCCAGTATCATTCTAATGTCATCTCAAAAATAAAATCCGAAATTTGGCCTCAATTGCTTAAGTGCAATTAAAATCAAAATTCAATTAACCTCAAAAACCAGTTAAAAAATCAGTCACGTTTGTAGAATTTTTACACAATCCTTATAATATAGTCTGTCTTAAAACTAAAAAGTAGCCCCTCGGATCATCCGGCGGGGGCGGGGGCAGTCTGAGCCTGCCCCGGTTGCCCCACCCCCTGAGGGTGCCCAGGAGCGAGGGGTGGGGGCATAAAGAGGGCGATTTCGGGTATATCTCCCAATTCTAGATGATGGTCCAAGTCCTCTTCCTCTCGTCTCCTCTTCCGGCAGAGGAAGGTCCAGACGAGGAGGACTTGGAGGAGGAAGATGAGGACAAGAGAGAAGTTGAAGACGTGTTGGTAGAAGAAGTTGTCATTGTTGTTGTTGTTATTGTTGTTGTTGTGGTTCGAGAACTTTGAGTTGATGAGGAACCGGACGTAGTCCTCGTAAAGAGACGAGTTGACGTTCCGGTAGTCCAGATTTGATGAGAAAAACGTCTCATTGGAATTGGAACTTGGACTGTCCAAGTAATTTGTCAAAACACTGCTGGAAATTTAGAGAGAAATCAATTAGTTTAAGGTTTTGAGTGCAAAAAGATACTGGATTTATTGAAATTATAATCCCTGGGGCTCTATTTCGGGGTCGGGTGGGTTTTTATTCCGGGAGAAAGCAACCTTTTCTGTAGATTCAAAATCTATAATTGAAATTAACTCCGAGATTCTACGGTTTTTTGTGGTTTTTAGCGAATAAATATGCTCGATTTCTTACTTAAAAAGCGGTATCTTTCCCAATCCAACTCCATCCTTCTCTGTTCGGTTGAATCCTTTGAATAACATCCGGTGCATTGTGCAATCGAGTTCACAAAAATAATTACTATTCCCTAATTAGCAATTAATTTAAAGGCCTTTAAAATTAAAACTCAGAAATTCGATGGTCACTAATTTGAGGTCCTCGTGATTAAATTCAAATTCAAATACTGAAAAACCACACCGGTTTCTGACTTTTTTTAAGGATTCTGGTATGATATTGTTCGGTTCTTCTGTCGCCGAAACAAATTAAAAACTGACCCGTCTCTTGACTCCATGTAAATTGTGAATGAAATTAAATCAGTGGCAATGCCACTCTAAACATTTCGGACTCATTCCATACATTTATTTTTAAAAAAATCCAGAATCCAGCCACTTGTGTTTCTATTGTACATTCTTATGACAATAAGCTCATAAATATTCCATATTCTAGGAGTTTTAACCTTAAAATCCCTTAAGGTCTAAATCCATGTCCTCAAGTCTACCATTCTATTTCATGGGTTTTTAACCGTGGAAATATATTGTAGGGAAAAGGTTCTATATTTAATCTATAATCCCTGCCCAGGACTTGTAAACGCTCCCAGACAGCAGACTCAAGACGTTTAACTCAAAGGACCTTTTATTACTTGTCCAAGGGATGGTTCATAAAAAAACTTAATTTTAAATAAGTTATTTGTACTCGTAAGTCGTAACAAAAGACACATAGAAATCTATAACATTAAATGCCCAGTTTAAAAATTATAAGATTTACGAAAATCGAAGTTCATGTTCAACTCTACCTGATTTTACTGTATTTAAGTGGAAAAAATCGGCAAATTTGACAATTTCAGGACAAAAACAAGAAATTGACAAATTTTCTGATTTCCCGACTTTCCAATAAAATTCCCGATAACGTAATTTCCTATTTTATTTCACCAGTACGAGAGTCGTATAGACATTTCAGATCACACAATCAGTTGCATTAAGACATATTTTATGGCCAGCTCCCACTGCCAAGGAATAACCTTACACCTTTTAACCTCTTTTGTTCCGTTGGAGCCGGTGGTTGCGGTCTTGGTCCTATTAACCTTCTCCAAGCCCGTCAGAGGCAATTTACATCCTTCATTTAAGAAATTTATATCTATCTGAGGAACAATTTACTCAGACGAAATTTTTAAAATTTCCACATCAATTTATTTAATCCCAGCATAACTTAAGTGTTTGAAGTGTAAAAAATTAATCTGTTGTAAATCGTGCATAATTCATCCCACTCGCTAATTTGTTATTGGACTCAAGGCTTCCAGCCCTGTTCTGATCTAGTTAATGCCAACTCTTGTACCCGATCCACCAGAGGCACCGAAATAAAACCACCTGGGCACTTATTTCGGGAAATATACCTTCCCCAATATCTTAGGGACTTATTTCAGTAGATCTACTATAGTAGAAATTGCAGCATTCAATCCAAATTAACTCATTTCACTTTCATTCATACTTATTTTTTTCAAATCAAAACATGCAATGTTGCCTTAATTAATTAGCTAAATTGGTTCGTAATTACGAAAAATTTGAGGTTCTTTGACAACCCCTATCTTTTCATCATTCTATTTACAGGGATTTAAGCGAGGGTTATTTTCCAAACCCAGATACAATATAGTTATTCCGGGGGTGGGGAGCTTATTTGGATTAATAAGTTATTTTACTACACAGATTTTACTATTCTTCGGTGCAGTAATATGGGCTTGTAGACACATTTCGGAGTCCTCGTGCCAAGGGAAAGTTAAGAACCCGGAACGGATAAACCGAGTTGTAAATGACCACCAAAGAATTCCATAAAAATGAGACTCAACGATCCAAACATACATGAAGTTGTAGTAAGACACAGTAGGGCTACATTTATATTTTATATTCGCGTAGCTATACATTATATAGATAAATTTGGCTATATACGAACAGTTTTTCTGCTTAAGAGCCGTGGAAGATTTATTTTTTTCGAACGGGGAAATGTTGCATGTGCACTATTCCACTGTTACACATTTTTACGGACTCAACAACAAGCTTTCTCTTAAAAAAACAGTGGACTAAAGGGCAAAAATTATACGTCTTGCCCCGTCGGGTTTTCGGAGCTTGAATTGTCGATAAAATCGACGTCTGGATAGACAACAACATCCTCGTCTCTAGGTATCCCGAAGGCTTGGAGTTTAGGAAGTAGGTTGGCTTTTTTGTGAAGCATTCGCTAAGGATGGATGGAGATTTGTAGCTTAATCGATTAACCTAACCTCTCCCAACCGGGTTTTATCTCCCGTTTGGAACCATGGACCGTAGTTTGTAAAAAATATTTTGTTGGGATAGTCTCCCTAAATCTCCCGAAATAAATCCCCAGCAGAGATAATGTAAGCTTAACCCTGGGATGGGGACTTATTTAAAAAATTGTACATGGGGGTGGGGACTTATTTAGGGAGTGCTGAGAGGATTTAAGAATTGTCAACTGCTCAACGAAGCAGGGAAATGAGGCGATAGATCTCCCCTAAATAGTTGCAAGTCAATTTCAGCGCTATAAATCGCTATTTCTGCCGGGTGCAGAATTCCAGTCCGATTCCGCATTCTCAGAATTGCATTCGACTTCTGGGCCTCAAAATTGGGTATAAAAAGATGTACAGCATACAATTTATCTAACTGTAATTAATCTTAATTAGATTCAATTAAATTGAACAATGATCCGTTAGTTAAATCAACTCAAACTGATTTTTTGAAGAATAACAAAGTCCAAGCATTTAATTTTATCATTTACACCGATATCAAAGTCAAAATATTTAACTTCAGACGTTTTATTTTTGCTAACAATTCTCAGATAAATACTCCGCTGTGTATGTAGTTATTTTCCAATTTAAACGAAAATTCATTTAAAAAAACGAATCAACTCACCCATTTATCAGTTAGAAAAACCCCAGAAAACGGGGGTTATGATATAAACCCCGGAAACATCATCTAACATCTCAATTGCTCTTGAATATTACGAAAAATATGACTATTGTTTGGATGAGGGGGAGGATGAAATATAGGAGCTAAAGTGTATTAAGACGGAATCATTAAGATCAGCAAATTCTGGCCAATAAATCCCCTTCAGAGACAATACATTATTCTTATCAGCCACAAGCAGCGATTTCCAAGCTTGTCTTTCTCAGATCCAAGTTTATACGGTAAAAGATTGAAATAAGATCCCCTAAATAACTCCCCACCCCGCAATAACAGTAGCTCAGACCGGTATAGGAACGAGGATCGAAAACATGTCATTGGAAATACTTAAAACAAATTCCGGTGGAGTTATGTTTTCAAATCTCATTGTTATACCGGCCTAAGTTACCCTTATTACGGGGGGTGGGGAGTTATTTCAATACTTTTGCCATACATTGATAACTTCACAATTGAATAGAAACAGAACCAGATCAACCGAACGGGGCATTGAGGCTTGTTGAGTTAAATATTAGTTCGAGGCAGTACTATTATAACAGTACAAATACTATAATCAACTGAAGGACTATAATTCAGTAAGTTTTTTTCCTCAGAACGACTTAGCTAATGAGTTAATCAATTAGTAGTGAGTAGATTTAAGCATTGGTTAGAACTGACATCGATTTCTTCAAGATATAGAGGCTGTGATTTTTGTTTGGGACAGCCAATGAACTTACAAAAGTAAGAGGTACCGAAAACGATGTTATGTCATGTCCTACAATTAAATCAGAGCCTCAATAGTACGATAAAAATTTCTAAAGACATAAAGGCCGTTAAAGGTCAGATTGGCCAAGGATCAAAGGTCACAGACCTAGACGTTCAAGTTACAAATCAAAATCAACAATGGATCATCAAAATCAGGATCAATTGAGGCACAATCAGATGAACAAATCAAAGGCTCTAATCCCCTCGGTATTTCGTGTCAGAGTCAATCTGTCAAGAACCTCTCCTTCAGATTTATCAAAGAAATTCGATAAAACCCTTGTTACGTAAAACCTGTGAAAATCACGATTTTCTTGAAAATCAGGACCTGGAAATTTTATGAAATTTTTAAAATTCTAAACAGGGATGGAAATTGTTGAGTCTGATTTCCTACGGCCCTTGTATCCTTTCAGAAGGATTTCCTTTGTCAGTTTTGGGGATGGTGATTGGGGATGGTGATAGGCCCTGTTGTCATCGTGCCAAATAAAAGTCAATATGTATTATGGCTAACGTGACCAACACCAACAATCGACTTCCTATGTATCTATATACTGACATAACAAATGTAGCCTCTTCGGCTATTCACAAAATCCCTATATAGTGTTACACACCGAAATAAGGATCTCAATCTAAAACACCGAAATAAGGATCATCAGGGCTAAGCTATAATGGGTGACTTTCCTAATCTCCAATCTCACAAAATCTTGTCAGATAAAACTTTAGAGATTTCTCGTAAAAACTCTCAGAGTTTCTCCAATTTTTTCTAAACTTATCAACATTACAATAAGCTATTTTTTGTTGCAACAAATACTAAATGATTTGTTTTCCGACTCTGTAATCTGATTATCTAATCCTTAAAATTAAATCCTTACAGTTCTTTTAAAAGGAAGCATCATTTAATATTCTATAAAAATACATTTTTGAAGTTATTGGACTAATTCTATTTTCTGGAAAGTAATTCATTACTTTTTGGTCCCAAACTAAAATCAGAGCCTCCATAACAGTTATGAAATAAGTGCTTTGAATCCCAGCGTCGTCGTCGGCAAATTTGCAGTTAAAACAGGACCGTCAAAAACATTACTGCAATCCCTGTTAAATTTAATGGCTCCTTAAATTATTAGGAATAATGCAAAGCTCCACCTTAATATTACTCCATGCTCGTGTTTAAAAGCAATTAACGCGTTCTTTGACTTTCTTATCCATTGTAGGAGGAATAACAGTAATCTATCCTTGCAGCCAGTAATTTCGGCAAGTAAACAGAGGATTGCAAAGGACAATAAACAATTGCAAACGCATGTCAGAAGAGGGTGAAAGAAACAAGAAACAATACTATAAATACCATTTAATATTGTCGTCCGGCAAATGAGAGTCATTTTATATAAAATCTCAAATTTCCCCAACCATAGAGCAAACGAATAGCCTGTTTAATAGCACGTGACCAAGAGTAAAGAAGCCTTGCACGTGACTCTAGCTTTGCAACGATGTAGTACACTTATGCAGGGTTGCTATTTTTGCAAAAAATGTGACCTTTGACCTTCACAGCCTTAAACTAACTTGGACTCCGCTGGTAGCTCAAAAAATAATTTCAAAATATTAACAGTTTGTGTTAAAGTACAGACAGACAGACAGACACGGTAAAGGCATTAAAGGCTTTCCCCTTTAATAAAGCATTTATTTACAGCCGATTCCACCGTTCACTGTTATTGGTCGCTTGACTAAGCGATAGTAGTTAAAATGGTAATAATAATATACCTCCATGCAAGGGATTTAATCTACAGTCCGTAGCCATACAAATTGAACAAATACAAATGCAAGAATGATATAGATAGAAGCTTCTGACAAAACACAAACAACTTTGTATTCCAAAGAAAATGAGGTGAAGATTGCAGGAATGGGTTTGCAGACGATTTATTGTTCCGAAATATAGATTGTATATGATTAGAACCAATAATTACGTCAAGGGGTTGTTCAGATTTTTGTTTACGGAAATAGGTATATTACAATAGGTGGTAAAAGTAGTTTTTGAATATTATAATTACATACAGGTCCAATTACAATTTTTTATTAACTCCAGTGCATTTTTTAGCTGAAAAACTCCCAAAATCAAATCTTTTTATAAAAATCGACATAACTTATGAACAGCTCCTTAAAACCCCCCAATTTTTTTTACAAATTGCTCTTTCATAGCTCATCTATGCCTCAGACGAGGTTGTAAAAGATTTCCTTAAAGCGTTTTGAGCATTTGAACAGTTTTAAAGAGAAGAGGCTTAAATTGCATCGTCACACCCACAAAAATCTTGATGAAAAGAAGTCGCCTTATATTCTCTCGAGAGATTCTATCCTATATTGCAGAGCAGAGTCAGAGAAGAACCTAATAATAGTCGAGAGCCTTAATTGCACATTTGTTTTTATTTTTTAAAAGGCAGCCCATTTCTAAAGCACTGTTTTCTATAGCTTTTGCTTTCGTTCAAACAATTGAGATTTAAAAGCCGCAAGAGTAATGATCACTTTAAATATACAAGGGATTGTAAATAGTAGATTGTAATTGTCAGAGATTTGCAGCTGCAGTTGCAACTCTGCAATTTACTCGAAAAAACAAACCAGGGAATTTTTAGTTGGGAACAAGTTAAGGACGATTGTAATGATAATATTTGTGGATTTTTTTCTTAAATTTGCAAGTGCATAACTCGTTGATGTTTGGGAATTCCGAGTTATAATAATATGATCTCATTTTAGGTGTAAATTTCATCTTTTTACAGGCCCAATTGTAGACACAAAAACATAATGCAGCCAAAGAAAAATTCAAGACATCTATAAGTGAAACGAAAAACATGTGCTTCAATTGTTAGCAAAAATGACCCCGAAATCAGGATTTTTCATAAATTTTTAACCTACCACATTTCAAAAATGAAATATTCACAGTCTAATCCTAGTATTTTAACGTGATTCCTAATTAAAATTCTGTAAATAACAAAAAACTGCAGTTTAAACTAATAAATATACTTGTACAGTCAACGAATCTAAGCAGAATTGATAAAAAAATTCCTTCAAATATTAGTAAAAATGACCCTCAAGTCAGAATTTTTCCACATTTTTAGAATTTTAATTTGAACATCTATTCAAATCTTCAAGCTAGCACAATTTAAACCCTAAAACCGCCTGTAATCATAATATTTCAGACGGTTCTTGTCCTTAATTCCCTAAATTCAGCAAAAAATAACTGCAGTTTAAAGTTTAAACTAATAAAGTGATAAAATTCGGTCGAAAATAGGCATGAGTCACTTCTAAGAGCTTTCCTATTAAAATTTTAAAAACTCGGTTGTTGCGGAATAATTCCCCGCAACTGAGACTGAATCCTAATAAATTAGCACAAATGACATGGACGGAGACACGGTTTCCAAGTTATCTCTCGGGTATAAAACCCTATACTCTAGATGGAAACTGTTATATGCATCTCCGATATAATTTTAAGTATTAATTAAATTAGAGATGTTTTTAATGTTCTAAGAGAGAAGTCAGGGCAGAGGCCCATAATATATTATTTGTTCCTCTATAGAGGTAATATATAGATACCACAAAGAATTTAATAGATCCCCATGGGCTTGTATTTTATAAAACGCTGGAACTACGATAGCTTTTATTTCGGGGTGGCCTTGAATTCTAAATGAGCTAAGCGTTTTTATTGTGAAGAATTAACAAATATATGAACATAAACGATTAAAAAATTAATAACTCAATTTCATTTTGCATTGTTTAAAAAATCATCAAAATTGTGATTTTCAAACCCGTATAAAACAACGAATTCAATTCGATTTTAAATTTTTTTAGTGTGATGATTTTAGTTTTATATGATTTTTGATTCTCCGCAATTTTCCAAACACATCAATCATAAAATTAGGCTATTTTTTCATATTACAAAAATCGGAGATTCCGGTTCGCGGGACTTCCCTTGTAAGATTTGCTAGCTTGTTTTAAACCCCACAAAAGGGTGGGCTTGTTTTTCGGGGTATGGGGATTTATTTCAGGATTTTAAGTAGACATAGGAATGAGGACGATCAAGATCGTAAAGTTTTTTCTCCTAAGTTTTATTAGTAAGTTCTGGAAATGACAAAGGAGAGCAAAAGCTCTCGTCTCTTCTTCTGTCTCTGTCAGTTGCATCTTCCGCTTAAAATATCTCATCCCACCACGTACAGCCACGGTTCATAAATTAGAACCCGAACCGACCCCACAGCTAACATAATTAAAATTCACTCGATTTATCTTATATCAACTCAACCCACATAGTTCTAACTCCAGCTTCTTGGGAATGGAGGTTTAACTTTTAAGTAGTTTGAAAACATTTTTTTTATGCAAAAAACGTCTAGCGATTAGTCAAGGATTGAACGTTTAGTCTGATCTTTAAAAATTGATTTTATTATAGAGGTACTGACCTAAGGCAAGGAAAAAAGTAGCTTAAATTGAGCTGTAATACTTAATTTTCTTCATATCTCGTTCCTTTTTACCCCAAAATGATCCGATGCTTTTCACCCCAAAATCCAAAACAGTCGAGTTCATTTTTAACCCAGAATGCTCTTTTTACCCCAAAATCCTCTGGTTCGTTTTAAAAAGCTCGGTTCATTTTTACCCCAATAAGTCCCTCGTCTGGTTTTACCCAAGAACCTGGTTCGGTTTTAACCTCAAAATGCTCTCCTTTGTTGTTACCCCAAAACATTGGATGATTGGATACAACAACAAAACAGGAATATGCAAAAACTGTTTTGCATTTTTAACTGAAAAACTTGGAGGATAGACAGTTCATGATTGTCCATTATCCGTTTTTTTTCCAAAACACCCTTGTGGAAGAACTAGGATATCAAATCCGCAATAAAATTAGAATAATAAGGAAACGGTTGGCCAAGGAATGAAACATTCGGGCAGGAGAACCGGTTGGAGAGGCTGGACAATAAATCGGGGTGTGAAACAAGTGGGGGTCATTAAGATGATAATATGGGATGATTAATGAGATTACTGAGGAAATTAGTTGCCCGATATGTCATCCACTCCCAGGGCCCTTGTAACACATATTATAAGCCCTTATATCCTTAAAATATATATATTCCACATTATACCAAAGATCTCTGGAAAGTGTTGAGACTCTGAGACTTGATTTACGGAGCTCCAAAACCGTTACTGTTCCTCCAAGTGGTCCTTATATATAGTGGTCGGTGGTGGTAGTCCTTCCTTATATATAATATAAAATATAAACTGCATCAACCGCCCTATGGGCCTCTATATAGGGGCAGAAAACACTTAACTGCAGAGGCAGAAACCTACCACAAGGAAAAGAAAGTTGGCCAAAGAAACTTTAACGGTCCTTACCAACATCTCAAGTGTGTAATAGTTATTCCGGCTCGTTTACAAACCACTCTTATGTTTTTGCTAATTTTTAGTTGTAAAAATTAAAATTGGAAAAATTGGAAATTTGGCAATTATTTGAATTTAATGCTTTAGATCAACGAAGGGCTGTATGCACTCCGAAAATCTTGGTCCTGGGCCCGGTTTTAGGAATTGGGGTCTTCAAATTTGTACAGGGTATTTTTACATGTTCGTACAAAATCTATCTAATAAAATCTTGTAAAAATTAATTGCACTTTGAATCATATAATAACGTTTTGTTATTCAAGACAGACTAACAAATCATCAGAAATCAAGCACAAGCTTTTGAAAATTAAATTACATGAAAAAAATGCATAGAAATACAAGATTGGATTTCAAATTTTAAAACGGCTCTTTTTTAAACTTTATTAAAATCCGGGGTTAAAGTTCTAATTTTCTAAAATTGACCTCTCTTTTTCGGATTTTTCAACCGGGTAAAACAACAAGACCAATCTGCGCATTTTAAAACTAATGAAATTCAACATTGGAAGCAACTGTTTTAAAACCCGAATCCGGGTTAAAGTCCCTATATCATGGGAAATTCTGTGCAAAACCTCGGATTTTTTTCGGATTTTTTACAAAAAATCCGGGTAACACGGGGTTTCTGAACGGACCTGGAATAAATTCCGGAATAGAACCATTTATTACTATTATATTCTATAGAATCGTGGGATATCTCTATCCTCCTATCGATAGAACAAAGGACGGACTTGCTGGACTCATTTCAGGCATTTTGAATGCAGAGCACAAGGAAGGGCCTCCTTACTGACTTCCTAACTACCTTCCGTCCCAACAGCCTCGCAATTGATTCAAGTCCGGCTCTCTAGGGCCGTAATCCCGTCGACAAATTGGCGAATTCGACACCAACTTTTTCGACAGGAATTTACAAAAAAAATTGAGGTTTAAAATCCTTAAAACTACGTCCATTTCACATTTGTAGTCCTATCCGGCACTTTAGGAACCTTTTATTTGCTATTTTAAGGCTGTTAGAGTGTAGAGATTGAAATTTGAATTCGTGGTGGATGTGGATATGAGATGAGTTTAAAACAACTTGTGGACTCATGGTCGGATGTATCATAAAAAGATCTGTAAGCATGTAATAGGAATCGGGTATTTGAGGTTTTAAAATCCGAATTATAGAGGCTGTGATTTTGATTTGGGATAAAAATTATTCCTGCAGGCATTACTTCATGTTCGGATAATCGAGTGTTTGAGGCTCTAACATCCTAATTATAGAGGCTGTGATTTTAATTTGGGATAAAAATTAGTCCTGAAATCCAATTCGTGCATCGGCTAGCGTAATTACATATGCCGTGTGCGTCATTTTTTTCAGATCAGGCTTATTTAGGGTGAGGATTTATTTCGGGAGATTACACACTGCAATTAAATTTCAATAATTGGGGGTTCTTTTTTAAATTATTCATTAAAAGTACCTTACTTCAGCCTAATCCTTGTAAATTACTAGAATTACGCGTAATTGTTCTTCATCCCCCAAGGGTTTTCAAATCCTGGTTCAATTCCGAATTCTAGACTCTAAAATTTCTAGTTCTAGGCAGTTTTAAATTTTAAGTTCCTAATTTCGAATTACCATCGGCTTGTTCAGAATTAGGGAAGTAAGGTAAATCTCGGCAGGAGCTCTATAATAAGTAGCTTTAATATTTTTGAAGGATTAGAGATGTACTTACAAGAATCACAATTGGGCTGAATTATGAATGAGACTGAATTAGGTGATGTAATTTTGTCGTAAATTGGATGTAAAAATGACGAGTAAAATTATGTCAATACACTTCTGACCTCTTAACCTCTCCAAAAAGTTTGATCTAATTACAAGAGAGTTAATTATGAGTTTTATCTTAATAATTTTGTAAAAAATTTAATCCTCTTTCAATTACGCTGCTTTCATAGAATAAGCGACAGGGATCCAGTTTTTTTGGAATTTCAGCTACTATAGTATTCTTATAAAAGTTGGAGAGGAAGAAGAACAACCCTAATTCTAATTAATACTGTATTCGTAAGACTCAATAGGAATCAAAACATCCTCAAAATCTAGTCAGGCAGGAAGGCAAGAGTTTAAAGGGGACTACGATCGTCAAGCAGTCTGCTAGAGACATGATGCTCTCTCTTGAGAACTCTCCCGAGTTACTCGGTGAAGACAAGTTCCGACAGGAAGACAAGTTCCGAGCTGAGGTCGGACCTCAGCTCGGAACTTGACCTCAGCTCGGAACTTGTCTTCCTGTCGGAACTTGTCTTCACCGAGTAACTCGGGAGAGTTCTCAAGAGAGAGCATCATGTCTCTAGCAGACTGCTTGACGATCGTAGTCCCCTTTAAACTCTTGCCTTCCTGACATACCTTGAATAACATCGTTTTGTTATTCAAGTTATGAAGACAGACTACTCAAAATCCCTAATTTCCAGTTTTTCAAAGAAGAAACTCCTGTTCTGGTTTGTGAAAATAAAAGAGATATCAAGCTTAAGTGAATTAAAATGATTGAAAATGGAATTTATGAATTAAAAAAAATCTAAAAAAATCACAGAATGGAACCTTTTCGGTTGATAATCGCTCCGTTTTTTGTCATTTTTCTACGCATTTAAACTCAAAACCGATATAAACTCACACACTGGATTGATCTTAAATTTTTCGTTAGTCTTGTATTCACTCCATACATGAGATCCAGCAACCTTTTATTAAGTGTTGAAAACACTTTATGCGAATGACCAATCCGTCTGTCTGTCCGTCTGTCTGTCTGTCTGTCTGTCGGTGCGATAACTGGCGAACGGCTTGACCTACGGTCACCAAACTTTGTACACTTGTTCCTTGGGTCATGAGTGAGGCTAAGTTCGAACTTGGGTCAAATCGGTCACACCCCCTGTCCCCCATAAATTAACCCCCCCCCAAAAAATGATTAAATCAGTTCAAAGTCCTTACTCATTTTAAAACTGCCGCTTAGTTAGTTTACATTACACTCTATGTCTATTATCTATACATGATAATACCCTAAAACTACATTTCAGAGTGCGAAACCGGGGATTTTTGGGGGAAATTGAGATATATGGTTTAAACGATTCTCATGAGTAATAGAACATCTTTGACGTATACGGGACCACTCCCACTGACACCAGGGTGCGAAACCTGATGTTTTCAACACTTGGTTACGCCCGTTACATCGGTTTATTTTCTATGTAATTCATTAGATATTTTGTATTGTTTTATAAGGTTCCTCTTGCTTAATTATAAACTTTAAATTTTTTTTGTGAGACAATGGTGCTTCTAAAACACGAAATAGTTTAAAATCTACAAATGGGTGAGCTAATCAGGGGGGGGGGGGGTTATTTTCTGGATTTTCAAGTCAAATCCGTCTTAACAATGCGAGAAGTTCCCTTGCACACTTATTTCCCCCGGATTCAGATGCCCCATATGCCCCATGTAGTTCCTACCGCTGGGGTCAATTTGCCCCTGTTTTGTCCTGGAGAATAAGAGAGTTAGTTACGGAAATGAAAGCATCTTCCTTGTCCATTGAAACTGAATCTCTCTCCGGAGGTTCTAAAAGATGACTTAAAGGAGCAAAGTTTGAACGTTATTCTGTGGCTTCGTCTTGAGCTTTCTTTGAGAAATCTTAAGGATTTTGATCTCTCTCTATAGGAATTCCAAATTTGTCTAGCTCTTTTAGAGTTCTAGACATGATAGTCTATATATAACAGAGTCAGTAGTGGATTTGGTTTGGTTGAAGAGTCAGTTGTGGTGGTGAGGGCAAGGCAGTCCTTGTTGTGCTACTCACGATTCACCAACTCCCTCCTGTAAAAATACAGGGATTTCGAGGCAGATTTACCCGAAACCGGGATTTTAGCCGGAGGAACACCGGGTAGCAGGAAGCTAGGGTTCTTAGTTCTTGGGCCCTTTAATGCCTATACAAGGCAGAGTCACGGAAGACAAGTGCTTCATTTAGTCGGGAAGATCGGGAGGGGGATCAGCTAGAATTTATCAGGAAATTTTTTTTCGAATTTCGAAATAGGGGTAAAATTCGGGAAATGTGAGATTTTGGGGTTTAAATACTTGCGTGGGGTTTAACTTTGTCGGGTTTATTTAATAAGGAGTTAAGGACCACATTCCCTACTTAAATACAAACTGATATTACTCTTCATAAAGTTCGAATTCCACATCTGGAGTCTTCTGAAAATTTTTATAACTCCGACAATTAAAAAAGTTGGCTTATAATTCCGGAGTATTAGATAATTGTAGGTGTTTGTTTTGAAATCAAGACATTAAATCCCCGAAATAAGTCCGTGCAAAGGATTTTTGATATGTAGTTGTGAATCCCATAACTGAGATCTACGATATTTAAAGGACAAAATAACTTTAACTGTTTAGTGTATTAGATTTAGCAAGAACTCTACAAGAGAATTTGAAGGACCTCATTCCCTCAATAAATCTCCATGTGTAAGGAACTTAATGTTCCTTAGGTTTGTTAAAATTACAATTCCACCCCCGGAATAAGTCCCCACCCTTTCTAAGATTTCACAGACATATACCCAAATCCCCTAGGGAATCATAACCTTCTCTACGGTACATTATCCTTCAAACTTGGTTCGGTTTTTTATTTCCTTGACTTGGTTAAAGGTTAAACGATCCAAAACGGAACGTTTGGGCCGGGTTCTTGGATTCCATAATAACCGGTCCCGGTGTTATGATATTCTAATTTCACTATTTTAGAGATATTTTGCCAAAAAAAATAAAATTCTGTGTATAATTTGAGGCTTACTATAGCCCTTAAACACAACCGTGCAGTTTAAGTGCAACCGATAACCGGTACCAGTAACAGTTGGAACTAATTAAGATAAACGGATTCACGGTGTTTTGGAATTTCAGTTCTGAACCTGAAAGTGCATCGTTAGTTCTACTCAAATTGACACTTTTTGACTGTATTTCGAAATTTTGAATTTGAAGCTTCAAAATTTTGAATAGTGATGACAATGCAGCTGGAATATTAAGGCTAACGTGGGCATAATTTGAAGAACAAATAAATCTGTTTTCGAAACTGTTTTTGAACACTCGGAATTCTTTGGTTTATCAGTAGTCCATAGTCTCATTTCCTACACCCACAACTAATTGATCTTAATTTCATCAAGCCAGTACATTGAGTACATATACACCTGGAACATCATATTACGGAATACACATGGAGCATGGAAAAATTACTTCAGAAATTCCGGACTTTTGGAACTAATTATTCATAAATCAGTGACTTTAGGTTTTTATTAACCTGCTAACTGCAAAGTGTTCACCTCTTCTACATTGTGAATTGGATACATTTAAAACGTTAATACTTGGACATCCTATCTATAAGGTAAGATATTTTGCTCACCTTTGGGAGTTTATTCCTAAAATCCTAACTGCATATTGTCATATTCATACTGATTCATTAAAAATTAGTGTTGTAGAACTTGAGACATTCAATTTACAATTGATATTGTTGTACAACAAGTAAGGTTTTACTGTCAACAATTTAAATTATCGTTGAGCTAAATAGGTCTTCAGTCCCAGGTTCGGAAATCCTCTACAATCTCTCCTCTCGAGATTTTTTCATATCTACTGACAAATCTTATTAAAAAGCATTTGGAAATTTAAGACACGATGATTTGGAAATCAAATAAATCTCATGTCATTCCTACAAAACAGTTTTAAAAAACTGGAAAGTCCAGACTTTCAGCGTTCTTTGAACTGTCAAAAAAGACAAAGGGGTTGCAATTCGCAATAATCTGCCCTGTCTGCACGATAAAAGGGCTGGACAAGCCAGATTATTATATTTTCTATCAGGGTCCCTATCTTGACCATGTTAAAATTCGCCATACGGCCTATGTTAAAATTGAAGATGAGTAATATTATGGTTCTTATTGTTGACGAATTTTATGAACATCCCTAGAAGAGATTTGATTACAGCCCTTCGTAATCTTTAGAGCCGAGAAGATGATAGAGATCTCTCAACCAAAAATACTTTTTATAGCCCCTTACTTCCTACTTTGTTTCATGCGAATACGTCAGTGTCCGTATGTCTGTCCTTGCTCGATTTTTTTAAGTTCTGTTTTTTGGAAGCAATTTCAGATTATCGGGCTTAATTAAGTCACAATAGTAGTCCCAATATGGTCAGGGGCTATTGAACGATTCAAGTAACTTCGCTTAATGATTGGGGTATCTTGAGATTATCAATGCTCACGTTCTTCTATCTCTGGTTATTCGATGTAGGAGCGATTTAGCTTATTATCTACGATACATTCATAACTCGTTTTTATTTCCTGTTCCTCTATACTGTAATGACGATCCTACTCCTACGACAATGAAGATGATATAAAGTAAATGCGAAGACAGTAGTGTATTACATATTACATGTGTATCATATTAATAGCTCCTTGTAGTACAAGCTACAACTGAAATTACACGACTGACTACATACAAATGCATAACGATATATTAAAAAACTTTCTCCATATAAGACTTCATTTCAGAAACTTATTTTCCTGGTACTATTTCTTATCATCTTGAAATGTACAGGGAAACAATAATTTAACTACATATATAGCATATGCGGACACAGGGAAATAAGTTCCCATCCCTAATTAACAAGTACGACACAAATTATTATCGCTCGTTATGATTATCAGCTATTATTGCACATAAACAAGCCAATTTATAGAAATAGAATAACTTTGTTTTCTAAATTCGAAGAAAGATCCATGACTCTCAATTCAGTCTTTAACCCTTTGGAGTTTGGGGTAGCAATTTTTTTTAGATAAACGCTGAAAACTCAGATAAAATCAGCGTTTGTCTGTAATTTTAAGGATTAAATACAGTTTAATTCGTTTAAAGTTATAACGGACATACCATTTTATTGTAAAATTAATGATTGATTTAGACTAATAACTGAATCCGTGAAACTTTAACCGAGTATTTCCTCGTAATCCCCTATTCCCAAAACCGTGAGTCCCTGACAAATAGTTCCTAGTCCCGGGTAGAATTATTGTTTTTAATTACTAAAGCAATTTGTCGCGGTGATGATGGTGGCAGTTTGGCACTCAACAGCTCATAGAATTATTTCCAAGGCTCTCTTCACTGCATTCCATATAATATAATATCATCTCAAAAAACAAAAACTACGAGAAACAACAAACCTCGTCTGTATGTCATATACCCTTTATAATATGAAGATAATACACTGAAAAGTGCATATAAACTCTTTCTCCAGACAAAGTCACAAACTCTCCATGTTATATATATTTGTTTAGTTGAAACGGATGTTGTTTTTGTGAGTTGTGGCAGAATGGCTTAAAGTAAATCCAGTTATCCTAGGTTTATTTTTTGTTCGTATTTATATACTGCTCAAAATGCACCGAAAAAACCCCCAAAATATAGCATATATAGCATACATATAGGTCATATAAATAGTAGATCTAGTGCTTTCACTTTCTGCCCTGTTGACTCTTAATATGACGAGGGCTGTCTCAAGTTTTGGGAATGATGATTTGATGATTATTCGTCAGAGAGTGACATGAAAATCCTATTATTCCGATTGCTTCCTCCTTCCAATAATCCAATGTCCAGTGACTCGAGAGAAGAGACTTTTGTTCTGAAAAGAATCATGTATCATGCGGAATAAACGCAATAAATTGTTTTAGTTGTTGTTGTTTTTGTTGTTGAATTCTAGGATAGTATGTCAAGTCGAGCTGTCGGAATGTAAGCTGTCTTGTGTACTACTCTATATGATATTAGGAGTATCATGGGGAGTTTTGACTTTTGACAGCTTTTATTGGAAAATGTCAATCTTTTTATCCTCTTGTAGGGAGTTCTGCTAAGGAACGGAGCTACGAAACATTTGTCTGGCTTATGATGCTTTATGGGAATAGATTGGTGTCTGTCCGTCTGTATGTCTGTCCGTTTCAGCAACTTTCGAACGGCTCATTTATTTTCAAAATGCTTCTTTACCCTCGGATATTGGTTCCAAATGTCCTAATACGTATCTTAAATTAGCTGTAATCTGTTCATTATGACGACCACACCCCCAATGGCATAGAGCAAAAAAATGCAAACACGAAGAATTGTGACACATACTAAGTTACTACTATACTCAATGATTGGGGCAACCTGAGACTTTTTGTATTTTCAGCGTTAGATAAATTGAACACTCAATCACTCAATGGTTTTATTAATCATGCGATTGGATTGTTCAATACTTTGGTCATGATATGAGATTATCTACGATACTTCAATATATTCGTTCTAGTGGCCAGTTTCTTTGTTAGTTTAGCAGAATTAGGTCTCGTAGCTTTACTCGATATCGTTTTATATAAGAAGCCCTGCATCTGTTGCCCTCCTATTCTTCTTGAATTTGAGGATGGAGCCTGGAGTTCGAAAACACTTCTAAAAATCCTTGTTCTGAAGTTCTTGCGAATGTTTTCGCTGATTTTTTTTTAAATTTTTTCGCCTTGCCAATATTTTACGATTACTAACTACTAGCAAGGACGGTTGATTTCCAAAACGATATTATACGAAGATGTAATCTTAGAGAACACTTACAAGGCAACTTTGTACAAGTTTGTTATTCCACCTCTGAACATTTTGGAAAGGTAACAGGGATTTGGTTGTTTTTCTCCGGATTGCCGTAAATACTTAAACAAGTGCTCCGGGCACTTATTTCGACTTATTACGATTAAAATGAATGTAAAATGTGGGTTGGAATAAGTTCTCCTCAATTAACTCCCCACCCTTCAAGTATATTCTTTATTGCTTAAAGTATAATACTGTCTAGAGACTAAGTCCGCTATCTATTTATCTAGCTCCAAAAATCCAGTCACCCATTGAAATGACAAAACAACTTAGAGAAGATGAATAATACAATAAAAAATTAATGTGTCTAATCAAAATGCGATAAATACCCCTTCCGTCTTCTAATCTTCCTACACCGAAATAAGTCCCATGGGCACTTATTTCGACTTATTACGATAAAAAAGGTATGAAAAGGTGTTGGAGGAAACTAAGCATTCGATATTCCAGTTCGATTTCCAGACATGTTTACGGTCCATTCCTTGTCCTCGTGGAAATCAGTAGCAGATGCTGTATTAGAAGTTATAACAGCCGCTTTCTGATATTGTGACAGAAAACGTCAAATTAAAATATCTACAAGGCTAGTTGGTCTATAGTCAAGCACTAGCTCCTACGGGTTTTGGGACAAATAAAAGTCGAGTTTCGACAAATTGAGAAGTTCCTCTGATTTTCGATCTAATCGAACCAGAAACGACGGAGTTTTCTTCGGAAATCGTTGGCGAATTTATGTTTTGGAGGAAAACACTTAAAAAACTTTGGGTTCGATTTATTTGGAAACTTTTTATTTTTTACCTTTGCTTTAAATTGGTTATTTAACAGCTCGATTCACAATTTGAAATAAAAAAAAATCGGATTTTTGGAAAATTCAATTAATTGTTTCGTGTTAAATATTAGGTTTTCTCTCGAATTCAGGTTTCTTTAGGACTAAATTCACAGGAATCCGAAAAGAATATCTGAACATTTATCGAAAATAATATTTAAATTTCACTCTGCTCTGATTCAAACTGACTATTTAATGAGTTACACCCGTTATAATGGCCTATTTACCCGAATTTCAATTAAAAAAAACTGTAATTAATTATCAGAAACCTTGCTCCATTATACATTTTTTCGAATTCCAAGTTCCTGGAACTAAAACGCTTATGAAATAGGTTAGAATATCCGAACCCTGTTCAAATTTTATCGAAAATAACATAACAATCTCCAACGTCAAAATACTCTCCTCCATAGGATTTCTTCCAAAGTATCGGTTTCTAATATAAGTTTGTATTAAAATAAGATATATTTCTGCCAAGTGATCCATCATCCTCTGTTAGCAAGTTGGACAAGGCCTTTTGATTCGATTTCCGATTTACATATTATCAATCATCCTATAATGAAGTAAAAGCTTTGTGGTTTTGTTCTATTTTATTAGGTATGGTTGGGTATAAAATAAATAAAATATTATAGTCATTTATACCTTTTAACTTTCATTCTAATGACGAATAATCTAAAATATAATATTAAAAATATTAAACCTTGAAAAAATAAAATAGGGACTTTTAAAGCCTCTTGAGTTTGAAATTTCCATGAACCATAACTCTCAACAGTCTACAATTCGACTACTTCAAATTTGGAGTCCAAATACAAGAGGATTCGTCTAGAATTCAAATTCCTCCAAGATTCTAGGATTCTGTCAAATTATCTCCGACTATTAGTGCGCCTATCTCCCCGGAGAGCATAAATCATGTTTTCACTCGAAATCTATTCAAGATCCCGAATCCCTTGGAATTAAAGTGAAATATTATAATCTTTTCAAAATCCTCTACCATTTTACTCTGAATAGTTGATGAAAGCTCCTACGTAAATCCGCATACTATAACTATAACATATCTGAGTTGAAATAAGTCCCCCCGTCCCCCGGGGGATTATTTCTCAAATTTTTGAAACTTCCTTCGAATACTGAAATGATCAAAAAAGGTGGGGAATTATTACGGTGGGGACTTATTTCAGTATTTACGGTATATTGACTCGCCTAAAAATTCCCACGGGATTCGGATCACTTCACAGGGAATTTGGGTGTCTAGCTCTTGTCTGCTATTAAAGGGCTATAATATAGCACCCCGTTTCTAAGCTATACATAATATGTATAGCTTAGAAACGGGGTGCTTGTACTCATACTATAAGGTTTTTATGTATGTATGTACTGCACAGCTACAGACAATTTATAGTACACTATATATAGTTCTTAAGAGATTTCAAGAGAGTATAAAATATGCGAGGGTAATCAATCCCCAGAATCCCCTAGGGATTACATCGCATTAAGGGCCATCGTCGTGTTGAAATGTTGACATGTTGTGGCTCGAGATTTTTAGAACCGTTTTGCGGTCGAATAGTATGAGGTCCTGTACACCGAATGGGTTGTTCATATTTGTCATGTGTGTAGTTGTCGCTGGATTTAACTGTATTTGTGACATGACACACTTATCGTTAATATCGAACACAATCGTCGGGAGTCATTTTAAAATGAGCTTAATTAGCGAAGAAAGGCAGGAGGTCACACGGACCTGTATATTTTGACTGTTTTAAGGTCAGAATCTACGTTTGGGGCATCTTGATATTTCTAAATGCCCGTTTCCTGTATAAAACCCGGGTATAAATGTGCATATTTGTCATGGGCATTTGTTCCTTGCTTTACCGGTCATATTTGTAATATATATACACATGCATATGGATATTATCTCGGGGTTGTATAGGTTTTATACTATGGGGTCAAAAAGTCATGTACTTCTATATGCTGACTTATTAAGGTCAAAATGCCTCTTTTTTGGGGCACTTTGAAACTTCCGAACGACCCTTACTAACCATCCGGGTATAAATATGCATGAGAGAGACATATGATATAGGGAATGCCCGGTTCATCTTCGTAAGTGAGGATTCGGATAATATATGATTATCCGTAATCTTATAGATTGAGATTGAGATGCGAGGAGATACAATTTCATAAATGGATTTCCCACATTCCCGTTCCTAATGTCTGGCTGGAATAGTCCTTGGATTTTAAATTTATGAACTCAGGTTACATTTCTTTTATATTTTATATGGATTTATATAGAGACTCAGAGTCAATAATCTTTCCGTTTGTCAAGCACTTATCTTTAGAGTCTAGCTTAAATCTACGTGTCTTTTCCCCTGACATTTTTCATTCTGAATCGAATGATTGTTTTTGAGGATTTGAGAGCTTACAAGGGAAGTATCTAAGGGTGTAACAAGGGAATTCCTTGAAACCTTAGAATATAAAAAATCTACAATATTATGAAAAAGTAATGGCAAAATTAGCTGTAGCTAAGTGCTCATAAAACAGCAACTATTCGCCCAGTTTTAAAAATATTTCAATTTTTTGCATGTATATATGTATGTAATCGGTTTTTGTAAAAAATATAGAAACAAAAAAAGATGTATAGCTCAGCGCTCAGTAAACCTTGGCTGTACTAGAACCGACTCCCCGAAATAAGTCACCATCAATTTCCACACTTTCTGGTCCAACCCAGCTTTAATAAACATAAAAATATAGATTACAATTTTTAGCCTACAGATCAGTGACAATACGTTAGGTAACTTTTCAAATTCGATTCTAGATTCACACTTGAAGATTTAAAATAAAAATCGCTTTATCAACCACACTTCTGAATGCAACAAATCCAGCACTTCCTGACAAGGTAACAGCAACAGGCAATGCAAACCAGGCCCGGTAGGATTAAACCGATGATCGAAACTCCCAACCCGAACTCGTACATCATGGCCTTACAGTATTTACTGGACTTGTTATCATCCAAATTGACCTTCGAATATACGAGGAATAAAAACACAATTGTCGCAATCCACGCCGCAAATGCAGGTAGGCCAAAGATGTCAAAGGTCGTGCAACTGTAGAGGAACTGAAGGGTTCCCCAGACGATAAGAACAACTGGAATTTTGGGGTCAATTGGACAGTCCTTTAAGTAAATTGACCCAAAAACGATGGCCAAGACCGACAAAAACGAGGAGAGAAATCGCTCAGCTTGATCAGCCAGGACACAACCAGAGTCAGTCTCACCCAGAGCTTCCGTTAATGATGAGGATGGACCTGTTTATAAAAAAATAAATTTAGCATTTATTTTAGAGTGTAATGAAAAAAACGAATTATTAGCTTTATGCGAATGATCTAGTGTCTGTCTGTCGGTCCTCTATCTAGACTATCGATTTTGTACGGGGAATCATTTAGGCCCTTCAGATTAGCAAGTTGGTTGGGGATCATGAATCTTAAAGGTCAATGGGAGGAAGGTCAAGGGTCAATATTTTTAAAATGTTCAAAAGGTAGGGTTAAGGGATATTTAACGCGGCCCCTGACCTGAGGACGTCAAAGTCTGAGGTGGCCGATTTATACGTTTGAAAAGTAGGATCATGCACTTTAATATGAAGAATGTAATTTTGCTCTATGATTGGGGTAACTTGTGAACGGTGGCAATATATATCTACAGTACCGATTTGATGGGTTCTGACCATTTCGGGTCCGACGTTATCACTCGAGAACATTGGGACTCGATCCCCTTCAGTAACCTCAACTATAACATTTTCGTTGTTTTTCGTAAGTCTATCAATTACATTGATGACTGAGAAGATGGGATGGTAATAGTAAAACATCTTGATCTATTCCTTTCACTTTGAACTCTAATTTCCTTGGGGTATTTTGCTTCACTACAGTTAAAAATAAAATGTTGGATTTTAAAATTCTGATGGAGTGTCTGAAACTCAAATAGAATTATCAATGCATGAAAGACATTAGTCACAGTCGCAAATACATAATGGTTTCGGACTCATCATTCATTCCCATTTCCTCTCTAATTTGGGCGGATTTTGATAAGTTTAATCGGTATTGATGACTCGTATATTATAAGGTTAGTAGTGATTCACCAGTCGTGTACAGGAGCGATTGTGCCCAAGAATTGTTCATGAAAAAATGTGTTGTTTTTGAAAGATCTGTGTTAGTTTCAATAAATCACAGGCTGCTTTTTAATTATTTTATTTTATTTAACTTTGTTCCAATAACATTTAACGAGCATCAACCGGGCGAATGCTAATCATCAGCTTATGAAAACCAAGCTGACAATAAGATTTCCGGCTGAAAGTTTTCTAACTTTAAAAACATAAATTTCTAGCTATCTTTTAAAAATTTTGTATGTATTATCGATGAATAACAAAAACTAATAAAATCCCACACCCTCTTGAGGGGATTAAAACAAGGCTCTAAACCGGGATTAACGGTATTTAAGTACAAAATACTGCAAAAAACCTTAAATTTGATGCAAATAAAAAATATTTTGGCAAGTTTAACATAAAAAAAATTGGATTCTATCGCGATCTGCAACAAACATCAATGAGAACGCGAATCCCTCCAATCAGCATTGTAACGAAACCGGTAATCCCGTAACAAAACCCAAACTGGTACATGAGGGGCTGGCAGTAATTTCCCGATGTAGCATCCTTACTATCCAGTGTCGAAAAGGCATGAAAAACGATGACCATGGTTGCGATACATGCAGAAAATGCTGCAATTAAACTAGACACATAGAGGAGAATCCAGACTAAAAATAAAATAATTCGGTCCTCCATCGTCTTGTTGAAAAGAACGAAGGTGAGCTGGCAGAAATTGTAGACCAACTGGAGAGAACCCCAGACGATCAGAATAAGGGGGATCCTGGGGTCAGTTGCACATTTGTTGAAGAAAACTGACCCCAAAATGATGGCTATGATAGACCAGATTGTGTTCATCGACCATTCAGCAATGTCATACAAACCGATGTGGATTTTGGCCCAATCGGTTGACCCTACTGGGTCGACAGGAGGCTCGACGACAGTATAAGTATGAGCTGGTGGGGGTGGTTCTAAAGCACATAGGATTAAAATTAAAGAGCCCCTGCAATTGGGAATTAGCCCCTTAATTCCAATGAACTTGCCCCAGAATCTAAAGAATTGCCCCACACCTTTTAATAACTGGCCCGACCTTAGTGAATCCGCCCTCTCTCGTTATGGAATTGCCCCGTAAATTGGAATTTACAATATGTAAATTGGAATAAAACAAGTTCATTAGAATTAAGGGCCTAAGTGTCATTGATAAGGGGCTCATTAATTCAAGTCTCCAATATAAATTTATTATTAATGAAACTTTTAATGGGTGGTTCTGAAAAACCCGAATTCATTTGACAATTAAATCTTTGGATTACAAAACCCCCAACCCCCAGTTTTTGGGGGTTATCTCTAAAACGCTTGTAAGGCCGCCTGATTTTCATCATTTTATCATTAAAAATTACTACCTTCTGCATCCCGTCGATTGGCTTTATCCGTCCTGGTCTCTTCCACCAGTTCCAAACGAACATTTGGCGTATAATCCGTATTTAGGGATATAGGTTCGTCTTGTATAATATTGAGTGCATGTTAATAACGGTCTTCAGTAATTATATTAGTTTCTAATCAGTACCTTTTCCAAGAAGTTCATTCAAGTGGACGACATCCACATAAACATTTGAATGGGTTGAAGGTGGTTTTACTGAACCTGGGAAAATTTACATATGTATTACCGTAAAGCCTTAAATAAGTCCCCATGGTCCTTTTTAACTCTTCCTTAAAGGTGGGGCTCTATTTCGGGAAATGTGTTTTTTTAAGTACCTGATGCTTTTAGTTGAGTGACCGACAATGTTTTAGCCTTTCGATTTCCGACACTAAAATCTGAATTGTGTTCTACAGCCGGAGTACTTGTTTTAATTATTTTCAATATTGAAGAGGGCCTGGACCCAGGGGGATAGAAAGAGGTTATGATTTTGACCATCTTTCGCTTTTTATGCTAATTTTCTCAGTAATTTACAAAACTGTGATTTTTAAGAATTAAAATAAATTATTAAATTGAAAAGTTGAAGATCGACACAATTAATTCTTGTTCATTGAACAAGTATTTTAAAGAGGAATAATTTCCTGGTAATTCCAGTTCCGTGTCTAAAGCTCAAATAATTTATGAGTTAGTCATTTAACCCTACTATCAACGGATGTATGAAAGTATCGGAAGTCAAGACGAGAGCATTGCTGATAAAATACAAGCAAAATGGGCATGAAAATGAAATTTGCGTTATATGAGTTGCGTAATAGAATGGAAATCACAATTCTATATTTATTTGTCATGTGTGAATCATGCTGTGTATATACAAAATATGATATTATTAATCTGACTATTCCTGGGTTGAGAAATCCTGACTGGAATACAGTTCAAGATGAAATTTATTGTTGTAATCAAAGAACTTAAATAAAACCCCATACTCTTGACGTGTTATTAAAATACAAATACTGCAAGTTCCAAATATTTATTGCTCAGAAATATTGATCAGGATTTGGAACAAATACCTACGACAAACCGAATGAACCCAATCACCTTCGAAACGAAACCGAAAATTGCGTACCAAAACCCAAACCTGTACAGCAGAGGCTGACAGTAATTCCCCGACCTGTCATCCTCAAAATTAACCGTCCAATGAGATCCAAAAACGATAACCATCGTTGCGATACATGAACAAAATGCAGCTACGAAAGTTACTACAAATAACGTAAGCCAGCTGAACATTGCTAAAAAACCATCATCTTTATCGGTGAAAATGACGAACGCGAGGCGTTGAAAGTTGTAGACCAACTGGAGACAACCCCAGACGACGAGGGCGACGGGGATCTGAGGGTTAATTGCACAGTCATTGAAGTAAAGGGCTCCGAAAATTATCGCCAGTATCGACAAAATTGTCGACAAGGACCTGTCAACAATTTTGTACCAAGCTCTAAACATTTTGAAAAAATCGGTTGATTCTTCATTTACGTCTAAAGGTCCCTCCACCTCCAACGGAGTAAAAGATTGAGTTGGTGCGGTTGTGACAGGATCTAAAAATACCATATTGTTAAAGCGTGAAACCTATTATGTTTTGACCTAGTCTGTCTGTCTGTCCGTCCGTTTGGACCATATCTTACATGTTGATATATACCTTTCGGATCCCGTTGGTTGTCTTCATCCGCCGTAGTCGTTTCTATCATTTCCGATTCAACAATTGGAGCATGCACTGGTTCCCCTTGTTTAATGCTGACTGAATAATAATTTATTAAAAATTAACTTTGTTAGTTAGTTTTGTTGGAGTTATTAATTAGTTTAAAACCCTTACCTGTCGCAATCTGTTCATCGAAATTGATATCCACACCAACATTGGAAGATAATGGAGATGATGGTAAAGGGCCTGGTCCTACATACATTTGCATTTTATCGTGAATCATTAAATAAATCCCCATGGGTTTATTATTCCAGAGGTGGGCTTGTATTTCGGGGATGTGAGATTTGAAATAGTTTACCTATTGTATTGAGTTCAGTGATTGACAGTGATTTAGCCTCCTCAATTGATTTAATTGAATTGATTTCTACAGTCGAACCAATCGATCTATTTATTTTCTGAATTGTTGGGGTCCCAGACGCAGACCCCGAGGGATTTAAAGGGACAGCAATGTTGGAAAACATCATACTGGTTCACTTTAATTGTTAGGCCAATTTTTTAAGAATTAAATGAAATTACTGACCGGAAAATTGTAAGAAATATTTGTTTTATTAAATAAATATTGAGTAAAGAGCAATAATGTCTTGATAATTCCAGTCGAGTTTCTAAAGTCGGAATAATAAAATTAGTCTTGGGATTATTGGTGAGTTATTAATCCACGAACGGATGTATGAAAGTATCGGAATGACAATAGCAAAGTATTGTGCTTAAATGAACATAAAATACATGAAACAATTATTGTGTCCGTAATGGTGAGTTGGTGTTGCCCGGTTTATGTCAGTATGATTTGACTACCATTACTATTATGTTCAAGATTGAATCGGAGTCACTGTTTGACCTTGATGGTCATCAGTTTGCATATATGTATATCATATTCGGAAAACTTAAAGCGTTCCAGAATTACCAAAACGCTCCCAAGAGACGGACAGAGAGGCACAACGTTCACATAAAGTATATCCGATACTCGTTTAATTTAATGGGGTAATAATGACTGTGATGAGTAAACTATTTTCATGTGGTGTGGTGTGGTATTTCGATGTTTAATGTGCTGCTTACCGATACCGAGTGTGTTTCATGAGTCTTGATGAACTGCTATTTGTCAGAGAATTTGGCATTAAAATTGAAACTAGGATCTTATCGAAATTCAGAGTCAATTTCAATGAAGCGATTTTGAACCCAGAAATCTCTATAGCTAGATCGAATTTTAATTTTTCCAAAATTTTGAATCGTTATTTTTTTTTAACCAAATTGCTATTATCTAACCCCTGAACGTATAGTCAGTTAAAACATGTATTAGGATTTCTGACTGAACTATCAAAAAAAATTCGAGCTATATTCCTTACTTATTTTAATTTCAATTTAACGTACGTTTTTTATTTCAATTTCATACACATCCAAACAAATAATTAAAAAAAACTACTACAATTCCAACATCTTTCTCCCAAGCCGAATACATCCAATAACCGTTACAACAAAACATATCATTGAGTAATAAAACCCAAACCAGTACATCATTGGCTGGCAGTAATTATCCGACGTTTCATCCTTAAAATTGACCATCGAAAAGGTCTGGAAAACCAGGACCATTCTCGCAATACATGTGGTAAATTCAGTTAGGAAACTTAATACAAATATGGATATCCAAACGGCAAAAACTCTAATACAATCCTCAATGTAATCACTGAAAATAGCGAGCACTAAGAGGTTAATGTTGTAGAGCAACTGGGTGGAACCCAGGACGATGAAGACGACCGGGATGTAAGGGTTAATTGCACAGTCCTTTAAGTAAACTGCTCCAAAAATGAGGGTCAGGACGGACAGAATTGTCGAAATCGACCAGTCAGCAATTCTACACCGATTTATGGTGATTTCGTCCCAATTTTTCGATTTTTCATCGGGGTCGTAAAGGTCATCCATAAGGTTCAAATTGGAACTTGAATTTGGGCGTTGGAGTGGTTCTAAATAAAATATTAGGATTAGTAATATTGGACTATACGGGCCTGACAGAAATATAACGGGCCAACAGACGAAGCTTATAAATATTTCCCCTTGAAAATCCTTGAAAAAATCCGGAATTTTGATAACAGGCAATTAAATGACAATTTAATTGTTCCAATTGTTATTTTTTTTTAAAGTACCGGCCCTTTGCAAGCAATTTATCCAAGTTGGTATCCACACCATCAATTGAATTGATTTCTACAGTCGAGTCAATTCGCCTATTTCTTTCCGGAATTGATGAGTACCCGGACCCGGAGGGATAACATAAGGTCAAAATTTTGGAAAAGAACATGGCGGTTCACTATTAATTTAAAAAAAAATCTTATTTAATTAGTTACTGTCAATTAAATAAATATTCAGTGCAATATTTCACAGCAATTCCAGTCGAATGTTTAGACTTCGAATAATTCATGGGATTAATTGCCATATGTATGTAGAGTTTGAGGAGACGAACAGAGAGACGCCGTACGAACGTTCAGATAAAGTATCTCCACACTTAATTTAATGGGTCGATGAATAAACTATCTTTAATTTGTCTTAAGCAGTAGTCCAATTTATTACCAATTCGTCCGTCATTTTTTTCAGTGTTTTAAATTTTGATAATTTTAATTAGGCGTCTGTTGCATCATAATATTCTCATATTCAACTTTATCATCATCATACAGGCCGTTTCCGGAATCCTGATGGACGGCTCTCCGTCAAAGAATTTTTAATTAAAATTGACGATGTTTTCGAAGTTGTGATTGTGAGTCACTTTCAGTGCATCGATATAAATCCCAGTAATCCTATTAAACCGGATGTAATTTAATCCAAATTCCTGTGATGACTTAATTTGCAAGGATGTTTATGCTTTATAAAATGACAATCCACTAGACGTGTAACAAACTTGTAAAAAATTTTGTATGTATTATCGATGAATAACAAAAACTAATAAAATCCCACACCCTCTTGAGGGTATGAAAACAAGGCTCTAAACCGGGATTAAAGGTATTTAAGTACAAAATACTGCAAAAAACCTTAAATTTGATGCAAATAAAAAATATTTTGACAAGTTTAACATAAAAAATATTGGATTCTATCGCGATCTGCAACAAACATCAATGAGAACGCGAATCCCTCCAATCAGCATTGTAACGAAACCGGTAATCCCGTAACAAAACCCAAACTGGTACATGAGGGGCTGGCAGTAATTTCCCGATGTAGCATCCTTACTATCCAGTGTCGAAAAGGCATGAAAAACGATGACCATGGTTGCGATACATGCAGAAAATGCTGCAATTAAACTAGACACATAGAGGAGAATCCAGACTAAAAATAAAATAATTCGGTCCTCCATCGTCTTGTTGAAAAGAACGAAGGTGAGCTGGCAGAAATTGTAGACCAACTGGAGAGAACCCCAGACGATCAGAATAAGGGGGATCCTGGGGTCAGTTGCACATTTGTTGAAGAAAACTGACCCCAAAATGATGGCTATGATAGACCACATTGTGTTCATCGATCATTCAGCAATGTCATACCAATCGATTTGGATTTTGGCCCAATCGGTTGACCCCACTGGGTCGACTGGAGTCTCGACGAGAGCAAAAGTATGAGCTGGTGGGGGTGGTTCTAAACAACATAGGATTAAAATTAAAGAGCCCCTGCAATTGGGAATTAGCCCCTTAATTCCAATGAACTTGCCCCAGAATCTAAAGAATTGCCCCACACCTTTTAATAACTGGCCCGACCTTAGTGAATCCGCCCTCTCTCGTTATGGAATTGCCCCGTAAATTGGAATTTACAATATGTAAATTGGAATAAAACAAGTTCATTAGAATTAAGGGCCTAAGTGTCATTGATAAGGGGCTCATTAATTCAAGTCTCCAATATAAATTTATTATTAATGAAACTTTTAATGGGTGGTTCTGAAAAACCCGAATTCATTTGACAATTAAATCTTTGGATTACAAAACCCCCAACCCCCAGTTTTTGGGGGTTATCTCTAAAACGCTTGTAAGGCCGCCTGATTTTCATCATTTTATCATTAAAAATTACTACCTTCTGCATCCCGTCGATTGGCTTTATCCGTCCTGGTCTCTTCCACCAGTTCCAAACGAACATTTGGCGTATAATCCGTATTTAGGGATATAGGTTCGTCTTGTATAATATTGAGTGCATGTTAATAACGGTCTTCAGTAATTATATTAGTTTCTAATCAGTACCTTTTCCAAGAAGTTCATTCAAGTGGACGACATCCACATAAACATTTGAATGGGTTGAAGGTGGTTTTACTGAACCTGGGAAAATTTACATATGTATTACCGTAAAGCCTTAAATAAGTCCCCATGGTCCTTTTTAACTCTTCCTTAAAGGTGGGGCTCTATTTCGGGAAATGTGTTTTTTTAAGTACCTGATGCTTTTAGTTGAGTGACCGACAATGTTTTAGCCTTTCGATTTCCGACACTAAAATCTGAATTGTGTTCTACAGCCGGAGTACTTGTTTTAATTATTTTCAATATTGAAGAGGGCCTGGACCCAGGGGGATAGAAAGAGGTTATGATTTTGACCATCTTTCGCTTTTTATGCTAATTTTCTCAGTACAAGAAACTATGATTTTAAGAAATAAAATAAATTATTGAATTGAAAAGCTGAAGATTGACACAATTATTTCTTGATCAAATAAATATTTTACAGAAAGGAATAATTTCCTGGTAATTCCCGTTCAATGTCTAAAACTCGAATAATTTATGAGTTAGTCATAAAACCCTACTATCAACGGATGTATGAAAGTATCGGAAGTCAAGACGAGAGCACTCCTGATAAAGTACAAGCAGAATGGTCATGAAAATGAAATTTGCGTTATATGAGTTGCGTAATAGAATGGAAATCACAATTCTATATTTATTTATCATGTGTGAATCATGCTGTGTATATACAAAATATGATATTATTAATCTGACTATTCCTGGGTTGAGAAATCCTGACTGGAATACAGTTCAAGATGAAATTTATTGTTGTAATGAAAGAACTTAAATAAAACCCCATACTCTTGACGTGTTATTAAAATACAAATACTGCAAGTTCCAAATATTTATTGCTCAGAAATATTGATCAGGATTTGGAACAAAAACCTACGACAAACCGAATGAACCCAATCACCTTCGAAACGAAACCGAAAGTTGCGTACCAAAACCCAAACCTGTACAGCAGAGGCTGACAGTAATTCCCCGACCTGTCATCCTCAAAATTAACCGTCGAATGAGATCCAAAAACGATAACCATCGTTGCGATACATGAACAAAATGCAGCTACGAAAGTTATTAGATATAACGTAAGCCAGCTGAACATTGCTAGAAAACCATCATCTTTATCGGTGAAAATTAAGAACACGAGGCGCTGAAAGTTGTAGACCAACTGGAGACAACCCCAGACGATGAGGGCGACGGGGATCTGAGGGTTAATTGCACAGTCATTGAAGTAAAGGGCTCCGAAAATTATGGCCAGGGTCGACAAAATTGTCGAAATCGACCAGTCGACAATTTTGTACCAAACTCTAAATTTTTTTGAAAAAATCGGTTGATTCTTCATCTGCGTCCAAAGGTTCCTCCACCTCCACCGGAGATTGAGTTGGTGGGGGTGTGACAGGATCTAAATATCATATTTACAAAGCGTGAAACCTTTTATGTTTTTGCCTTGTCTGTCTGTCCGTCCGTTCGGACCATATTTTACATTTGAGATATACCTTCCGGAACCCGTTGGTTCTCTTCATCCGCCGTAGCCTTTTCCATCAGTTCCGATGCAACAGTTGGAGCATGCACTGGTTCCCCTTGTTTAATACTTACTGAATAATAATTTATTAACAATTAACTTATTTAATTAGTTTTGTTAGAGTTATTAATTAGTTTAAAACCCTTACCTGTCGCAATCAGTTTATCTAAAGTGATATCCACACCAACATTGGAAGATAATGGAGATGAGAGTAATGGGCCTGGTCCTAGTATACATTCGCATTTTATGGTAAATCATTAAATAAATCCCCATGGGTTTTTTATTCCAGGGATGGGCTTGTATTTCGGGGATGCGAGATTTGGAATAGTTTACCTATTGTATTGAGTTCAGTGATTGACAGTGATTTAGGCTCCTCAATTGAATTGATTTCTACAGTCGAACAAATCGGTCTATTTCTTTTCGGAATTTTTGGGGTACTGGACCCTGAGGGATAGAACGGGGCTGCAATGTTAGAAAACATCATGGTGGTTCACTTAATTAGTTTTTTAGGCTAATTTTAAGAAAATACAAGGAAATTAGAAGAATTAAATTAACTAATAGAACGGAAATTTTTTTTAAAAATATTTATGTTCTAGCAATGTCTTGATAATTCCAGTCGACTGTGTAAACCCCGAATAATATAATTATTGGTACTAGTCATGTACTAGTTAATAGTTATTAAACCATATCAACGGATGTATCAAAGTATCGGAAGAAAAATACCAGAGAATTGACTATGAATGATGACAAAATGCATGAAACCAGTTATTGTTTCCGTAATGGTCAGTTGGTACTGCTCGGATTATGTCGGTATGATTTGATTACCGTTATTATTATGTTCATGATTGAATCCGGACCACAGTTGGGCCTTGATGGTCATCAAATTCCATATATGTATTATATGATAGACCAAATCCAGCGGGTGTTGCCGATCTAATCTCGCTTCGAAGATAATCTGTCATAAAACTAATGTCCAAAAATCAAATATTTGAAAACGCTTTAAGCGTTCCAGCGTTACCAAAACAGAAAGGTACAGGACAAACAGGCACAACATTCACATAAAGTATCTCCAAGTCTTGTTTAATTTAATGGGGCGATGATGAGTAAACTATTTTTAAGTTGTCTCATGTAGGTCGGTGTGTATTCATCCACTCTTGGTTTTTTAAGAATTTTGATAAGTTTAATCTGCTGCATGTTAGTATGATGTCATACCGAGTGTGTTTCATGAGTCTTGACGAACTGCTATTTGTCAGAGAATTTGGCATTCAAATTGAAACTAGGATCTTATCGAAATTCCGAGTCAATTTCAATGAAGCGATTTTGAACCCAGAAATCTCTATAGCTAGATCGAATTTTAATTTTTCAAAAATTTTGAATCGTTAAATTTTTTTTAACCAAATTGCTATTATCTAACCCCTGAACGCATAGTCAGTTAAAACATGTATTAGGATTTCTGACTGAACTATCAAAAAAAAATTGAGCTATATTCCTTACTTATTTTAATTTCAATTTAACGTACGTTTTTTATTTCAATTTCATACACATCCAAACAAATAATTAAAAAAAACTACTACAATTCCAACATCTTTCTCCCAAGCCGAATACATCCAACAACAGTTACAACAAAACATATCATTGAGTAACAAAACCCAAACCAGTACATCATTGGCTGGCAGTAATTATCCGACGTTTTATCCTTAAAATTGACCATCGAAAACGATAGAAAAACGAGGACCATTGTCATAATACAAGTAGCAAATTCAGCTAGGAAACTTAATAGAAATATGGATATCCAAATGGCAAAAGCTCTTATACAATCCTCAATGTAATCGCTGAAAATAGCGAGCACTAAGAGGTTAATGTTGTAGAGCAACTGGGTGGAACCCAGGACGATGAAGACGACCGGGATGTAAGGGTTAATTGCACAGTCCTTTAAGTAAACTGCTCCAAAAATGAGGGTCAGGACGGACAGAATTGTCGAAATCGACCAGTCAGCAATTCTACACCGATTTATGGTGATTTCGTCCCAATTTTTCGATTCTTCGTCGGGATCGTGAAGGTTCTCCATAAGGTTCAAATTGGAACTTGAATTTGGGCGCAGGAGTGGTTCTAAATAAAATCTTAGGATTAGCAACATTGAATTGACGAGATTGACAAATATAAGACAACCAGACCGGATAGGGCCAACAGTCGATGTTATTAAATCTTTTAAAACCTCATGAAAAAATCAGGAATTTTGATAATAAAATTGTTCCAATTTTTAATTTTTTAAAGTACCCTTTGCAAGCAATTTATCCAAGTCGATATCCACACCTTCAATTGAATTGATTTCTACGGTCGAATCAATTCGCCTATTTCTTTCCGGAATTGATGAGTACCCGGAGGGATAAAATGAGGTCAACATTTTGGAAAAGAACATGGCGGTTCACTTTTAATTTTTCCGCTAATTAAAATAAACTATTAAATTGAAAAGTTAAGAAAAAGTATATTATTTAATGATTTACTGTCGATTAAATAAATATTCAGTGCAATATTTCACAGCAATTCCAGTCGAATATGTAAACTTCGAATAATTCATGTGATTAAATTTCCATTCGTTGTTAAACCATATCTACGGGAAAACGCAAGTATCGGAACTCCATTGGAGAGCATTATTGATAAATACAAATAGAATTGACTTGAAATGTATTGTACCAATTATTGTGAATTTAATTGTCAGGTTAATGTCAATGTTAATATGATGTTCAAAATCGAATTAGAACCTCAATTTGACCTTGAGAAATGTCAATCAAGTCCAAGTAGTGTATATACATACTGTAGCCAATGCTTGAAAGCGTGATTATTTGTGGGGTTTTAACATGGCTATAATAGCTAGACTCCAGGGGGTGTGGTCAATATAATTCCACTTGTAAGATAACTAGAATTATGAACCACAAAATTGATGTCCGAAAACACATCTTTAAAACCTTTGAGTTTGAGCAAGAGACGGACAGACAGACGCTGAACGAACGTTCACATAAAGTATCTCCGTACTTAATTTAATGGGTCGATGAATAAACTATCTTTAAATTTTCTTAAGCGGTAGTCCGATTTATTACCAATTCGTCCGTCATTTCTTTTTAGTATATTAGAATTTTGATAAGTTTAATTAGGCGTCTCTTGACGTCATATTAAACATTAAACATTATCATCATCATACAGGCCGTTTCCGGACTCCTGATGGACGGTTTTCCGTCTAAGAATTTTAAATTAAAAATACGATGTTTTCGAAGTTATAACTGTGACTCACTTTCAGTGCATCGATATGAATCCCAGCAATCTTATTAAACCGGAAGTAATTCAATGGAAATTCCCGTGATGACTTAATTTGCAAGGATGTTTATGCTTTATAAAATGACCATCCAGTAGATAAGATGTGGAACAAGTAGCTCATGCGATTTCTAACTGATGACCAGGATGCTATATGCAGTTTGTATGTAATTTCCAAACGAGGATAAACATAACGTAAATATTATTTATTTGATACTCATTTATTTGAGAACTTCAACATTGAAACCGAGTAAAAAATTAAAGTAATTTTAAAAAACACAATAAAACACTCTTTCTTTAGCGGTTTAAAATACAACCCCATGGGGTTCTAAACCGGTGACCAATATTAGCTAAGAAAATGCAATAAATGTACAGCTAAAAGCTAGAATTTCCGGTCAGATCTCTTTGAAAATTTACATCTGCCAGAAAAAGCGAACACATGTAACCACCGCTGCCGTGAAATAAATAATTGGGTACGAACAGCCAAATGCGTACATGAGGGGGTGGCAGTAACTCTCGGACGTCTCATCCTCCACATTGACCGTCGAAAATACGAAGATGACGAGGACCATCGTCGCAATCCAGGTGGCTATTCCGCAAAGACCAATTAGTGTGTCGACGACGGTGGTGGCAAACCGTAGTTGGACTGGAACGAGGTCAAGTAACTCTGCGAGACCCACGAAGGTGTACAATAGCTGGAGGGCACCGCAAACGATCAGAAGTACGGGGATCCTGGGCTCAATCGCACATTCCGTTAAATAAACGGTCCCAATAACGATTGTTAGGCACGATAGAATCATGGAGGTTAACCAGCAAACGAGACAAAGCCAATTAAACTCAGCGCAGTTAGTAGTCGAATTCGTTGGTTCTTCTAGAGTGAGAGAGACCATGTTATCCGTTGGGGAATTTGGGGGTGTGGCTGGGCGTGGTTCTAAATAGGAAATTAAATGATTAAAATATAAACGATAAAATCTGGTATAAAATGTGTCATTTTTGGCATCGCAGGTGCTTTTACATTCCGTAACGGTGTCCGGCTATTTTACCCCCACCAACAACCAATCTTATTATTTAACACTGATTAAGATAATAATTGAGATTGCAGAGGTTGTAACTAGCAATAACAAAAGGATGGCGATGGTTCAAATTAGTCAGGGGTAATAATATTGTGGGTAAATGGTCCGGGGGTAAAATGTGCGGGCTAAAATAGCCTATAATATTAAAAAAGGCCCTGAAGAACTCGAATTTTAGAAATTATCTCAATAACAAGTTATCCGGATCGGGTGCTTTTATCATTCCGTCATTCAGGGTTTGCATTATCTACGATACTTCATTATACCCGTTTCAATTGTTTATTTGTATTTTAAAATTCCTAAAAGACTACCTTGTTTATCCCGTTGATTCAGTTGATCCGTAGTAGCCTCTTTACTCATTACATTTGAGTCTTGTTCATCTTGAATAAAATTTAATGTTAGTTATTAATAACCTTATTGATTGATTCGGTTCTTGTAATTAATACCATTCTATTCATAACAAAAAAGTACCCTTTGTGTCCTGTTGACCAGCGTCATCTCTCATGACATCGTCAGTGACATTTGAAGAGAATGACATTGATTGTAGCGGGTCCGACCCTATATACATGAGATTCCGTAAATCATTAAATAAATCCCCATACGGCCATTGATTTTTTTAAACCCTTTAAAAGGGGGCTTGTATTTCGGGAATTGTTGTCTCGTATTAATATTCGTAATTAATTTAATTAAATTAAATAAAGTATTTAATTAATATTCGCAAAATAGTACAGACCTGCTGAATTAAGTTCTCCGTTCCCTTCCTTCCCAGATTTGTGAAGCGAAAACATATTGACTTGACGGAGATAATTTATTTAAACTGAAAACTGAAACTAATTTATTATTTATTCTGGACAATTAAATATTTGTAACAGACAACAGACAACAGTAGGTTCGGAAATATAATTCCAGTCCAGTGTCTAAAGTACAAATAACAGAATTAGGATGGGCTACTGTCCGGAAACATTACTTTTGTTTTTCATACTTCTAATCTCCATTTTACATACGTAGATAATGTTGGCTCTGATTCATAAATATTTTCTGCCTCATGTACTGATAAAAAATCATGGATTAGCAATAGTATACTGTGTTCCACTAAATCTATCTAATATTTCGAGTATTTTTAATTTTTAATCAGTCGCCAACGTATTAAAAAGATTTCAGTTTTTCTTTACTGCTATAATTTATTTTATTTAATAATTTTGATACTGATGGAACAGGACTGAATTAATGAGTTAAAAACTCGGATTACAAGCCTATCGTCAATTCGTTCAAAAATTGTAATGAAGCTTTCCAGTAATGTTATTACATTTCATTTTACTAAGTATATTTCACTTTATGTGAATGCTTTCGTGTCTATGCGTTTTTTTTTCAAACTCGTTAATTAGAATATTTGACCTTGTGAGTTTTAATTTTAAAATGACCGAGGTCAATAAATATAATAAGCTAAATAATAAATAAATAAATAAAAATCTTATTAAGCAGTGTCAATTCAGATAGTTTATTTCCTAATTCCGACACTTAAACTAAAAATCATCCGGGCAATTCGGAGACTCAGCATGTCCCAGTAGCACCACTCCAAAAATTAATGAGACAATCGAGGCCCAAGCACCAAATCCGTACATCACAGGCTGACAGTAATTCCCGGCCATCGGATCCTCCAGGTTGACTTTAGAATGGACAAGATAGACGATGATGATGCTGGCTATCCATGACCAAAATGCAACCAAACAAAAGGGGCTGAAAGCCGTGAAGTTGTAGAGCAACTGGAGGGAACCCGAGACGATGATGACGATTGGGATCCTATGGTCAATTCCACACTGGTCAAAGTACACGGCCCCGTAGACGATGGACATGATGGCCAAAACTGTGCTCAACGTCCAGACAATGAGGACACCACAAGCACACCCGGAAACACAGCCATCCCCGACGACCTCTTCCAAATCTTCTCTATCCGACGAATTGTGTGGCTCTGTTCGCAAATCACAAATATGCTTATGTTAATGTACATCATTAAAAAATAGTTAAAGAATAGTCGGGAAAAATAGTCAGGGGAATATGGTCGGAGAAAAAATGGTTATTTCCGCGACCATTTTCCAGTACCATTTTTTCCGGACAACTTTTTCCATTTACTATTAATTATTAACAAAATATGGTAAGGAAGGGGCCCGATTCCCGATAAGCTTTGTATAAAGTCAAGTATCAAATGTATAATTTCATATCAAAAACCTCAAAAAAATCGGGTTTCTGGTTTCGGAGTCCCGATCTTTGAATCAGTGTTTTCTTCATTTGGTAATTTGTGTATGCTTGCAGTTTTCTACGCTACTTTCTTATATCCGTTTATTTGTATTGAAAGAGTACCATTTCTTCCGTCGTGTTGATCCCCTTTGACTGCTACATTTGGGAATGAGGATGATGCTGGTTCTTCTTGGATAAAATTGAATGTAAATTATTGACCACCTTATTTTGAGCTGGTTGTTTTAATTAGTATTGTATTTAGTACAATAGTACCCTTTGTGTCCTGTTGACCAGCGTCGTTTCTCATGACATTGTCAATGTCACTTGCAGAGAATGACTTTGATTGTAGTGGCCTCCGTTCTATATACATGAAACGCCGTAAATAATTAAATAAATCCCCAGATGGGCCTTGAGTTTATTAAATCCTTCGATAGGGGGGCTTTTATTTCGGGGATTCGTTGTTCCATGTTCAGACTAATATTCGAAAAAGAGTACAGACCTGATATGTTCAGTTCATACGACTCTTGGTTCCCGTCGATCCCGGATTTGCTGAGTGAAAACATTGACTTGACGGAAAGAGTTTACTGTTTACTTTGTCCGCAAAAGTTTTAAATCCTAATCGAATAGTAAAAGTAAATATTTATGGTAATTTTCAAATTAAAAAGCAACTTCCGAATTAATTCCAGACCCAGTTAATTAAAATCATATAATAACTCCAATTCAGTGGCTAAATCTTGAAGCTTCATTAAGAGAGTTAGAAATTGAAAGTTATTAGAGGTTGGGCGACTAACTGTCTTGAAAGATTGATATGGCTTTCATGGATTTGTCATTCACGGATTTCCTAAGAACTCATAAAAACTCATGAACTGTTATGTAGGATGTTTGACTAATAATTTGGTTGTTTTTGAAAAAATTTACAGAATTATGAATATCATTTCCTGTATTTTAGATGTTTGGAATGAAATCAATGCATTTTAAGCGTATTTTACCGTTTTTGTTACTTTAATTTATTTTGACATCTTGACGAAATACAAATATTGAAATGTTCAAAGGGTCGTACATACTACATGTCGAGGCATTCAATGTCGCTCTATTCTTTTCGATTATCTCGACGTCCAAAATTTGCAACCCCGCAGGATTGTATACCAAGATTTAGGCTGTAGAAATACAAAATACTTGCCAAAAATGCTAGAAATATGCAATTACTTTGAATTGTAAATTTCAAATATTCACCCATCTCCTACAGGTTTAATTTTTTAAGTTGGGCTTAACTGCAACAGTACGAACCTCCGCGTCTCTCCATAAAGTCACAACATGATTTTGGAACCGTACTCTGCTATTCGTTCGATTATTGAGTAAGAATTTCTGTTTTTAATAGAATTTTCGCATATAAAACCAACACTCCCACATTTTATTTCATAAATTTGCCACAACAAAAAACAATTTCATGGCGAATAAATTCCAGCACCGAGCCAAGAATTAGCGAGACGACGGAGGCCCATGCCCCAAATTCGTACAATTGTAATTGTTGACAGTAATTCTCGGCCGTCGGATCATCCGAGTTAATGTTAGATTGTACGAGATAGATGATGACGATCCTGGTCACCCATGAACAAAACGCACCCAAGCCGATTATACGTCTACAATCGAAGGTTGTGATCGTGGAATTGAATCCCAACTGGAAGAGACCAGCGACGATAAGGACAATTGGGATCCTGGGGTCGATTGTACAGTCGTCAAGGTAGGTGGCCCCATAAACGATGGACATGATGGCCAATACGGTGCTTATGGTCCAGCAAGCTATCAGACAAAAACAGCAACAAACACAGGTTCCGACACAACCACCGACACAGCAACCGACACAACAACCGATATTCGAACACACATTTGCTTCATTCGTCGTTTTGGTAATGACCCCGACGACTTGTTCCAAAACTGGCCCATCTGACGATACCTGTGCTTCTGAACACAAATACATATGATTGGAACATCGTTAGTAACTTGATTAGAGATTGGTGGGCTCGATTCGTATCATTTAACATTATGGGTTAATACTTTAAAAACTGTAAGTATTTGAGGATGAGGACAATTTTGGATCTATCGTAATGTTATTTTATCGTTCTTCTTTTGCTAACTTCATATCTACTTTTGGGCCAAATCCAAAACAAGTAAAAAAGCTAGTTTCTCCTGCTTTTAGTTTGCGGTCGCCCTGTGGGGGACGCCTTAATTTTTCTTGGGTTCGGAGTTTTTGTCGACAAGCAATCTTCGAACTGATCTTTTTATCATTCGGTCATTTGTGTATTTGCTTTTTTTCTACGATACTTTATTATATACGCTTATCTTATATATTTATGGAGGAATGATTTTGCATGTTAGTGACGCTTATGATTGGTCAGAATCGTGTCCCGTAGGGCGTGTTCGCGGCAAATTCAAACTCATTTCAAAAGCATTGGAGATGCATGTTAAAACATAGGAAATACATGTTAAAGCATAGGAAATACATGTTAAAGCATAGGAAATACATGTTAAAGCATAGGAAATACAGGTTAAAGCATAGGAAATACATGTTAAAGCATAGGAAATACATGTTAAAGCATAGGAAATACATGTTAAAGCATAGGAAATACATGTTAAAGCATAGGAATACATGTTAAAGCATAGGAAATACATGTTAAAGCATAGGAAATACATGTTAAAGCATAGGAATACATGTTAAAGCATAGGAAATACATGTTAAAGCATAGGAAATACATGTTAAAGCATAGAAAATACATGTTAAAGCATAGGAATACATGTTAAAGCATAGGAAATACATGTTAAAGCATAGGAATACATGTTAAAGCATAGGAAATACATGTTAAAGCATAGGAATACATGTTAAAGCATTGGGAATACATGTTAAAGCATTGCCGATGTATGTTAAAGCATTGGAAATACATGTTAAAGCATTGGAAATACATGTTAAAGCATTGCCGATGTATGTTAAAGCATTGGAACTACGCTACAGTATTGGGAATGCATGTTAAAGCATTGGGAATACATGTTAAAGCATAGGAATACATGTTAAAGCATAGGAAATACATGTTAAAGCATAGGAATACATGTTAAAGCATAGGAAATACATGTTAAAGCATAGGAAATACATGTTAAAGCATAGAAAATACATGTTAAAGCATAGGAATACATGTTAAAGCATAGGAAATACATGTTAAAGCATAGGAAATACATGTTAAAGCATAGGAAATACATGTTAAAGCATAGGAAATACAGGTTAAAGCATAGGAAATACATGTTAAAGCATAGGAAATACATGTTAAAGCATAGGAAATACATGTTAAAGCATAGGAATACATGTTAAAGCATAGGAAATACATGTTAAAGCATAGGAAATACATGTTAAAGCATAGAAAATACATGTTAAAGCATAGGAATACATGTTAAAGCATAGGAAATACATGTTAAAGCATAGGAATACATGTTAAAGCATTGGGAATACATGTTAAAGCATTGCCGATGTATGTTAAAGCATTGGAAATACATGTTAAAGCATTGCCGATGTATGTTAAAGCATTGGGACTACGCTACAGCATTGGGAATGCATGTTAAAGCATTGGGAATACATGTTAAAGTATTGGGACTACGCTACAGCATTGGGAATGCATGTTAAAGCATTGGGAATACATGTTAAAGCATTGGGAATACATGTTAAAGTATTGGGACTACGCTACAGCATTGGGAATGCATGTTAAAGCATTGGGAATACATGTTAAAGTATTGGGACTACGCTACAGCATTGGGAATGCATGTTAAAGCACTGGGAATACATGTTAAAGTATTGGGACTACGCTACAGCATTGGGAATGCATGTTAAAGCATTGGGAATACATGTTAAAGCATTTGAAATACATTTGTATTGGAGGGATCGGAGGTTTGGGTTCGAATCGAGAGATGTTAAAGAGACCGGAGGTTTGGTTTTGAATCAAAAGGTGTTAGACAGATCGGAGGTGCAGGTTCGAATCGAAGTTTCAGAAGTTTGGAGGGTTCTTATGTTTGTGTTTAAATCGAAAGATTCAAAAGGATCGGACTTTTTGGTTCGAATGAAGAGGTTTGGAGTGGTCAGATTTTGTGTTTAAAAAAATCGAGTTTTGGGTTTAAATTGAGAGGTTTAAGGGATCGGATGTTTGTGTTTTAATCAAAGGCTTTAGAAGGATCGGAGTTTTGGTTTCGAATTGAGAAGTTGGGAGGTATCATATGTTTTGGTTTAAATCGAAAGGTTTAGAAGGATCCGAGTTTTGGGTTCGAATCAAAATGTTTGAAGGAATCGGGTTTGTGTTTAAATCGAACGGTTTAGAGGAATCGAACGTTCGTGTTTGAATCGAGAGGTTTAGAGGGATCGAACGTTCGTATTCAGATCGAGAGGTGTTAAAGGGATCGGAGTTCGGGTTATAATCGAAAGGTATGGAGGGATCCGATTTTGCATAAGAATAAGATGGATTGAAACAAAAACACGAGACAATTTATTGAATCCTGTAGGTGTAGATAACATTGCTCCTGAATCTGAATGTAACGAAAACTTAAAGTAGCTAATTAAATCGTCACAATCTAGATGGGCGAAGGACGCGCGGAGCGCGTCCGAGCACAGCTAGTTTATATTTGTAATCCTACCGTTTTCCGTGTCCTGCTGACTCAGTTCAGGTGTCGTGGCTTTTTCGATCGCTACATTTGGAGATGAAGCTCGTTCGTCTTGTATAATATATTGAATGTGCATTATTAAGAGGTGAAACCTCTTAATGGAAACAGTAAATCCGTCCGTCCGTCCGTCCGTCCGTCCGTCCGTCCGTGCTCTAACTCGAGAACGGCTGAAGTTTTTCAATTTTTTTTTTCGAATATGTGTTCCATGTGTCCAAACGCAGAGGGAGTTCGAAGTTGGGCGAAAACGACCACACCCCCTGGGTTTTGCCCATCTACCCCAATGTTAAAAAACCACCACCGCGTATACAATACAATAGTACTGCATGCACGTATAGGCAATAGCTTCATGTCATATTAAAAAAATATAGGTATACCGTGTAACGATGTACACATATACGGAATCACCCCACTTACCCCGGGGCGCGCCCCGGGGTGAAATATGGGGCTAATTGAGATTCCAGCGCTATATTGTAGCCACGTACCCTGCAATCTTGTACACGTATACTGGACCACCCCCACTCACCCCGGGTGGCGCCCCGGGGCTCAATATGGGGCAAATTGAGATTCCAACGCCATATTGTAGCTACGTACTGGGCAATCTTGTATACGTATACGGCACCACCCCTACTTACCCTAGGGTGTGCCACACATGGCAGTTTGGGGCAGTTGGAAATTTTAGCGCAATATTGACTGCTAACGGCTCAACAACGTGAAGTTTACGTTAACAACGTGAGGGTAATGTTAACGACTTAAAGTTAACGTGTATAAAAACTTGAAGTTAACGTTTGCAACGTAAAGTTAACGTGTATAACTTGAAGTTAACATGTACAACGTCAAGTTAACGTGTACAACTTGAAGTTAACGAGTACAGTTAACTTTGAATTTGAAGTTAAAGCATACAATGTAAAGATAACGCGTACAACTTAAAGTTAACGTGTACAAAGTCAAGTTAACGTTTACAACTTGAAGTTAACGTGTACAATGTGAATTTAAAGTTTATGTAGATGTTTCGTGTATCGTAGAGGTTTCACCTCTTTCCTACGTGCGTTTGCAACGGTTTATTAAAATAACCTTATTGAATTGGTTGTCTTAATTATCATCTGTATTAATAATAAACGTACCATTTGTATCCAGTTGATCAGAGTCTTCTCTCTGAACTGTCACGAAATCGTCAGTGACATTTGAAGAGAATGACGTTGGTAGTAATGCCCCCGGTTCTATATACAAGAACATGATTTACCGTAAATCATTAAATATGACCCCAGGTAGGAATTAATTTCTTACATCTCTCCAAATGGAGTATTTATTTATTGGTGCATATATTTTATCTAAAGTAACTACTCATGTTATGTGAATGCTTTCATGTCTGTCCGTTCTCGCTTCAACTTTTGAACGGCTCAAAATTTTCAAACTCTGATTTCGGATATCTTAGCTGAGCGTGTCCTTGGGTTATATTTTACCAATGACCTGAGGTCATCATCGTCGTAAAACAATAAATACGATAGTATTACCACTTTAATGAGTATTTCAAATGAATTATTCCAATGCTCTGATTAATATTCGTAAAAGACTACATACCTATCGTTTTTAGTTCATGCGTCTCCTCGTTCCTTTCGATCCTGGAATTGGGTAATATGAAAGCATATTTTTGAGATGCTTTGTTTTTAATTTTTCCAGAAGTACGAGTTTAAAGCACAATTCATTATTTTTTAAAGGTGGGATAAATGATTTATTTTTTATTCTGAAGGATTAAATATTTCTTAGATTAATTTCCGAAAGATAATTGATGATTCCAGTTCAGTGGCTAAAGCTGCAATAACGGAATTAGGAATGTATGTTATGTTATGTATGAATGAATGTATGTTAAATTAGTTATTATTCACCATCGTTTATTAGTTAGGGTAGTGTTTCATAAGTTTAATCGCAATTGCCATTCCTCTTCAGCGTCATGTGTATTTCCTGTCTTACAAAGAAACTCATAAAAACTCATGAATTACAATGTAGATTTTTTTTTAATTTCCAAATTCTTTGTATTTTGCATTTTTTGTGAATTTGGTGTGAAATCGATAACATGTTAATCGCATATATTTTACATTTTCCGTGATTTTATTTCCATACTATTTACAAGTCAAGTGTTTAAAAAAGCCAAGTTCCAAATCGTTTGACAAAACGAGGTAGTTTGTCATGTTCGCAGACAAGCCACTTCCACACAAGCATGGATTTAAGTACCGTTCCAGCTAAACCGAGTATCGAGGCCCAAAATCCAAGCCAGTACATCAGGGGCTGGCAGTATTGGTCATTTGAGGGATCCACTAAATTGACGGTCGAATAGTCGAGAAAAACAAGTACCATCATCCCAATGCATGCCCCCAAGGCAGTAAGGCCAATTAAAGCATCCACGACAATCCCGAACATAATGCCCAGGTTCTGATCCCTTCGTTTGGCAACGGGGAAGATGAGTAGGGTCAAAATGTTTGACCCCAATTGGAATGAACCCCATACAATGAGGATGATGGGGATCCTGGGGTCAATTGCACAGTCGTTGAAGAAAACTGACCCAAAAACGATGGCCATGATGGAGGATGAGATGAATATCCACGAGTCTATAGTGACATATAAGTTTGGACAATTTCGGGCCTCGTTTTGACCCTCTGGGGCAGTATGAACAGCCTCCTCATCCTGGGCTCGGGTTAAGGGATCGGGGCCTATTCCACTGGTACCTGCAGTTGGGGATGCTACGGCTAGTTCGTCTAAAGAGTGGCAAAATGATGTATTTATGTATTTTTATTTAATTAAGTATATTCATTTATGTGAATGATTTCATGTCCGTCCGTCTGTCGGTTCTGGCTCTAACTCCCAAACGGCTCAACTTTTTAAAGCTCTACTTTTGGATTTGGGCTATATACATGGGTCTTAAATAGATAAATGACCCGAGGTCAACGAATTTTGCAAAAGGGGAAATACGAGATTGGAACCAACTTAATATATGTTTTGAAAGTTCATTATTCGCATTTTGTTTTGATTACTGTTTAATATTATATTTAAGAGTACATACCTATAGTATCCAGTCCGTTCCCTTTGTCTCTGTTCCCTTTAATGTCTAAGCTCATCTTGACGGTTTTGGTTTGCTTTTTACTTTCTGTTTCTTTCTTTTACTTTTTAAAGCAAAATGAAAGGAAAAGGGACCGCAAAATTAGGCTTATAATTAAATATTTGTAAGACTAATTTCTGAAAGATGATCTCACAAGGGAAGTACCCGGAACGTGAACACCAGAATCGCTTGATTTTTTTTTGTGTTGACCTACTAATAATACTAAAAATTAAAATCAAATAATTAGCGGCCCAAATTGATATTAACCAGGTTAAAAAAATCGCAAACAGTAATAATACAACTTGAATTTGTTTTTATGTTCAATGATTGCGATTTTTTTAACCTGGTTAATATCCATTTGGGCCGCTAATTATTTTATTTTAATTTTTAGTATTATTAGTAGGTTCAACATAAAAAAATCAATCGATTCTGGAATTCAACTCCCGGGTACATCCCTTGTCAGTTGAATGTCTAAAACCCAAATAACAAAATTGTGAATAAAAAGCTGGATTCTAGTTGCTACAAGATGTGTAACCGTCTTGAAAAGGGAGTTTTGTTTTCATACGTTTTTAATCTCCATATTGTGCGTACTTGGGTCTGATTCATTCATGAGTATCTTCTAGTGCCACAATGAATTTATGAAAACTCATGGGTTACGATGTTTTGACTCATATCTTTCAGTAAACACCAGTGGAAAAAATATGGCGAATTAATGTAGCGTATGTTAGCGTTTCAACCGTACTATTTATATTTCGTTTAATCAGATTGCAGTTAGAATGAAGTTGAAACAACCGAAATCTGACTAATCGTGAGTGGAGTTGAGATTTACAGCTCTTGGCTTTAGAAATGTTATGAGAAATCAATTTACGACAACTTAAATGGCTTGTGATATTGGTTAAATTATAGTTATGGACACGACCGATAGAATCGTCGACAACCAGTCTTCGACGAAATATAGAACGTTTGGCGGTCCTACGGCAGTTTGACCACGACCACGACCTGCCTCCTCGTCCAGATTCAGAGTGGTAATTGGGGAGACTACTGACCTGTCTGTATAATAAAACGTTCAAAAATGCGTTAGCAAAGTATCGGAGAGAAAATTAGCATATTAAGAACCCAGTTTGAAGCCATAAATTATAAAGCAATTTTGAACCAGAAAATAGAAACTACTTTAATATATGCATGCTCAACCGAATATTTGTTGTTCGAAAAGTATCTAATCTTTCGAGTATTATCGGTTTCTGCTTCAATTTATTTAAGAACTTGATTCTAATAGTCCGTCTATAAAATGACAAACAATTTAAGCCAGTTGTATTTACTTTAGGTGAACGCTTTCGTGTCTGTGCGTCTGTCAGTTTGCGCTCTAACTTTCGGCCATAATTCCTGAGTTTGGGTTCTTTATGGGTCTTTTGTACTGACATTTCTTCATGAGTCTTATGGAATGGCTATTTTAATCGAATTTAAGCATATAACCAGCATTCAGGAGTAAACAGTATTCAGTTATTATGTATCGTAGATACATAATGCGAATGGTCTGGTGTCCGTCCGTCCGTCCGTCTGTCCGTCCGTCCGTCTGTCCGTCCGTCCGTCCGTCCGTAAACACGATAACTCGAGAACGGCTTAACTTTTTGAAATTTTTCTTTCGGATATCTATATAGGACATCCAAGCGGAGGTCAAGTTCGTTTGGGGGCCCTGCAGGTCAAGGGTCAAGGGGAGAAAGGTCAAAGGTCAACATTTTTTCAAATAGCAACCCCCCATGTGTGATACATCGATGGAAAGCTATTGGCAAGGGCTATTCAAAGGTGTATATGATTTGGGGGTGGGGTCACCCCCTGACGGGTGGGGAGGGGTCAAAGAGGTCAAATTACAAACATATATGTGTGATACGTCATTCGAAAACTACGATCAAGGGCTTTCGAATGACGTATGTAAATTTGCTCTATGACTGGGGCAATTTGAGATTAATCATTTGATACGTCATTCGAAAGCTATGATCAAGGGCTTTCGAATGACGTATGTAATTTTGCTCTATGGTTGGGGCAATTTGAGATTTTCGATATTTCATGCATTTTTAATATTTTAAAACACAGTTTTCATTGTGAACATGTTTCGATGTGTATGAAACGGTATAAAAACGTTATATCTACGATACATCAGTACATTCGTTGGACGGTTTATTATGTATCGTAGATACATAATGCGAATGGTCTGGTGTCCGTCCGTCCGTCCGTCCGTCCGTCCGTCCGTCCGTCCGTCCGTCCGTCCGTCTGTCCGTCCGTCCGTAAACACGATAACTCGAGAACGGCTTAACTTTTTGAAATTTTTCTTTCGGATATCTATAGAGGACATCCAAGCGGAGGTCAAGTTTGTTTGGGGGCCCTGCAGGTCAAAGGTCAAGGGAGGAAAGGTCAAAGGTCAACATTTTTCAAATAGCAACCCCCCATGTGTGATACATCGATGGAAAGCTATTGTCAAGGGCTATTCAACAGTGTATATGATTTGGGGGTGGGGTCACCCCCTGACGGGTGGGGAGGGGTCAAAGAGGTCAAATTACAAACATATATGTGTGATACGTCATTCGAAAGCTATGATCAAGGGCTTTCGAATGACGTATGTAATTTTGCTCTATGGTTGGGGCAAATTGAGATTAATCATTTTATACGTCATTCGAAAGCTATGATCAAGGGCTTTCGAATGACGTATGTAATTTTGCTCTATGGTTAGGGCAATTTGAGATTTTTGATATTTCATGCTTTTTTTAATATTTTAAAACACAGTTTTCACTGTAAACATGTTTCGATGTGTATGAAACGGTATAAAAACCTTATATCTACGATACATTAGTACATTCGTTGGACGGTTTATTTTATTTCTTAATTTTGACACTTAAACTAAAAATTTTTCCGAGGCCAAGCACAACCCAGCACTATTCCAATAATTAATGAGACGATCGAGGCCCAAGTACCAAAGTTGTAAAGCATAGGTTGACAGTAGTTGACGTCCACTGGATCCTCCAGGTTGACGTTGGCATGGACGAGATAGACGATGACGATGCTGGCAATCCACGAACAAAATGCAGTCAATCCAAAGAGGCCGAAGGTCGTGAAATTGTGACCCAACTGGAAGCAGCCTGAGACGATTAGGACGACTGGGATCCTGTGGTCAATTCCACAGTGGTCGAAGTAAACGGCCCCATAGACGATGGACATGATGGCCAAAACGGTGCTCAACGTCCAGCACACTAACAAGGTACAAGAACACCAGGAAACACAGGCACCGACACAACTACCGACACAGCAACCGATACAGCCTCCGACAGTGCAACCGACACAACCACCCACACAGCAACCGACACAGCAACCCCCGACGACCTCGCCCACTTCTCCATCCGACATTACATATACTTCTGAAAAAAATAGTAAAATTTTAATGCAAATTAAGTAGTATTGAAACGAAGTAGTTGAGACCATTATTTCCGCGACCATTTTATCCCGACCATTAATTATTAACCAGACTTGGTAAATTTTGCATAAAATCAGGTATCAAATGTGCTATTTAGTTTGACATCAAAAACCTCAAAAATCGGGGTTTCCGGGTTTCTCGATAAGGAATCTTTGACTTGATGTTTTCATCATACGGTTATTTATTTGGGTATTTGCAGTTTTCTACGCTACTTTCTTATATCCGTTTATTTGTATTTCTGAAAGACTACCATTTCTTCCATCATGTTGATCCCCTTCAGGCGTCCTGGCCTTTTCAATTGATCTTTTTGAGAATGAGGATGAGGCTCGTTCGTCTTGGATAAAATTAAATGTAAATTATTATTGACCACTCTATATTGAGTTAATTGTTCTAAATTATAATTTTTAATTGTATTTATAAAGATAGTACCCTTTGTGTCCTGTTGACCAGCGTCGTCTCCCATGACATCGTCAGTGACATTTGAAGAGAATGACGTTGATTGTAGTGACCCCGGTCCTATACATGATATACCGTAAATCATTAAATAAATCCCCATATGGGCCTTGATTTTTTTAAACCCTTTAAAAGGGGGCTTTTATTTCGGGAATTATTGTCTCTTGTTCGGACTAATATTATATTCGTAAAATAGTGCTGACCTGTTGTATTCAGTTCATGCGACTCTCCGTTCTCTTCGATCTCGGATTTGTTAGGCGAATACATATCGACTTGACGTAGATGGTTTTTTAGTTTTTTCGTAAAAGTTTTAAAGCAAACTGCGAATTAATTCCAGACCAAGTTAATTAACATTAAATAGAATAGTTCAGTTGCTAAAGCTTGAATAAGAGAGTTAAAAATTGACTTATATTAAAGGATGGGCGACTAACTGTCTTGTAACATTCGTTTTGGCTGTTAGTTTAATCTCACTCAATTGTGATGTACGTCGAGGCCTCGGCTGAGTCATTACAGCCTTATTTTATAAATTTATAAAAACTCATGAATTACCATTTAGGATGTATGACTAATAGTTTTTCTGTTTTTGAAAAAAAATTCCAAACTGACCAGTAATCTTTCCTGTATTTTGGATGTTTTGCTTGGAGAGAAATCAATGACATATTAGTAGTAGTTTACGTTTTTTGTTGTTTTATTTTATTTTGATACCTCGACAAGAATTTTTAAAAAATCCGATAAGTACCAACAAGTTGTTTTTACTTGACCTTAACTGCAACGGTCCAAACGTACATCGAATCCACTAAAAATTAAGTTCAGAAACGCCAGTACAAGCAACATCGAGTGGACACAATCACCGTCCCAATTAAACCTACGATTGAGTACAGACACCCGAACCGGTAAATCAGGGGCTTGCAGTAATTCCTCGACCTGACATCCACAAAATTGACCGTCGAAAATACGAGACACACAGTGACCATAGTCGCAATCCATGCTCCCATTCCAACAAGGCCCATAATTACGTCAAGAACCATGGTCAGAATCCGTATCTGAGCTGGAACAATATCAATTATGACTTCCAGGGTCACCAAATTGTAAAGTAACTGAATGGAACCACAAGTGATTAGAAGTACAGGGATTCTGGGGTCAATTGCACAGTCGTTCAAATAAACGGCTCCAAGAGTTATTGAGAGGACGGACAGGATCGTCGAGATCATACGGTCTACCAGATCATACCAATCGAAATTTGTGACATTTTCCGTCTCGTCAGTTGGTTCCTTTGGGCCCTGAATGTCCTCCACCTCTTCCCGTGTAAAATTATAAACTGGAAGTTGGCGTGGTTCTAAATAACGTTAAATAATTCGATATGGCCTTGATTTTTTTATTTTTAGGAGGGTGGGGGCTTTTATTTCGGGGGATTGAATTTAAATACTGTACCCATTGTACGGATTTTAATGACCCCATGTCTTCGAGTTCTTTTGTCATCCGGATTATTTTCTGCTGTGGAAGCAATGGATAACATTTTGATAACGGTTATTTCTAGGCTATTTTTTTAAAATTCAAAATATTGAAATTATACTGAGTGAATCTAAAAGTATAAGAATAATTTCTTGGAGAGTTAAATCCAGTCAAATGTCTGAAGCCCACAATTCTAACGCTTGTCATTCTTTTTAGTTGATAGTAAGTGGGATAAGCTTAATCTCCATTGTCAGGAGGTCATACTGCCTCTGATTCACGACTAATTTCCTGTCCAATAAACTACGATGTTCGAGTGATGAAATGCAAGCTAGATTTACTTGTATACAGCTCCAGGTTTTTGCAATTTTTGAGAGAAATAAACAAGAAAATAAATGCCTTGTGATATTCATTCAGTATTATTTTTATTGATTTAGAGAAATGTCCCTTACTTTAATCGAATACGACAATCAGGAATCGAGGATTTAAGAAATCCAAGTTCCAAATCGTCGAACAACACGGCGTAGGGTTTTAGGTTTGTAAAACACAAGCCAAAGCCACACAAACATACATTTGAGTACCGTTCCAGCTAAACCGAGTATCGAGATCCAAAACCCAAACCAGTACATCAGGGGCTGACAGTAATTGTCGTTCTTGGGATCCACCAAATTGACGGTCGAATAGTCGATAAAAACAATGACCATCATCCCAATGCATGCCCCCAAGGCAGTAAGGCCAGTTAGGGCATCTATGACGATCCCGAACATAACGCCTAAGTTGCCACTGTTTTTGACGAAGGGGGTGATCAATAGGGTCAAAAGGTTTGACCCCAACTGGAATGAACCCCATATGATGAGCATGATGGGGATCCTTGGGTCAATTGTACAGTCGTCGAAGAAAACTGACCCACAAATAATGGCCATGATGGACAAAGTCGTGAATATCCACGAGTCGACTACGATGTAGAGATTTAGAAAAATCTGGGGCTCGTTTTGACCCTCTTGGGCAGTGTGACCAGCCTCCTCGCCCAGGGCAGTGGTCAATGGATCGAGTTTTATTCCACTGGGCCCGGCAGTGGGAGATGTGAGGGCTGGTTTGCCTATACAATGGCAAGAAAATGTATTTTATTAATTGTAGTCACTTTATGTGGATGCTTTCATGTCTGTCCGTCTGTCCGCTTTCGCTCTAGCTTCCGAACGTCTCAACGTTTTTGAAGCTCTGCTTTCGGATATTTGGTCTACCCATGGGTCTTAAATAGCCAAATGACCCGAGGAGGTTAATGAATTTCGTAACACAATTAGAAGCAATTTAATCTGAATTTAAAAAAATTTAAGGGCACAGACCTATAGTTTCCAGTCCACTCTTCTTGTCTAGGTTCCCTTCAATGTCCAAGTTCATCTTGACGGTTATGGTTTGCTTTTCACTTTCTGTTTCTTTTTTACTTTTCAAAGCAAAATGAAAGGGAAAGGGACCGCAAAATTAGGATTTTATAATTAATTATTTGTAAGACCAATTTCTGAAAGATGATCCCAATTGAACGTCTAAAACCCAAATAACAAAATGAGTTTTGTTTTCATACGCACGTTTTTAATCTCCATTGTGCGTACTTGGGTCTGATTCATTCATGAGTATCTTCTAGTGTCATGATAAATTTATGAAAACTCATGGATTACGATGTTTTGACTCATGTCTTTTAGTAAACACCAGTTGAAAAAATATGACGAATTGATGTCGTGTATGTCCTTTAGATTGCAATTAGAATGAAGTTCGAACAACCGAAATCTGACTAATCGCGAATGGAGTTGAGATTTACAGCTCCAGGCTTTAGAAATTTTATGAGAATCAATTTACGACAACTTAAATGGCTTGTGATATTTGTTAAATATTTTATTGATTACGAGAATTATGAGAATTCCAGAGTTAAAAAATTCAGACATGGTTTGACGGGGTTGATCTGATGGATTTTAAGATTGATTTAATCAGCTTCAGATTAAAAAAATCGCAACTAAAATTTATAATCCAAATTGTTAGTCTGGTTCTGAGGAACGACTGGAATCAATTTGCCGATCAGGAAGTACAAAATGGGTTTGAGTACGATTCCAACTAAACCAAAAATTGAGTACCAAAACCCGAACCGGTACATCAGGGGCTGACAATAATCCCTCGATTTGTCATCCTCGAAATTGACGGTCGAAAAGACGGAGGAAGCGAAGTACATGGTCGCAATACATGTGCCGAGTGCAGTTAGGTCAATTAGTAGATCGACGAGACCCACCAATATCCATGCTAACGTTGGTATTGGGAATTGAATTAGGAAACTGGACAAAATGTTGGAAAGCAACTGGAGAGAACCCCAGGCGATTAGGAGGATTGGAATCCGTGGCTCAATTGCACAGTCCTTCAAGTAAATGGCTCCAAAAACGATGGACACGACCGATAAAATCGTCGACAACCAGTCGTCGACGAAATATAGAACGTTTGGCGGTCGTACGGCAATTTGACCGCGACCACGACCTGCCTCCTTGTCCAGATCCAGAGTAGAATTTGGGGAGACTGGCTTGTCTGTATAATAAAACGTTCAAATCTGCGTTAGCAAAGTATCGGAGAGAAAATTATCACATTAAGAACCTAGTTTGAAGCCATAAATTAGAAACCAATTTTTACCATTACAGACGTTTTGAACCAGAAAATAGAAACTACTTAAATACGGCCAAAAATCTTCCATTACCCCAACCATAGAGCGAAAGTGCATACATTGTTCAAAAGCACTTGATCATACCTCTCAAATGACGTATATATGGTTGCAATTTAACCTTTTGGACCCTATTGAGGTCAGGGAGCGACCGCACCCCCAAATATTGTTCGCTGGTGAACAGCCCTTGTTTCAAACGTGCATTACAAATGGTGTTGGTATTTAAAAAAAATTATAACCTTTGACCCACATGGCTCCCGAAATCCCAAAAGAAAAATTTGACAAATATTCAAAAATTCGAAAAATATTATAGACCTTTTGTTTTCAGTTCATACTTACTGGCTTTGATTTCAAGATAAGTCGCAGTGACGTGACTTGTTCTCTTCAAAATTGAGGAGAGCATCTTGCTTTCTTGATGGAGGTGTTTTCTTCAAATTTTTACGCTATTTTCTTTACTTCATAAGAGTAAATGAACATGGACTGATAAATGATTTAGTACTTATTCCGGACAATTAAATCGCAGTTAGAGTTTAAGACAATTCCAATCGAGTGTCTAAAGCTCGAATAATAGAATAATAATAGAATTAAGTATAAAAATGGTCTCTATTAAAATTAAAGGAAGTGCTTCTGTCTTTTTAGGTTTGTTTTTGATAAGTTTAATCTTTATTGTAGTGAGGTCCATCCAAGTCTGATTCATGTTTCCTGTGTCGTGAATGAAGACATGAAAACTCATGGATTATGAATATGATTTAAAATCTTAATTGCGATTACGAGCCCTACTTCATATATTTTGTATTTTTAACCGTTCCGATTCTCCACAAATTAAATTTACTTGTCCAAATATGATAGATAACCATGCTCTGGCTATTCCCGTTATGAGTTGAGAAGTTCGAGAGGTCATAATTCATGCCATTTGAGTCGATTCTAATTTGAACGGCTATTTTTAAGCCGATGGAATCATGAAACCAACATTCAGATATTTTTATTCCATAATTTGGACAGTTTAAAACTAGAATTTATTCCCATTCTTTAACTGACAAGAGGAGCAATTAATCTCAATCAGTACTTCCTGACCTAGCACAAGCGAAAATGCTACCCAGGACCGATGTATTAATCAATGAGACGATCGAGGCCCAACTGCCAAATCCGTACATGCTGGGGTGACAATAATTCGGATCCATCCGATCCTCTAGGTTGACATTGGAATGGTCGAGATAGACGATGACGATGGTGGCAACCCATGAACAAACTGCAGTCAATCCGAAGAGACAGAAGGTCGTGAAATTGTGACCCAACTGGAAGCAGCCTGCGACGATGAGGACGATTGGGATCCTGTGGTCAATTGCACAGTCGTCCAAGTACAGGGCCCCGTAGACGATGGACATGATGGCCAATACGGTACTCAAGATCCAGCACGCCACGACACCACAACCACACAAGCAGGCACAGCCACATAAACACAAGGCCGTGGATTGCTTCATCGTCCGGGTCGCGATGACATTTCCATCGACCTTGTCCAAGTCTGCCCCATCCGACGATTGCCGTGGTTCTGAAAATAGACATTAATGCAGTATGATTAAAAACAAGGCTTTAAAATGTGGCCAGGCAGTACGGCAGTATTGGGCAGGGGCCTCAGGATTTTAGTCGTTTTAATCAGTACCTGCTTTTATCGTCACCTGGGTTTGGGTATTCCCTTCGACCTTCGTAATTTCCATGGTCCGTGTGACGACACCGTTTGTAACAGTTTTCGTGATGTGGACAGAAGTGTGCTTATTCCCAGAACGGTGGGGGCTGGGACTTGAATTGGATGAGTCCATTGTGTACCGCGCCCGCTTCTCCGTCAGTTTGTCCCCCATTTCAGTAACCAATTCTGCCTTTTTCTACAATAATTTAAAATGACTCGGGCAGGAAGAATAATCCGAGTGGATATAAAAAATAACCATAAGGGGTTTTAAACATAACCATGGCAACGTATGTGACGGATTCCTCTTTATTTGAATCTTCTACCGAAATAACTGCCCACGGGCTCAAGATTGCTTGACAACAAGGGGGCTCGCTGTCTCTACAGGTTAGGTCAAATGAAAGGTTTTTGAAAAAAGTATAACTTTGAACTTTTCAAAATCGACGAAATCATTGCCCGGAACTTGATCATGACAACAGCGTGCTTTCTTTAGCTTCTATTCTAGTCGGCTTTCAAAACGATTGAGGAGGACTGGTTATTTCTACTGCAACTCTCATATGAAATGCATGAATATAAATAAACAAGTGACGAATTTTCCATCTAAATTTTGGCGATATGTATGAAGTATCCCTTCGAATTTTTAACATGATATCAAGAAAAAAACTAGAAACTTAAATCGGATTGTCCGTAATATTATATTGGAATTAATCATGTGGGATGGGAATGGGATTGGGATTGTCAAATCACATGTCAAATGATAAGACGATTGGCGAATGGAGGATGGGAAGGGGTTATTATTTTATAGGCACGATAATAATATAGTGCAATCAGCAATGTAAGATTGAAAATGAAAATGAATCCTTGGAATGTAGAAGGTAGAAGGCAAGAGTTAAAAATGGAATTCTAACGAGAGGTCATTTTCATAAGAGGAAGCTTGAAACAATGTCGTCACAATCTGATTTTCAAAATGATGACGTCATGAGTTGCTACACAACAATGACGTCATCAAAAATAAGGAGGCAAAATGATGGCGTAGGCCTCCTTATTTTAGTTTAGGATGTCCGGACTCATTTTATGAATGGAACTTATGCCATGTTGCCCCTATTTGAAACTTCTCCCGAAATAAGTCCACAATGAATCATATTTATGACTGTACAGGTTTCAATTTTGTTGTGTCATGTCATATGGGTAGAACCACATTCTTTTAACCCTAGTTCCTCCATCCATAAGTAAAAGTTAGTCTTATTGGCATATTATAGAAATTATGGCTATTTTTTTAATCGAATACAAATATTTTATTCCATAACATTGACAGTTCTTTAAACTAAAAACTAAAAGTTAGTAGGAGTAATGTTGATCCATTTCAATTCCGATTTTTTCGGTGAGATTTCCCGAGCCCCGATGAGAAATAAGTCAGTCGCGAATAAGCGAGAACATACATCCGAGCACCGATCCATTAATTAATGCGGTAATCGAGGCCCAAGCACCGAATCGGTACAGCACGGGCTGACAGTAGTTCCCATCCATCGGGTCCTCTAAGTTGACGTTGGGATGGGCGAGATAGAGAACAACAATGCTGCCTATCCATGAGCAAAGTGCAACAAATCCCAAGAGCCGGAAGGTCGTGAAGTTGAAGGAAAATTGAAAGCAGCCAGCGACGATGAAGAGGATTGGGATCCAATGGTCCATTATTGGACAGAGGTTGTAGTACATGGCCATGGCCCCATAGACGAAGGACATGATGGCCAAAACGGTGCTCAAGGTCCAAATGCCTCCGACAATCAAACCGCCCAAACAGCAACAGGCACCGGCAAATAAACTCTCAGCAGAACAACATCCATTGCATCTACTGGCGAAGAGTCCTTCCGGATCTGACTCCGACGATACTCCGTAGATTCCGTATCGGCCGTCGTATTCGTGTGGTTCTGAACAAAAATATATATGGATGATACATGATTAGTAACAAGGCTTTAAATGGGGTGACAAACTGTCATCAGGGCTATTATATTTTGGATTTGATAAAGTCCCTGTGCTCCTTGACCCACCGGGTAAAACTCGTCTAAATCCATTGCTTTATAATTATAATGGGAACGGCTCTAGAGGACGAACCGAGTTGTACCTTTTACCCGGCGAGTCAACGAGCACAGGGACTTTATTTGGATTTTGTTTAAGTCGTTTAAATGAGTACCTGTAATTACTGTGGTCGGTCCGGTGAAAACGTTGATAATAGTCGTAGTGATGCTGCTGAAAACAGTCTGATTATTCCTAGTCTGGTGGGGGATGAGGCGTGAACCCTCTGACACCATCGCAGTCAGCCTCCGCTCGTCAGCCCCGTTGCCCCACATTCGATTCTACGTTTTTCAATATTTAATTATAAAATTAAAAGTGCGTAAAAATTAACCATAAAGTGTTTTAAAAAACACAACATATAATAATTGTAATTAACTGCACTTAACTTACGAATTACGATTTTACGATGTTCAATGTTACGATCAACGATTGATTGCTTGTGGCTCGTATTTGTTATTATTTGAATCTTCTCCCCGTCCCCGTAATAACCAGAACGAAGTTCTTTACGAGAACTCCAGTTATTTTCGGTTTTATTCAATCTACAATTAAGTTGCAAGTAACGGAGAATTAGGTCGTAATGTCATAAATCTAATCGTTGTCGTTAAAAGTTAAAATCGAATAGAAAATTAACAAAACTCGGCCATGTCTCCTTCCTCGTTCCATGCTCTAGCTCTACTACTAAAATAACACCTTACACGAGAAGGTAGGTACGGAGCCGTAAAAGGGACACGACAACTTTCAATTATCAATTTTGATAGTTGAAAGTTCAACTTTCATAGTTGACGTTCAACTATCATAGTTAATTATCAAGTATGATAGTTACAGCTCAACTATGATAATTAACGCTCAACTATGATAATTAACTCTCAACTATGATAATTAACGCTCAACTATGATAGTTGACGTTCAATTATGATAGTTGACGTTCAATTATGATAAATAACTCTCAACTATCATAATTAACTCTCAACTATGATAATTAACGCTCAACTATGATAGTTGACGTTCAATTATGATAGTTGACGTTCAATTATGATAAATAACTCTCAACTATGATAATTAACTCTCAACTATGATAATTAACTCTCAACTATGATAATTAACGCTCAACTATGATAATTAACTCTCAACTATGATAATTTACTCTCAACTATGATAATTAACTCTCAACTATGATAATTAACGCTCAACTATGATAGTTGACGTTCAATTATGATAGTTGACGTTCAATTATGATAAATAACTCTCAACTATGATAATTAACTCTCAACTATGATAATTAACTCTCAACTATGATAATTAACTCTCAACTATGATAATTAACTCTCAACTATGATAATTAACTCTCAACTATGATAATTAACTCTCAACTATGATAATTAACGCTCAACTATGATAATTAACTCTCAACTATGATAATTTACTCTCAACTATGATAATTAACTCTCAACTATGATAATTAACTCTCAACTATGATAATTAACGCTCAACTATGATAATTAACTCTCAACTATGATAATTTACTCTCAACTATGATAATTAACTCTCAACTATGATAATTAACGCTCAACTATGATAGTTGACGTTCAATTATGATAGTTGACGTTCAATTATGAAAATGAACTCTTCAGTTTCAACAGCGCCATCTACGGGAACACTGAAAAATTCAAACCTTGCACTTGATTAAAGTGTTATCAACTTTATGTGAATACCCCGTCAATTGGATCTCATGACTGTCTGTCCGTCCCGTCGATAACTAAAGAACGGCTTGCATTTGGTTCATCAAATTTTATATATGTACTTGTTCTAGGGAGCAAAACGGAGGCTAAGCTAAGTATCGTAGCATCTTAACATTTACAACACTTAGTTACACCCGTTACGTTTTATTTAAGTACTAATTTATTTAATCTCTATTTAATTTAATTCTCTAATTTAACCTCCACCAATCAATGCAATGAACCATGTACCAAAATTCCGAAAGTAATCAATGCAATGAACCATGTACCAAAATTCCGAAAGTACTATATGTACACCTGTAATAAAAAAACAAAGTACATGTACCCTGTACCAAAAATTCCATAGTACTATATCTATGTACCCTGTACCAGGCAAGTACTGCAATGTACCCTGCACCAGGTAGATACTGCAATGTACCCTGTACTAGGTAGGTACTGCAATGTACCCTGCATACCTAAGGTTCTTTGCTCAGAGTTTGCCAAAAGTGGAATTAGATGGCGCTGCTGGTACTTACGAGTTAAATGTCAACTTTCATATTTGAACGTCAACTATCATAGTTGAGCGTTAATTATCATAGTTGAACGTCAACTATGATAGTTGAGTGTTAATTATCATAGTTGAATGTCAACAATCAAAGTTGAGCGTTAATTATCATAATTGAACTTCAACTATCATAATTGAACGTCAACTATGATAGTTGAGCATTAATTATCATAGTTGAATGTCAACTATCAAAGTTGAGCGTTAATTATCATAATTGAACATCAACTATCATAATTGAACGTCAACTATCATAGTTGAGCGTTAATTATCATAGTTGAGAGTTAATTATCATAGTTGAGAGTAAATTATCATAGTTGAGAGTTAATTATCATAGTTGAGCGTTAATTATCATAGTTTAGAGTTAATTATCATAGTTGAGAGTTAATTATCATAGTTGAGAGTTAATTATGATAGTTGAGAGTTATTTATCATAATTGAACGTCAACTATCATAATTGAACGTCAACTATCATAGTTGAGAGTAAATTATCATAGTTGAGAGTTAATTATCATAGTTGAGAGTTAATTATGATAGTTGAGAGTTATTTATCATAATTGAACGTCAACTATCATAATTGAACGTCAACTATCATAGTTGAGCGTTAATTATCATAGTTGAGAGTTAATTATGATAGTTGAGAGTTATTTATCATAATTGAACGTCAACTATCATAATTGAACGTCAACTATCATAGTTGAGCGTTAATTATCATAGTTGAGAGTTAATTATCATAGTTGAGCGTTAATTATCATAGTTGAGTTGTAACTATCATACTTGATACTTAACTATGATAGTTGAACGTCAACTATGAAAGTTGAACTTTCAACTATCATAATTGATAATTGAAAGTTGTCGTGTCCCTTTTACGGCTCCGTAGGTAGGTGTCAGTGCAGTGCTTTAACAATCTCACTTTCCCCGAAATATTATCAACACCGACATTCTAATTAAATTCAGACAGAATAAAATTAACATAAACAAATAACAAGTTTGTGCACATGCAGGCATAATATGCATTGATATTCTGATATGTTAGCTATGACGGTTTGCGTATCAATTATCAATTACATCCCATTAAGGTTGTCATTCCATTCCCTTTAATATCAGTTAACCTTTTAGCCATAATACATACTGGAAACTGGAACAAAGCTCTAGGTTTTAGCTATTTTTGAGAACAAAAATTAATCAATAACAAATTAAATGCCTCTGGATGTATTGCTTATAACAGGCCTACGTAGGACGGAATTCTTGGCGGATTTTCACCTACACCCTTTAACTAACATTGGGGGCGGGAAAAAATTCGAAAATTCCGTCTTACCTAGGCCTGTTATAAGCAATAGTACTGCATACTGCCTCGGTATTTATTATACTTAATTGATCAATCAACTTTCCATCGAATACGACAATCGTTAAGGTTGTAGGGTAGTAGGAGATGCTTCTTCATATAAATCTATGGGTTGTAGTATCCATTTGAGTACCGGTCCAACTACACCGAACATCGAGGTCCAAAACCCAAAGCAGTAGACCAGAGGCTGACAGTAATGCTCGTTCTGAGGGTCCACAAAATTCACATTCGAATAGTCGAGTAAAACGATGACCATCATCGAAATACATGCCCCAAATGCAGCAACGGCAGTTATTACATCGAGAACAGGGATTTTGCATAGGGTCAAGACGTTTGACCCCAACCGAAGGAAACCCCACAGGATCAGAATGATGGGGATCATGGGGTCAATTGCACAATCTTTGCAGAAAATTGACCCGAAAATGATGGCCATCATGGACAATGTCATGAAAAACCACGAGTCCACAACGACGTAGAAGGAGTAGAAGCTTGAACAGTTCTCGTTTTGACCTTCTGGCGCAGTTTGACCTGTCACGAAATACATGAAATTAAATACGTGGACTTTATGTGAATGCTCTCATTGTGTTGTCTGTCTGTCGGTTCGTTTTTGGATGGACTTTCGAATTGGAGTAATTTGACCTGTCTTTTGTGGATCATATTCCCTAATGACCCGAGGTCAATAAATCTCGTGAAATATAATATTTGCAACTTTAAAAAAAGTTAAGAATACAGACCTAACGTATTCCCTTCAGTCGTGTTGACTCTATTCAATGATTCAATCCCTTGATTGGGAGAACTGAACATCTCGACGGAGGGGGCTGATTCGCTGCTTTTTACGCTTCTTAAATTCGCGATAAATGATGTATTATTTATTCCGGATAATTAAATATTTGTTAGAGTAATCGTAATGGCAATTAAATCCAATCGAGTGTCTACGGCACAAATATCAGAATTAGGCTGGGCAACCGTGTTGAAACATTAGTTTTGTGTTCATACACATGTAATCTCCATTTAAAGTCAGTGTCATTGTCATGTTGTGTCTGAATCATGAGTGTTTTCTGTGCCATCATGTCTTGAACTCAAAACAACTCATGGATTACAAAATTACAGTTTTTCGTCATTAATTTATGAAAACTCATGAATTACAATTTATGATGATTAATTGTGATTTTTTTTTTATTAATCTTCTACAAGGATAGGAGTCATATGAGTTATTTCGGTAATTTTTGTTTTTCTGTATTTATGATATTTCAAATTACTCCCGAAATAACTCCCCAACCAACCTTATTATGAATGTCCTGACTCAAATTCTATTGTGCCATGTTATTGGAACAGAACCGTATTCCATAAAAACAACTGTTAAAGCAGAAATAAGCTAAACACGCCTCCTCTTTGGGGTGTTAAGCTTTCAAGCCTCGTTCCTCCGTAAGTGAAAGTACGTGTACTTTCACTTGTAATCTTCCTCAAACTTTGCCGTTTTATTATATACAGTATTTGGGATGGGGATATGTTTAAGCTGAATAAATTACATATATCTCTGGATATATATCCACTTGCCCCATGAACCACAGCCCTTTTTTCACCAAGAAATAGATAGGTTTAAGCTGAAACAAATGGTTATCTCTGAAGATCCGTTTAATCTTTGTTAAGCTGTAAAGTTATAAAGTTTGGGGGAAACTGGGATTTGGAACACTCTCATTTTTCAAGTTGAACGTTTAGCAGTTTATATGGAAGTCTGTTGGGTAAATGCGTAAAGTTTTTGAGGAAGCGATTGGATTGTTCTTCAGAGGTTTTTGCACTTCTGCAGATATTGATTATACGATTGTCAGAGAGGTGTATATGTCATATTTGAAGAGACAAGCCGACAATTTTCAATTGAGAAGATTTTGACATTTTCATGAGTTTTTGTAGAAAAAACGATGAAACCAATTTTTTTGACAATGACATCCTAAAAAAACCAAAGTATCAAGAAAATCAAAAAAGGGTCTATAGAGAGAGATGCTTGATTTTTCGAGCCTTTTTTCGATTTAGCACAAAAGTAAATAGGGTTCTCACATTGGGAGTGCGAAAATATCCACTGGCTCAATACCCATTTCTTACCCCGATTTCTTAAAACCCACTGTCGTTTTTAATTTTTCGCACACAGAATACACGGCAGAGAAAACTGCTAAAAATCTTGGCCATTTTAGCTAAATAAATTTAAACGATGTTAAACTATCGTATATCCTTAAAATTTCTAGAGATTTCGACCACTCTCGTATAGTCATTTTGATTAATACAACCTCAATGACCCCAACCGAATCTTCTACATCGACATTTATTCCAAAATTCCAGCTTCGTCGACAAGTCCGAAAAACCGACAGTTTATTTCGTCCTAAAGGAACGAGACCGATTCTCAGCATTTCTGTTCCGTCAACGCATTTTCCCTCTGAATTAGTCACTCCGACGGGATTTTTTCCCTATTTTTACGACATTTCCACTGTCTACCACTATTTGTCCAAGTACTAAATTAGCTCTCTCAATTTATTTGTCTGGTTCGAGGATAGAGTCGAGAGATATAATTACTATTTATGACTCCATATCTATCACATCTATATCTATAAAATTCATGGATTTAGATGTTGATAGTTGATGTTGATATGGAGTCCATAACTGGCTGTAGAAGTGCGTAATCCGGAAATCTAAACTTGGACCCGTTCCAGTCTCTAAATTTCGAGTAGTTCGGGCTCTAGAGATGTAGTTTGTACGAAGTTTAGAAATACTTGGGGTTTTAAAACTGTCATTGACATTGCAAACTGTCATCATCACTTTGTCATCGACTTTACTATTCAGAATTGGAGAGTAAATGAGGCATAGGAAGTCTGGTACGGATTTACGCACTCCAGATCACAAAACCCAACCCGGTTTACGGAATATCGGGTTTTCTCAGGTTGTAAAAGTCGGTTTGACGGGCCTAAGAGACTTTATTAATGTAATTTGAAGTTAGAACAAGTTGTAACTAGCATTGACGGCTGTGAAATCGAATTTTCGAAATTAATGATGCTGGTTATAGAGGCTGTGATTTAGTTGAGGGGCAATTTTATTTTTTCCAACAAGGGGTTGTGATTTGGAACTACAAGAGATAGATGTATTTCGATTCACTTGGTTTTTTGTGATTTTTTTGTGAATTCTAGACTGTGTAGATGAGATAACCAGAAAATTATACCTCCAAATGGATCAGCATAGATAAAATTGTCATTTTTAAAATGCTCGCTAACCGACGACTTTTATGTTGACAATGAGTTGGTAAATTCTAAGTTTCGAAATACCTTTCGCACAAACCCAATTTTTACTAGTATCGAAAATGGTTAATTAAAATTTAAAAAAATGAACAGTTGTCTTGAAAAACGATCTGTAAGCAAATTTAGAAAATTCAAAGCGTTGCAAAGAAACGCCCTGATACTGTAATTGTACAATACAGAGAAACTGATAAAAATGTCACCGTTCAAAACTGATGACTTGCCAATTTTTTATTAATTTTTTATTTTTCAAAATATTCAAATATAAACTACACTATAACCGATGCAAACGAGAAAGTTATCTTCAAAGCAAAATTAACAATCCTATTTTTAGCTACCCAATATAACAAAATATAATTCTGCAAAATACAATAAAAAGTGTAAATAAATGCATATTATTATATCCTCCTTTTGTATACAAAGGCAGTGCCCCCCGGGGTTTTTCCCGTGATCCTTCTCAACTCTGAACAAAAATTCCTCGCATGCTTTCTCTGGATTTATTTATCCGGAGAGCTGCACTTTCCCCGCAGAGTCCCGTCCCGAGTGAAAGGACTCACGGTTTTGTGGTCCATTCTTCCACCATTTCCTACCTCAATAAATTCCAGCCCGCGTGTCTGCCTCTAACATAACCACAACACAAACAGCTCAACCCTTTCATTCACAATACCAAATCCTTAAAAACTACATATAAGTAAAAACATATATATACATTTATATGCGTATATATTCATGTCTTTATCTAGTCTGTTTGTACTCCAGTTCTCCAGGACTGTTCAATGTCGATAAAAAAGGCTGGAAGTACGTCGATTTAACTCAACTTCAGATGGATATACTCTTTTATTTACACTCCTGTACGGGAGCAGTAAAAAAACCATCATTCTGAGATCTATTCTATACTATACCGGAAGTCCCGAATTAAAATCCCCAGGGGGTGTTTATTTCGGGGAGGATAAAAAGTGGAAGTGGGTCTGCCCCTTCGTTTATAGAGCCGTAAGATAAGGTTTCTACCGGAACCGGAAGTCCCGATTTAAATCCCCATGGGCGTTTATTTCGGGACTGCTTGGTATGGGGAAGATGTTTTATTTGGGGGGGGGAGTGGGGGTTATTTCAGTGAATCTAAATCGATATTGTCGGTATACTCTATTCTATTCAACTACTTTACTTTCATACAAGGCCAATAAATGTCATCCTTATGAATCCACCTTTTCAATGGATTGAAGAAATTGCATATAAAATATATGGGAGCAGTTCGGATTTTCATAATAGAGCATTACTTTAAAAGCCTTTTAAGTGATTATAATTATGGTTATGGAAAGCAGAATATAGAGAGATTCTTTACAAATCAAAGTTTGTGGTTTTATATCTTTAACCCGTTTTTTGTTTGTTCATTTGGTTACCTAATGTGTGGAGTAAATCTTTCATTGCCATTTCCTGATAACCCACTGTACGGAACGGACACCAAAGTTTCAGAAATTAGTCCCGAAGTCCTGAGTTCATTAGCAAAGTTTTGATAAACTCCAAGTCAACGCAAAATCTACTTTAACTTTGGATTTTTTTTCGTCACGTATTTTTATTGTTGGCGTTCCAGAAATTACTGTCAATTATTTCAAAGGTGAAACCTGAAAACAAAATAATTCTTGGCACAGTGCAAAGTGCAACCTTCGATCTGTTTTGATCAAATCAAAAGATTACCTTGCAGTTCTTTGCACAGTGCATGCAAATAATAATAAAAAACATGGAAAAGTTGATCATTCTCATCTCTGATGTAAAGAATGTTACAGTTCCTGACCCAACACTTTTTAATACTTTTTTCAGAGCCGAAAGTTCCGCACCAGCCGCCTTATTTCCTGAACTTTTCTCGGGCGAAACGAAAAAATAATCTGACGGATTGTTCGTCAAGTCTTGGAATTATTTTATGTCGAGGGCAACAGATTCGAAATTAATGGTTATGGATTTGAGAAATTCATAACTAAAACTCATATTTTAAAGTTAAAAACTACAAAAAACCCATTCTTATATCCAAATTTTGAGAAAAGCCCCGAAAATTTATGTTGGTTATTCCTGCATATTGATGTTTATTCTATTCTTTAACTTCGACATACAGGAAATAAGTTTACCTGCTGGAATCCATAAAAAATGAAGTCAAAGTTTCCGAAATCTTTCCCCGATTTCTCTCAAAGTCTTAAAAACTAGTAATATCGAAGTATTGTTAACTTTTACTTTCCATGACAGAGTCCGTACAGTTATCATTATCAATAAAAAAATATATATATCCATGTAATAAGATTGCATATATTTATTAGGACATCATCCAGAGGTTTATAGATCCAAAGGTTGCAAGTTGCAAGGGAAAAGTCAAGTCAGGTTGTCGTCGTCCATTCCTCAGAACTTTGACAATGTAAAGCCAACTCATTAAGTTTTAGAGGATTTGTGACCAAAAACACCCAAACATTCAAAAACTGCATTCAAAAACATGGATATAGTGTTTAAAAAGCTTAACCCCGGAATAAATCCCCACCCTAATTTACAAAAAGTGCTATTTAAAGATATCCACTTGAATAAATCCCCACCTATGAGACTCCAATATTTTCAGAGTAAAATATCCTGAATCGCTTTGATATCAGCCTAAAATATATTTTAAAATTTAAAGCTCTCTTTATAGTTCCTTTAACAATTCCCCAACTCAAAATAAGTCCCCATCCATACAAAAACGGCATTGCCTTTAAAAGCGAATCCCAATAATCCCTGGAAAATCTCCTTAAAACATAATTGTAAATCCTCAAACCAATAAAATAATACCTAACCCTCCTCACTAAAGCCCGTCTTGGCCCATTTCTAAATAAGAGGATTGGGTTTTCGGAAATGCATTTCAAATTAAATAGGATCGGGTAAATGGAAACCCTAGTGGGACAATCCAGCCCGGATTCCTCGGGACATTTAGCCCATTTACTTGGCCAATAAATTCTGGGCTTTTGGGACAAAAGAAAGCTCTTGAAAATAGTCAAAGGAATTGATTACATTTTTCTAAAAGTTCCTCTTCCAATGAATCTTCACCCTTTTTTCTATCTCTCTAATAATTCTTAAATCCTATAAAACCAAGGACCCAACTTGTCCATTAAAATGTATTTTGTCCAGAAATTTTTCGGGGCTTTCACCCTCGGACTTTCAGTAGTTTTCAGGACCGTAGGGACAGGTTTTTTCGGCTTTGATTTTGTGCGAGAAAAATATTGCCGAAAATTGATCTTTGTTCTATTAGACCATGTGTTTTCATCGTTCCTGAAATCGGATTTTGCCTATTTTAAATTAAAATGAACATTTTGTAGATGTGTACATTTTTTTGATTGAGTAAAGACGATCGATAGTCCAAATTTACTGAAATAAGCCAACCCCGAAATAACTCCCATGTTAATCAAGGTCAATCAATCAATCGAGACAGCCGAAATGAGGGAAATTGACCCATTAGTTAGACCCCTTGGAAATTTTGAAATATTTAAAATTTTATTTAATTTTTGTCCCCTACGACGCCGTTGAACCACTCCAAAGACGTCCTACAGCCACTTTTACTCCTTCCCATGACTTAATTCTAAATCTGTCCAAAAAATAGTCGGAACTTTTTCTAAATCTTAGATATTACTGGGACTAGATCCATAGTTTTAGAATCGAGAGTTACTTTAATAGTTCATGGGATTCGGCCAAGTGGAAAATATAGCCTGGAAATTCTGGAGACCGACTATCTACCTAGATTCAATTTATTCGCGGACACGGTGTACGCAAAACGTGTAAATCTCTGATCTTGGAATGCATTTTGTGATAGGCATTTATCTGAGGATTAATTTTTTTAAATGGATCAGGACGGATTCAGAGTTACTGGTAAATTCTTTAATATGGCAACAAAATTATCTACTGCTAAAAAAAATAATCTTTTTTAATGACCATAAATAAAAATGTTTAAAATCGGACCAATAACCGTGCTATTTATTCAACCTGCAAATTCCAATCAATATTAATTTTTCCCCATTTTTTTTATTATCTGGTACAGTTTTCTTGCCAGGCCCATTTTCACTGAAATAACAGCACTACCTCTAGTAAAACTGTAAAAGTACACCCTGAATCGAATTTTTTTCCTCGAAAAAAAAGCAGCGTTTCAGCACAGTGCATCCGGACTTTCAAGTCCCAATCTCTTGAACAAATTGAACCCCCACTCATTTCCAAACCGAACACCGACAAATATCAGAAGATCATTACACATAAGAACCGAAAAAAAATAAATGTCACTCCCGTAGTTTAGTAGTAGAAGTGTCCCCGGAGTTTGTGGAGGAAGAACCTGCCGAGAATCTCGGAAATTTATACGTGTAAAAAAAATCCTGAAAAGATTCGTAGAGCATTGGAAGGTTTAGGAACTTTGGGTTAGGTTAGGTTAGGCACTTGTCTTATATCTCCCTATATAATGTTCCAATAGATGTTCCAATGGAATGTTCCAACGTTCCAACGTTCCAACCCAACCAGCTCTATTCCAAGTTCCTGAATGGAATGCATTCCAAATTCCAACCTTCATATCTTCCAGTTCCAACAGTCCGATTTCTTGCTTTTGACATTATGAACCAATTTGGTAGGAAATTGGAGTTTTAAAATTGCCCATTCCACACCCCTCAAAGTTCCGGCTGGAAACTATATAGATTTTTCGAAATTCCTATAGAACATATACTATAAGTTCCAGTTCTACTGTTTTCATTTACATTTACAGTCAACAGTTTATCAGTTCAGTTGTAAACTGCTTTTGCTCTCCCTGAAATCCTGTAAATTTTCCCGTATTTTCGGAGGATGAGGCTCCATAATAGCTGACTGTCGGAAGTGATGGTGGTGTATAAAATCATTATCGCAAATTACGATCCAAAATACTAGTCAACTACAGCCAGTAAATAGTAACTTATACCGTACATCCTGATACAAGTCCCCCAGGGGTGTTATTTATTCGAAAATGAACAAAATTGGGACAGTGAATATGAATTTATGTACTAAACTCAGAAAAAATTGAAATTTTAGACGATAATTTTGTCAATCGTGTCACTATTATTTAGTGTCTTTACGTCTTGGGGGTGGGCACTTATTCCAGGGTGACTTATTCCGGGGTTTTACCGGTAACTCTGGATTTTGTGGTAAGATTCCGAGATTCGGCGTGGGTCTAATAATAGTAAAATAGGCATAATAATCCTGTGATGTAGTTTGTAAAGATAAGGAAAGGAGATGATTCCTCATCGCCATAAAGGCATAAACGGATTATATGGGGATTAGAGGGAGTTATTTACGAGTCAGTAATAGATTTTTGATGTCCCTAACCTAAACTCCCTCCTCTATACATTCAGTTGCTGCACCTTCAAATAGAACAGGATCACTGATCCCTGAGCGTCGATAAAATGATCAAGTCGTAAAAAATGTGTGATTAACGTGAAATGAAGTTCAGAGCCCTTAAATCTTTCAATTTGTCTTGAATATGTCGGGGTCAAATTGTCGAAATCTCGACTTGTCAGCTTGTCGACAAATTGTCGAAATGTCAACTTGTCAGCTTGTCGACAAAATGTCGAATTTGTCATGTCAAGCAACTCCGCACTTGAAGAAAATAAGCAGCCCATTTTCAGTACTTTCCATATCACAAATGCTCCACATTTCCGGCCTTCCATTTGCTGATTTGAAATCGAGATGAGTATGTAAACTGGATATAATAAATATATAGGTTATAAGGTTAACACTTCCGAGGTTGTTAAATATTATAAAGATTGCAAACAATATTATAGCAACAAAAAACCGGGTTTAGATCTGTGCATCTAAATCTAACACCATATTATATGAAAAAATCTATCCTATGCAAGGTCTATTCATATAGACCTAGTGCTTAGCAGGTTTATTGTGTGTTAAGGTTCCCACCGGAATAAATCCCCACCCCTGATTAATCTGGGTACAATATTTCATTTACAGCTCCCCAGATGCCAGATCTAGATATTTGCGAATTTAATTCGAAAGCCACGAAGATTCATGTAAAGAGCCCCGGTCGCCGGTATTGAATGGAAAGCCATGTATACATATTTTAATAATTCCCCATGTCGAATCTTGGCACATACAAAATCCACTCCCATGGGGGATTATTTAGAGATTCGGTGACAAAATGGTCCGGATAAAATGGTCGAGACATAATGGTCAATACGTAATGGTACCAATGAATGGTCGCGGATATAATGGTATGGACCAATGCCCTAAATCTATAGCGACAAGATTCGTAAAGTAAATTGTCGCTAAGGATTTAGGGCCTTGGTATGGACACAATGGTAGTAAGAAATGGTCGCGGATAAAGACAAAAGATAAAGACCATTACTTCCTAGACCATTTCATCCTCGACCATTTTGTCCCTGACCATTTTGTCCCGACCATTCTACCCGGATACCTAATTTAGAGACGAAATCCCAGACAGCTTTCTCTTCAATAACCAGGTCTTGTATTTCAGAACACGTAAATATCAGAGAGCAGGAAATCTATCCAAAACAATTCCCCCCCCCCCTTGGGGACTTATTTCGGGATTTTTTATGAACATGCCCAACAATGAATCCCTTTCTACTGGTCCCATTTCCCAGTGCAGAAAAGATAAGATATTATATGATGTATATTTCTATGAAAATGTTCAATTTCAATAAAAAGCAAAAGTCGGGCCAAATCGGCTCTATCCAGATTCGAGATTGTCTCTAACGTTCTCCAAAAGGCCAAACTGGGGCCAAAATGTTTGGAATAATAAAGCTGTATCTTGAATGGGATGATCCATAAAAATTTTAAGACCCCTTTCCATCATATTCTCCTATCCTCTCATATTTATATAAAAATAACACATAATACAGGATATATTCCGTAAATTCTAACTGATTATACAGGGTGTTTCGATTTATTTTCTACATTCTAAAAAATCTATTCAAAGTACATTAATTAGTATTATTCATTGTGGACAAATAGTCCAATTAGAATTACCCTGTATATTGATCGCTTATAAATTAGAAATACCAAATCCAGGTAGTACTGGCTATCGTCGGCAATTCAGCATGAAAAGAACTCCCGAAATATAAGCCCACCATTTTAATAAGGTCGTATGGTAACAATAAACAAATTAAGGAATGTTTGTTTATTATTTTTAATTGTTTTTGTGGTGATTATTGGGTGTATTTTTAGACTGGTGCGTTGGACCATTAAACGTGCTTTCATAACTCCAACAATCGGATCTAACAATTTCGAATTAAAAATTTGTATGGTAGATCCCATTCGTCGAAGTCTTTATAAAATTATAATTAAATCATGCGGTGCCTGATACTTAGGTATCCACATTTACGATGATAAGTAATAATTGCTGCTCAAATCAACATTTTTTTCGGGTTTAAGGTATTCAGCAATTATAATCCCTACTTGCCATTTAATTTAAATAAATATAAATATTTAGGATTTAAAATAGATTTAAGCTTTAGCATATCTTTCATAGAATTAGTTACGAGCCAATTATATTAAAAGGGTTTGAAAAATACAAGGCCATGGGGAATTATTAAATTAATACGGCTATTTATTCAGTTTTAAAATAATTGATAAAAAACACGGTAAATAATACTATTACTGACATCATCATTGTCGGGAATAGGTTTCCGGAAGCAGCGTTTTGCGCTTGAAGTAGAACTCCAGCTTCGGCTATAACTTGATCAGTTGGGGTTTCGTCTTGCCCCTCCGAACCCAGCCCCCCGGCGCACTTCCCCCCGCCTGTAAGCTTCTGTAGGATACTCTCCTGATATTCCTGGTAATAGAAATCATAACAATGTTAATCGTAATTGTTTAATTTATTTCTGTAATAATACCGTAAATACCGAAATAAGTCCTCAGAGCAGACGTATTTTACAAAAACTGGAGTTGTTTGCGGGGGGTTATTCCGGGAGTAATTAATCTTTCGGTTAGTAAATTTGTTTATACTGTAGAAAATACAACTACTATGGACTATGGACTAGAAAAATGCAAAAAAATCGGACCTGATTGGTACTAGTAGTGCATAGTAGTGGCCTGACCTTATTTTAAAAATTATGAAATAAAAAAAAGGCAAAACTTGACAATTTAAAAACGCATAAAACAAGGAATCATGGTTTGATTTTCGATTTTCAGAAAATCAAAAGACTTTAAAGGAATTGCTTTTCAATGCTTTAGAGTTTCAATTTTTTTTTAAATATACAAAAAAAACATATTACAGAAAAATATTTTGAGGAAGGGCTTTTATTACCTGATAAGGGAGACAGGAGCAGGTTCCAAGGGCACAGAACAGCCCCTTCTGGGGGTCACAAGCCTCCTCGTACTTCGCGTCATCTTTAGCCCCCACCACATTGCTCATGAACTGTAGCCCCGACTCCATCATGTTACAGCTTTCGGAGTAGCCCCTTAGCCCCGACCCGAGCCCCGCCAGGCTTAGAGTTAGGGCGAAAATCACAATTGATTGATTCATTGTTATAAAGTTTGTGAATTTAAAATAGGGACCGTATATATTATACCATTTAGATGTCACTAAATTATGCTAAAGGATGACCACTCCTTACTAGTCCTTACTGTCCATTCCTATTATTCTTCCGATTCATTTATTGGATTTATTCATATGTATTCTATTTATCTTATCTACGATTGATATGGAATTCCGGTTCAGATAACCAAGTTCGGAGTTTAACATGGTAGGTATAGGAAATCCAGTACGCCCCTCTCTGTCACACACAACTCAAGACACTCAAGAGTTTAACATTGTATAGGGAATCCCATTTGCTCTCCTCTCTCACGCATACAACTCCAGAGTTTAACATTGTAGGTATAGGGAATACCCGGAATACCGACTGCTCCTCTCTCACGGATCCAGGGTAACTCATCGAAAAAAATTACGTCGACGTTTTCGTCTACAAAAAACTCATCGACCGGGGTTTTTAGACCTCTCTCACACATACAACTCCAGAGTTTAATATGGTGCAGTATAGGTATTCCAGTCCTCTTCTCTCTCACACACACAACACCCGGAGTTTAATATGGTGCAGTATAGGGAATCCAGTCCTCTCCTCTCTCACACACACAAGTCCAGAGTTTAACATGGTAGGTATAGGGAATCCCGTCCTCTCCACTCTCACACACAACACCCGGGGTTTAATATGGTGCAGTATAGGGAATCCAGTCCTCTCCTCTCTCACACACACAACACCCGGAGTTTAATATGGTGCAGTATAGGGAATCCAGTCCTCTTCTCTCTCACACACACAAGTCCAGAGTTTAACATGGTAGGTATAGGGAATCCCGTCCTCTCCACTCTCACACACAACACCCGGAGTTTAATATGGTGCAGTATAGGGAAACCAGTCCTCTCCTCTCTCACACACACAACACCCGGAGTTTAATATGGTGCAGTATAGGGAAACCAGTCCTCTCCTCTCTCACACACACAACGGCCGGAGTTTAAGGCGGTAGGTATAGGTCATAGAATTGTATAATATAATAGTAGGTATAGGTCAACCTCGTTTATCCCTGCTTGGGATTATCGGATAAGTAAACATATGGCTCGTGAGAATGTCAGACAAAACTATGATAAATGACGTGATTGAAACATAAGCGAAATAGATAATTTTTAAATAACAATAACCGCACTTTATATTTATTTTAGTTCATCAACCCTTAATTCACAACAACAATCGAATTCAAACTAACAGATCATTGGATATTATTATCATCCAGTCTATATGAACCTTTCCATAAAATTATGGAATTTAACTAACGATTAAATAATTGGACTTGGCCAGAGAGACTCACGTTTTTGTCGAGTACAAAAATACAAATCCGCCCTATCTCTAATATAACTACACTATCGTAGATAATGATTTGTAAATTAATTCAAAAGGACAAATAATAATAATAACATGACGAAACAGAATATTTTTTCGTGAAATGGAAGCTTATTTGATAACTTTAGTTTTGTAATAAAACTTGTACGTAATACAAATTTGTAAGAAAACGCGACCAAGGTCACGTAAAGGGCTGCACGGTAATTCTACAAATAGATCCCCCGAAAATTAGTGAAACGGAATTTATAGAAAGCGTTACGATCCTTGTTTTAAATATGCCCCCCCCCCGGAATATTACCCCACCCACTTTAAAGGATTCGAATAAAATGATCCCCAAGAGATCTATTTAGAGGACTACGATGCTTAAAAATCGACCCTTAAATTCTAAATCAGTTCATTGTAAGAGTAATTAATGTTTATAAAGGAAGTAGAAAACATGTCAAAAGGTCACATAAACGGTCTTTGCGATAATTTCAAATCAAGCCCTCCAGAAGGTCAGGATTGGAATGAGAACGAGAAGAATGGCGGAGATTGAGAAGTTGAGACTGGCTGAACCGGAAGTGCATCGACCCCCACCGACGAGTCGCTCCAAGAAGTTCTGTTGGTAGTACTGATTAGGGAGACAGGTGCAGGTTCCAAGGCAGACAAGGCCCTTATCGACGTCACAGGCCCCTTTGTAGTTATTCTCCCCTCCGCCGAGGGTTTCGAAGATTTGGACCCCGGACGAAATCACGTTGCACGAGTCCCCGTAGTCCTTCACCCCTCCCCCCGATACATTCACAGCGAGTTGGCACAAGAGGGCCATGGCCACAACGAACTTCATTGACCTCTGCATCTTCGATTTGATAAAATTCTGAAATTGCCCAATGAACATCTTAAATTCTTTAAAAGTGTATAATGAGCTACTAGAAATATGAAGTATGTCGAGAGAAGAACACTTACCCGATTATCGGTCGAATGATGAACTTCAATTTCAAATTGATCTCTAGTTCCAGCTACTTGACAAGTTTGTGTCTCCGTGTCTCTCACAAGTCACCAGTATTTCCTGTAATAAAAATCAGCAGACAATTTACAGTACTTTCAAGACAATTTCAAATTTTATGGAGCCTGTAGACTGCAAAGTGTAGACGGAAATAAGTTCTCCTCCGAATAACTCTACTCTGATTGATTGAGAGGGCTTAAGAATAAATCAGAAGGTTGAGTTTAGGATAATTTTTGATATCAACCGAGTTGTCGGACTTGACTGCAATCGATATTAATTTCCTGGAATAATTTTTGATCCACAACTAATTCACTGTCATGTCACTGTATGTAAGTAAGTGAAGTAGTGAGATTTGAGAGAGCCTAAGCCTAACCCGATAGATACGTGCGTAGTACCATATCATTCATATTATCGTTTTGTTATTCGTAAGTTATGAAGACAAACCAAACTAGTCATTTCATATGAGCTAAATGGGCATGAATGAAAATGAAACTATGAACTATCTGAAGTACTATGATTATGAGGTGGTTTTACTCATTGTTGCAGTATTTGTACGGCTTGTTGCTTCCCAAGAACAAGACTTGTACCAAAAATTGCATCGTAACCATTATAAATTGAACAAATTGCATCAACTTTGATTCTAAAGATTTTGATGTGGAATGTAATATGTAATCCATAATCCATAGTATTCCATAGATATAAATATATTTTTGGTTGGAGTAAGGGAAAGGAGACCATTTCTTCAGAGTCCTTTGTTGCCACCAAAACGTTGCCACCATCAATTTTGTAGCCACCAAGTGTTTAGTTGGGTTCAAATTTTGAATGTAGAATGAATTAGAAATTATCATTAATTTGTGGAATTTCAATTGAATTATGAATTAGTACCCGAATTCAGAGGATGGAATTGATTCCCAAACTGGCAGTATAATTTAATGGATTACAATTTTACAATATGAAAATGAAATAGCATCATCAGTTTCTTGTGAAATATTGTGAATGCAGAATGTAAATGTGGCATGCTTAAAAATGCAATGCTTATCACTTAAAATATCAAATATATTACATATCCAATATCACATATTATGACATTATTGAGTCATGTCATGGCACATGGTGCATAGTGCATCATGCACTGTGCATGGGCATTTGATATTAAATTATTTTAATTATTAATCCCAATTCCCAGCCTAATTACAAATTACATTCCCAGTCCTCAACGACAGTCCAAGCAAATGGTGAAATATAGCTTATCTGGGAGACATTCGTATATAGCTTATCCGGGAGACACTTCGGAAGTATCTCCCAGATAAGATACATATGACGTCATATATATCTTATCTGGGATATATTTCACATTTTCTGTGGTTTTTCGTTCGGGGGTTGGACAGAAAGCATTGGGGGACTTAGCTATTATTACCATTGGAAAGAGCGGAAAATTTCCTTTAAAATAGGTTTGCCATTTTAAAATCGTATTTGCCATTGTCGAGATATTAAATATTGAAAATAAAAAACCGTAACAGCAGCCTAGAAGGGCTGCACATAAAGACTTGATACCAGTGCAAGACTGAAGACGTAATTTTAATGATAAAATTCAAACTAAAGTTAGGAACAACAAAAATTCAGATGTATAATATATAAAATTTCGAACGCGATGTTATATTTTATGACAAATTAGTTTAGAAATGACATAGATCCGGAATCATTTAGTAATTATAATTATATTAACCAACAATGTCCAATGAATACAATATTTAACAAATTTGAAAACTAAAAAAAAAGATCCACGATTTATTTGTTAATATGATCATCAATTCATCAGACTCGACCTCGATGGTCACTTGCTTTCCGTCGAGTGTCCGTTTAAGCTCTAACTTCCAAACTGGTAAAGCTTTTTGAAAACGGTTTTCGGATTTAAAACCTACGCTTGGTTAGTTTTAAGCCAAATACAAATTTTAAATAGTTGGTCACACCCCCTGACCCCAAAAAATTTAAACCTGAAAAAGTATATACTAAACAACTCCCACGCGTCAGTTAACAACTCATTACGTGAAGATTTTAAAATGTGTCGTTTTGGTTTCACCCCTTTGGTTACGTTTGGTTTGTAATGGTTTATTAGCCTCATTAGGGTACAATTCGGCTCGGCCATATTATTGACTTAATGCATTTTTAAATGAATTTCAAATAAATTGGTATATGCTTTAAATTATTTTAAAAGTATTTCAAATGAATTTGAAGTGTTTCCAATTTCATTACAAATATGACTGAATGTATGTTAGTAATGTTAGATGTGTTTTAAAATTATTTAAAATTAATTTGAAATCTAAAATAATTCTTAAATGATTTAAACATTAGAATGAAATTTTTAACTTAACGGTTTTAAAATCGATATTAATTTTAAATATTTTTTAATATGCTTAAATCCATTTAAAATGCTTCAATGTGTATATTTTTGAATGTACTTTTAATATGACTAAATATATTTAAAATGTTTTTATGTATTTTAAATATTTTTGAATTCACTTGAAATATTCAATTTTAAACCGATAATAAAATACAATATTCCAACGTTGTACTCATGTATCGTAGATGTGACGTTTTTATATGTTTAAACACAAAATATCGAAAATCTCAAATTGCCCCAGTCATAGAGCAAAATTACATACGTGATTCGAAGGCACTTGACCATAGTTTTCGAATGACGTCACACATATAATCACACATATGTTTGTAATTTTACCTCTTTGACCCCTCCCCACCAGTGAGGAGATGCCCCCACCCCCAAATCATATACACCATTGAATAGCCCTTGACAGTAGCTTTCCATCGATGTATGATATGGAAGTTAGCATTTGAAAAAATGTTCACCTTTGACCTTTCCCCTCTTGATATTTGGCATACAGGGACCCCAAACGAACTTGACCCCCGTTTGGATGTCCAAAATTGATAACCGAAAGAAAAATTCCAAAAAGTTAAGCTGTTCTCGGGTTATCGTGTTTACAGACGGACGGACGGACGAACAGACAGACACCAAGTCATTCGCATTATGTATCTACGATACATAATAAACCATTGCAAACGCACATCGCAAAAGGGTGAAACCATATGAAACAAGACGTGGAATAACATTTCACGTCGTGGTCCAACAAGTGGGGTTATTTTTTACAATAATCTCACATTTCCCCAATCATAGAGTAAAATCGTATACGTCGTTGAATAGCACTTGACGGTACCTTTCTAGCGACGTATAACACATATACTCGATATTTGATAAAATTATGACCTTTACACCTTTGACCTTTGACCTACACGACCCTCAAACGAACTTGGCCTCCGTTCGAAGGTCATAAATAATTTCCCGAAAACAAAATCCCAAAATATAAAACCGTTTGAAAGTTAGAGCGCAAACACACAGACGGACGGACGGATTGAGTAAAAACATTAAAGGGTTTCACCCTTTAATAACTTTAAACCAAACGCATACAAATACTACAGTTACTCCTACCCGTCAAAGTAGTTGGATTAATTTAAAACTTGTTGTAAAAATTATTTTAGTTGGGAAAGGACACTTACGATCTTACCAGCTTTTTCGACCCTAATTGCAATGCAATTTTAGGCCAAAAGTTCAAGCAGCTTACTCATGAAATTTTCTGAGTTAACGTATACTATCAATACGTAACTATCCTTAATTTCAGGAGTAAGCTACTTGGACTTTGTCTGCAATATAAAATTTGGTGGGGGTCATTTTTAACCTCCCATTGCGTTGTCACATTAATTTCGAAAAAATGTATACAGTTACTATAGGAAAGTCCGAATTAGCATATGTGAACTAACGTTACGAAGTACGAGAAATTAACATTGCGGAAGATAGCAAAATTTCGAAAAAATACAGACAGTCACTATAGAGAAGTCTGGATTAGCATATAGGGAATTAACGTTGGGGAGTACAAAAAATTAACATTGAGGTTTATATGAAGAGTAACTTTTTATCAAATTCGACTATTTGGAAACCTTGGAGATTAAAAACCACTCAACACCAAAATAGTGGCTGGATTATTTTAATGTAATTTAAAGGGAGATTCGTCACCAAGGGGCCAGAAAATAGGTCATGATCGTAGGTGTCCTTTCGAAGTATTTTCTAAAAAAAGATAGACTAGATTTATTATTTAAAATCGTAATTTTAAATTCTAAAAATAATTTTCTGTTTGAAAATATGTTTACTTTAAAAACATATTAGATTTTGCAAATGTAATTCTATTTTATTCACAAATACTTTGAAAAATTTAAAAAAAATTAAAAAAATAAAACTCATTTTTTCAATCAACATTTTTCATTTACTGACGACGTTCCAATGGTCAAGTTTAAATTGACCCGATAAGCCATGGGGTTTAAGTAGGTCAGAAATGATCTTTTAAAAAATTATTCAAACAATAATTTAAATACATTTTAAAATATTTAAAATACATTTTGATAATTTGTAAATATATTTGAAAGTATTTTAAGTCCAATTTAAAGTCTTTTAATACATTTTAAAATATTTTATATGCATTTAAAATACATTTTAATGTATATTTATGGATTTCAGAATATTTTAATACATTTTAAAATATTTTCTATGCATTTTAAATTCAGTTTAATGTATATTTATGGATTTCAGAATATTATTAATACATTCTAAAATATTTTCTATGCATTTAAAATACATTTTTTTTTAATTTAATTTAATAACAAAACCGTACGTATTTATTCATGTCTAATTGTTCATATCGATTTTCATTTTTATCATCATTTCATACAAATATTCAATCATTAATTCATGTATTAATAAAGAAAATACTCAAGTTCATGCTCTCAACAACATTGAGAGTATGAAGTATGAGGAAAACCCACACTCTTCTCAGGCTAGGACGCCCAGCACAGTGGTCTCGCTGTCGGCTTAAAACCGACAGTAAGTACGTTGATGTCCTGTCCGTGGTCGAGCTAGGGGAAACCCGGGGAATGGGTGTTTTCATTCCCTTTTATTTTCATTAGAAATTTAAAGCGTTTTGCACTATTTCCTATTATAATTTTTATTTTTTTTAAGCCCTGTCGTAGGTACTTAATTATATAAATAATTAAAATCTAATACAAAAAAGTCGCAAAATACAGGTTCGAAACCTGGTGAGGTTTTAATTTTTTGCTTGAGTTTTTTATATTTTACTAAAGAAACCATCAACTTGAGAGTCGCCCATCAATGTTAGACTTCTCATTAATTTATTATTTTAGTATTTATAATAATTCTAAATTATATTTATAGCAATAGGACTAATAATGCTAACAAAATCGTCTTCCGTCGGTTCTTCTTTATGAAGCCGGGACAGGACCACCGTCGAAACTAAATGGTTTCCTCTGGCTTTCTCTGCTTCGCATCTACTTGATGGCCGACACTTACAAAGATCTATTTTCACATATATATATGCTTAAAATTATAATTTTACATTTATTTTTCCGTCCGTAATATCAAAAATCTTTAGTTCTGACCAGAAATTAAAAAATGAGATCAGGCTCTCCGGACTATTAAGTTTAGCACTATGATATTCGGAGTACAACCTTCCGAATATCATCTGCTTTAACTTATTTAGCAGGTCAAAAGGACCTTGGAACTTATTTATTTTATGAATAAAGCAGCTATAAATAGTGCAGTATCCATAAAACAAGAGGACGTTCCCCCCCGGGCTGGTGACCCCAAAAAGGCGCGAACCTTGAGGTCGATTTCCGGGTTTTTCAACCCGTTTTAAAATTTTAAAAACAAAATCCCACAAGATTTGTACTTCCTGACATCGGACGTAGTGTTCCACACTAACGTCGACTTCCTGACACAAGGGGCAGTTTCTATTATCGTAAATTCCTAGACTAACCCCCATTTTAGGTGACAATCCTACGTTATGCCACATTTTATATACAATGTCTTTTTCTGGGTTAGTAATTTTGGCATTTTTTAATCTGACCCATTTCGGGTGCATACTTAACCCCAAATCACAATTGCTCCCCAAATTTACAGTTGGCATGCAATTTACATACATACCACTAAAATCTAGTATGCAAAGTGAACAGTCGGGGCAAGTATAATCTCGACACTTAAAAACTACTACATCGAATTTGTTGGAAATTACTTGTGCAATTTTCTCCTGGAATTTGTCGTATTCTTTTGTAATATGCCTCTTCATTCTGACTTCTACTCTATCCTCCAAATCTGTAGATTTTGCATGCAAAAAATCATGAATTGTTTTGATTCGAGTCTTTTCCATGTAATTTGAAGTAAGTTCACCAAAGATTGTATTGTTTTTAAGACTTATCTGGGACAACAAGAGCTCTGGCCCCTTCCATAAAACGACCCCAGCCTCATGCACTAACTCATGCAATTTTCGGTAAAAGTGGTCAAAAGTGGTCAGAGAATTTTTCAAAATCATTTCACTTACGTGCTGCTGTGCTCCCTGAAGGAAATATTGGTTATCCTGACTGGGCTGGATCGCGCGGTACAGGAACTTGAGGCGAAAAGTATTTAACTGGATTTGGGGGTGCCTAACGCCTAAACCCCCCATGTGAATTGGTAGGTAAACGTAGAGGCGCTTGACCCAACGTCTACCTTTTCCCCATATATAATTTTCTGATTCTTTGCAAATTGTGTCAATTAGGGCCCCAGGAGGGTCTAGTATCTTTAAGTGGTACCAAATTGTTGGCAAAATGAAAGCGTTCAATATTTTAGCTCTTGTGAAATGGCTAGTAGCTACTGAGTGATTTTCATAAAAGTTTAGTTTTTCTCGAAATTTTCGAAGGATAATTTCAAAGTTTTTTTCGGAAAAGTTTCCATTCCCAAGCAAAATTCCGAGGATTTTAAGTCCGTCTAAGCGAACAGAGAAATCGGTATCGAGCTGCTCCAGGCCGTTGCCGAACAACAAGATTTCTGATTTCTTAACGTTCAATGAGGATCCGGAATATTTGGAATATTCAGAATACTCATTTTTGACTATTCCTACCTGGGCAGAATTACTAATTAAAATATTTGTATCGTCCGCATAGGCTGATAAATATTTTTCAGGGAAAGTCGGCCAAGCCGAAGGCCCAGATTTTAATAGTTTTTTGTTCAAATTAAATAAAAATGGTTCAATACTAATTATGAAAAGAGCAGCGGCGACAGGGTCACCCTGTTTCACTCCTCTGTCAAAAGGAATTGCCTCAGTGAGGGTACTTCCAAGAGAAACAAGTAGTTTAGAATCGACATGTAATATTTTTATGAAATTTATAAATTTTGGTGGAAAATTAAAGATTTTCATGACCGCAAAGGCATAGTTCCTGTCGACCTTATCGAAGGCAGCCTCCTGATCAATGGAAAGTAAGCCCCCGTTTAATTCTCGGGAATTAAACGCATCCCTCAAAAAAGTTAAGTTGTCATAAATGGATCGTCCTTTCACACCACAGGTCTGCCAAGGTCCAATAATTTTTGGCAGAGTAGCCAACAAACGCACTTTTAAAGCGTTGGCTATAACTTTATAGTCAGAATTCGAGATACTAATGGTTCTATAGTTTTTGAGATCAGTGGGGTCACCAGCCTTAAAAATAAGGGTCGCTACAGAAGTCCTACAGGACAACGGTAGTGAACCGTTATTTAACGATGTTTCCCACATCCATGACGTGATTTTACTCATAGGGTCTTTAAAGTGTTGATAAAATTCGTGCGAAAGGCCATCCAACCCTGGCGTCTTATTTGGGGGTAGGCCTTCAATGGCTTTTTCGAATTCGTCTATGGACAAATCAGTATTAAGACCTTGGGCAGTTTCATCGTCCAGACGGGGCATTCCCTCCATGTAACTTTCTAAATTTTCGAGGTTTGTTTTGTTGCTTTTGAACTTTTGCTTATAAAAGTCCCTTGCAGCGTTCGACAGTTCCTCAGCATTTTCACCAAAGAGACTAGCAACGGACTTTTTGGATTGTTCGGCTCTAATTTTTTTGTTAGGGCAGTCGTTCTTTAGGTCAAAATTCCCAAAGGTCTGCATATTTTCCAAAAAATATTGAAAACTTTCACTCCCAGTTTGGACGTTTTGGGATTGGAATTTAGACTGTGTTCGTTTGATTAGGGAATTGATCTTGGAAATGATGTTTTTCTCAAACTCCATCGCAATCTGAGAAATTTTAATTTTGAGTATTTCATATTGAGCTAAATTTTTATGTGGGTTGTCGAGAAATTTTTGTAGTAGATTTTTAATTGTGAAATTAAAATTTGCATTACTCAAAATATGTTTAGGGAATGACCATAGGTTTTTCTTGTCGTTCTGGTTGTTGCCGTTGGACAAAGAAAACCCGTAGGCAGCATGATCAGAATTAAAGGGAAAAATTAAATCAGAAATTATATTTCCAAGTTGAGTACAGGATACATACGCACGGTCAAGACGGGCTCGAGACTTATTTGCTAGTTTACTGACATAAGTCATACTCGTACCTGTGGGGTGTAAATGTCTGTAGATATCGAAATACTGTTCATCGGAGAGGAATTTTTCGAAAGAGGTTGCCAACCGTTTACGATTTTCGAGAGATCCTAGTGACCTATCAAGTGTTTCATCGCAAACAAAATTCCAGTCTCCTAAAATGACTTTGATTGTATTATTGGATGAATTCTTCAGTTCTAATTTTAGTAAGTGTGTGAATTTTTCGGATTCTAATTTTGTAAATGGGAAATGACAGTTAAATACATCGTATTCTTTGTCGGCATTTTTAATTTTTAAAATTTGAAATTTTCCAGGGATAATGATTCTATTTCCATAACCATGGAAGGAGTTATGAACAAAGATAGCAGTTCCACTCCCTAAAGTGGTTGATGGGTTAAAAAAACTGACATAATTTTTAATAACAAAAGGACACCCTGGTTTGGCCGGGTCGATATTTGTCTCCTGTACACAAAGGATTGTTGGCATAAAATGAGCAACAAAGTTCTGAAGACTAGCTTTCTTTATAACGTTGTTAAGACCTTGAACGTTCAAGGACATGATTTTAATTTTTGTCATTTTATTATAGGGAATGGATGAAGTAGTGTCTAAATGAATCTTTCACTTCTTCTGATTTTAAATTATAATTTTTACAATGAGCCTCCCATTCAAATTTTCTCCTATTAAAATCTAAAATTTTTTGGTTGCTGACAATTTCAGCTTTCTCTGGCTCGTTGAGAGCAGCAATAATTTCCATTTCAATAGTATGGAGCCTATCTTTGACGGTTGTGTTACTATCAGATACTCGAAGCCCTGCTTCATTAAGCATTTTGGCTAGAGCTAGAAGATCTGATGTTGCCAGAAGGGCCTGATAAATGGTGTTAAGTCCTTTAAATCTATGGTTATTGCAATTTCTCCTTATAGAAAAGAGAAATAGAAATAGCCTTGCCGCGTCTACAGGAGAATGTTTAAAGTTCCAGTCTTTCCAATAGTAGTATCCCCATCTTTCTGGGGCAACATCCTCATTAAACCCAAATTCCATCTTTTTTTTGGGTATCCTAGCTTTCTTCCGGGACCGTACTTGCTTAAACGAAGAAGAATCAGTCTGTGATGTGTCAGTGCAGTAATCGTCACTTTCATCAAGCCTGGCTTCTTCCTCTTTTCTCTTGGACCCACCCGGTGTAGCAGGAACTACAAATACGGATGAATCCTTTACTTGGGATGTATGGTCAGCTAACCTTACAATTTCCGGTACGAGCGTTTCCCAATTCTCCTCATCACCAGGCGCGATGCGCCCACCAGAAGGTTTGTGGGATTGGGATTTTGGAGTTTTAATGGAATTTGGGGCTGGAGCCTTTGCACAGTTCTTACTGACATGACCAGGCTTACCGCACTTAAAGCACTTCCGTGCACCGACCTGAACAGTCACACGATACGTAGTCCCTTCAAATTCAACTTTGAACTCATCTGGGATTTTCGTCTCGCGTGTACACGACAGTTCTGCAACACGGATGGTACTTAGAAGATGCGGAAATAGGTCCTTATCGATATTATTTTTTTGGAAATGGATGTCACCACGGAGTTCCCCGTATTTTTCGAGTAACTCTACGATACAATCATTTGGAATATATGGGGGCAGCCCTAATAGAGTGACCCTTCTGATTGGGTTGGCATACGGGTAAGCTTTCAGTGACTTACCTTTCGCCTCAATGTGTCCCATGCACAAGATCTTTTCAAAAGACAGTTCCGTCTTAAGCCATACAGTCCAGTTTGCCGGTCCGCTGTGGTCAGCAAAAATAATTTCGGAAGCTGGGATAACCTCAGCCATCCGAACCAATATTTCCTTAAGTGAGACGTCCTTGTCCTTCCGGACCACAATCCCGAGGGATTTGGACGTTGCAGCACTACCACTTTTCTTAGCTGCCAAGGAAACACCCTTGGCCACCGTTTTCGAATAACTCATGGGAGGAGTCTTGGCCCCTCCAAGGGTAACCGTGCTTGACTCAATCCCATTTACAACTTCTTCACCGGCTGCATTGACAACAGTCTTTGCAACCTGTGGTGGAGGAGTTGGAGGTGGACTTCGGACCAGAATCATCGATCTACGAAAACCACTTCCGTCTCCCACTTTCACTCGTTTTTTTAACCCCTGATCACTTTCACCACCTTCACCTCCAGTATCCATAACTTCGAAGACCTGGGACCCATCTGGGTCGTCTTGGGACATTATCCCGCCCAGATAATTTCCAGACTTCTATCCTAACCAACTAATTTTTAAGATATAGACTAGGTTTATTAATATTTATATGAATTAGTCTTCTCAAGAGTATGTTCTAGAACAAAACTCTGGAGTTCAAAATTTAAAATTCTAAAAAAAACCAACTATTTTTTAAAAAATTTGGAAATTTTAATTAGAGACTAAATTTGAACAGCAGACCAGTTCGAGGTTCGCGCCCATTGTTTGTTTAATTTAAAATACATTTTAATGTTTATTTATGGATTTCAGAATATTTTTTGATACATTTTTAAATATTTTCTATGCATTTTAAATTCATTATATTTATGGATTTCAGAATATTTTTAATACATTTTAAAATATTTTCTATGCATTATAAATGCATTTTAATGTATATTTATGGATTTCAGAATATTTTTAATACATTTTAAAATATTTTCTATGCATTTAAAATAAATTTTAATGTATATTTATGGATTTCAGAATATTTTTAATACATTTTAAAATATTTTCTATGCATTTAAAATAAATTTTAATGTATATTTATGGATTTCAGAATATTTTTAATACATTTTAAAATATTTTCTATGCATTTAAAATAAATTTTAATGGGTTGGAGTAAGGACCGTGTCGAGGAACATCCTCATCCCTGGAGAACATCCTCATCCTAGGAGAACATCCTCATCCTAGGAGAACATCCGAGGAACATCTTTGGGGAACATCTTCATCCTAGGAGAACATCTTCATCTCTGGAGAACATCCTAGGAACATCTTTGGAGAACATCCTCTTCAATGGAGAACATCCGAGGAACATTTTTGGAGAACATCCTCATTCCTAGGAGAACATCCTCATCCTAGGATGCTCTCCTAGGGGATTTGCGGATGAAAGCGGCCCATCATCAAATAAACGAAGTTCAGAGGAACTTGAAATGTTTGATTTCAGGTTGATTTCATTTCAATATTTTTTGCTTTTGAAGGTACGATTACCTTTTCCTTCGAAGTAAAAGGTTCTTATCCTTATCTATATCTTTTATTATACTTAATTAAATTAGAGATATGTGAAGGGATGCCATTCAATTAAATTTTACAAAACTTCTGTATTTAATTAAGTAATAAAAGATATAGATAATGATAAGAACCTTTTACTTTGAAGGCAAAGGTAATCGTTCCTTCAAAAGTAAAAATATTGAAATGAAATCAACCTGAAATTAAACATTTCAAGTTCCTCTGAACTTCGTTTATTTTCATGGGCCGTTTATTGTCATGGGCCGCTTATGATGGGCCGGTTATAGTCATGGGCCGCTTATTGTCATGGGCCGCTTATGATGGGCCGCTTATTGTGAGGACCGCTTATTGTGAGGGCCGCTAATAATGGGCCGCTTTTGATGGGCCGCTTATGATGGGCCGCTTTTCTCCGTATACCTCCTAGGGACATCACTAGATACCAGGCAGTCTCACCATATCGCAAGCTCAGTATTATTTTTACACTTGAACAGGAAACATGCTTCCTGCCAAGTGTGCGAGGTGTAATGAGCCCATGCAGGATCAGGCGGTCCGAGTAGATGGGATACCGTGCTATCAGCACTGGGTGCATCTTGCGTGTTTCGGAGAAAGTGCCGAGCCGGGGGGCATACAAATTTGACCGGTGTGTAATGTAGTAGGGACGGGCTACAGAAATCTGCGATATGGTGAGACTGCCTGGTATCTAGTGATGTCCCTAGGATGCTCTCCTAGGATGAGGATGTTCTCCTAGGATGAGGATGTTCTCCTAGGATGAGGATGTTCTCCTAGGAACGAGGATGTTCTCCAAAAATGTTCCTCGGATGTTCTCCATTGAAGAGGATGTTCTCCAAAGATGTTCCTAGGATGTTCTCCTAGGATGAAGATGTTCTCCAAAGATGTTCCTCGGATGTTCTCCTTGGATGAGGATGTTCTCCTAGGATGAGGATGTTCTCCAGGGATGAGGATGTTCCTCGACACGGTCCTTACTCCAACCTTTTAATGTATATTTATGGATTTCAGAATATTTTTAATACATTTTAAAATATTTTTGAAACAATTTAAATACTTTTTAAATATGTATAATACATTCCAAAATATTTAAAGTACATTCCAAAATATTTAAAATACATTTCAAAGTATTTTTAATGCATTATAAAATATTTTAACTACGTTTTAAGATATTTTATAAAGGTTTAAAATAATTTAAATACGTTTTAACTACGGCTGATCTGTCCGTGTTGATCTGCCTGTGCGGTTACAAACGAAACGTAACAAAGGGGTGAAACCAAAACGTTAAATTTTTCAATATTTACACGAATAACTATCCTCACTGACACGTAAGAGTTATTCGGTATAGAAATTTTCGAGTTTAATTTTTTTTGGGTCAGGTCAGGGGGAGCGACCGACTATTTCGAATTTCTATCTGGCTTAAAGCCAAGTAAATGTAGATTCAAATCCGAAAACCGATTTCAAACAACTCCAAACTTCAGTTCAAAAGTTAGAGGGTAGACGGATGGACGGACGGACAGACAGACAAGGTGTTCACATTAAGGGGTTTCATTTCATGCCTTAATTAAGATCGTCTAGACTAGTCCTGACTGCATGTACAGAGAGTACAGACTGACGATGTTATTTTTCAAAATTATATATTGTGGATTGTTTATTTATATAAAACAACCGAGCAGGAGTGAGGGATGGTTTTAGTAATGAACAACCCTCTTAATATCTCCTATTTAAGATATAGGTTAAGTGTATCTTATCTGGGAGATACGTTCAAAGTGTCTCCCGGATAAGCTATATAAGAATGTCTCCCAGATAAGCTATATTTCACGATTTGCTTGGACTGAACGATGTCCCAAGTCCCAATTCACAATCAATTACGTTCAACGTTTAATCAACAATCAACTAATCAGTATAATCACGAATTTCAAATGAAATTACAAATTAAAAATTATGAATTACACAATTCTACAATCCACCCACAATCATAAAATTCATGGATTAAATTAAAAATTATGAATCATTTCACATTTCACATTTTGCATTTGTAATTTTTTTAATATTGAATATTGAATAAATACGTGACGATAAATATGAAATACGTACGTGAGACGTTGGACGTGAAATGTGTGCCTAGGAATCTAATCCCAATCCCAAAGTAATTTTTTATTTTTAAAATTTCTTACCCTAAAAGTGCGAAATAGAAATTATGAATTAGAAAAATGAATAAAAATGGAGTTACCTCTCGTTGAAGAGTAGTTAATTGAGTTGGTATTAGTTTTGGAGAGAGTTCTTGTCCCGTCTTGCATGTCCAAGAGCCAAGATTGATCTAACTTTTTCAACAAACGCAAACCTTCAAATCTACCATACTATCCCAAATCTCATAATAATATAGGCTATATATAGTCTCATATACTTCTTCCTATACGAATGATACGATACGAATGGAGGCTGAGGGGCTGTCCATATATTACAACAATTTACACAAAACACCCCGGAATAATTCCCCACCCAAAGTTATAACATACATGTTTTGGGAATTGAAAAAATTGGTCCACGTGGTGCCGTATGCCGTTGGGACTTATTTACAAACTAGGGGGCTCTCAATACAGCAAGACAATTTCCACTCCCTTTACGAATTAGGGACCCACCCCCGGAATAAGTCCCCATGTACCACCCAAAATAAACATGCTTTGTGTGTGAATAAAAAAATAATGTGAGCCATGGGGAGTTATTAAGATCTATAGGGGACTATATACCTATATCAAGTCAATTTCCACTCCCTTTACGAATCGTGAAACAAGGCCCCCGGAATAATTCCCCACCTACCTATAGTTCACATTTTTGGGAATTTAAATAACTGCTCCACTTGACCATGGGGAGTTTTATTTCCATGTCTGCATCACTTACTATTTAAGAATTTGGGGTATTGGTAAAATAACTCCCCATGGGGACTTATTTCGGTAAAGTTGCACTGATGCTATTCACCTCTCCAATTTTTGAAGGCAATATATGCGTAGTCCTTCACGTCTATCCTATTCTGTGGGAGTTAACTCTAACTTTAACGTGTGTGGTTTTTAATGAGTTATCTTGAGCAAATTAATCCTGACGACCACATCCCTTGTTAAAATACATACATATTTATAGCATCAAACCCAAAGTACAGATAAATGAATGAACTGCATTTGCTCATCTATATTTTGTAAAACTAAGGTTAGTTAGTTAGTAAAAAAGTCTAGTGCGATTAAACCTATACCCTTTCGACACAAAATGCAATGGTCGATTCATATTTCTGGAATTCATTCACATTATTAACCCTAATTTACTATAAAAAAACCTTAAATTAGAAACTAACTACTGGAAATGGTTTCCTCCCGATGTTTTCCTTATTCTGTACAGTCATTCGAACAAAATTCAGGATAATACGTGACCTTTAAGCTCAATATTACCTGATTTCATAAGACTTGTTTTTGCTAGAAGACCTACAAAAAATATAAGAGATTGCAAGAATCCCTGGTCGTAGTCCCTGTATTATATTACCATACGAAACCAGTTGCTGGATAACCAACAATTTAATATATACATTACCTATCGCTTCTATTGTGGATTGTTATAATAATTGCCTCCCAGGCATACATATATATACGTAAATATTATATACATAGTGCAATTGTGTGTTATATACGTATGTTAATACAGATATACATATTCGACCAAAATGGCTTACCTAGCATAACAATGGCCTGAAAAAAGGCCTAGAGGGTGAGAGGATATCTAGAGATATGTATATTATTCTAAGGTAAATGTAATAAACACGGGAATATTTGAGGTCTGTCCATTTACAATGTGATTTTAGGTGTTTAAACTTCAGTAAATGTATATTTAAAAGCAAATATTAAATATTTTGTATTGAACTGTCGTTAAAAATTGTCAAATGTAAAAAGTAAGCAACAAATTGTGCTTTTGGACAGCTCGCAAAACAGTGAGATATGGTCGGATTTTTCAAGAGTTTTAGTGTTACTCAAGAGTTATTTTTCAGAGAAATGTAAAGATCCCGATGTTTTGTCTAAAAAAAATTCAAATTCTTAACATTTTCTTGATTAACTATCAGCTTATAGTTTATGTCCTAAAAATGAAACATTTTCTGTGAGTTTGCCTCCCCTTATATGGGATCAAGGACCATGACCTGAAACAAGTCATATAATATGCATGCACAGTCCTAATTTTAGAATAATAAGTTAAGTTTATTCATAAGTAAGGGTCTTAGTTTGTAAAAAATGCATTTGCCCTAAGGTTTATTCCATCCATGCTGAACGTGCTTCGGAAATCGTTAAGTAATTACAATTCAACAAAACCAACAACCATTCCTGACCTGATGAATCACCAAAATCGAACAATAAAACATTTACAAAAACCGAGACATAAACATAATATACACACTTTGCTCTATTTACTTAAACGACAAACGTTTGAATTTATTTGTTTATGACAGGAAATAGTTTAGGTTAGGGTTCTCAGTATCTTATATTTTAAAGAGGATAAGAGATTGGAACAAGGATGACTCAACATGTCAATCTTATATTACGATATCATGTAGTCTAAACATCAAATAACGTTTGATATTAATGCATTTTACCGATTTATCTTAAAGTATACATTCTCTAGTTTAGATAAGAGTTTACTTCGGCACTAAAAACCCATCACGACCACAATAGATTGTAAATCCTGAGCCAGACTTTAAACTTAGGAAAAATATGATGAAATTGAAGACAATACTTGTCAGGTGATATTCGTCGGGTTAATATTTGTCCGGACAGTTTAGCTTGATAAGCTGAAATATAAAAAATCTCGTCATTTTTTTGTAAAAAAAATGTGGATTTTCGCATTTTCCACAACCCAAAACAAAATTAAAATTCCTCGAAATCCCTACTTCTCTCCAGACTGTCTGAATATTACGATAAAAGCACATACATTTGGCAAAACCATTAAATAAATGAAACTCGAGTTGCAAATTGCAATTTGTATCAACTATGGATGGCTAATGTAAATATTAATTTTAAAGTCAGAACAGAACTGAAAAGTTGAAGGCAGGTTTTATTTAAATCGCAGTCAGTATAGAGTAGAGGCTGAGATTTTAATTTCAGCCGGCTAGGGTTTACTATTACAGACAGATAAGGAGATAGACTCCTGATTTGTTTATAGTTGATGGAATGAACGAAGATAAACATTTCACCGAAATATATTTAATGGTTTTTGTAGCAGTTGACTAACTACTAACTACTAAAAATGGTCAGGATCCAGCCTTTACATTTGTAATTTAATTCCTGATTGTATATGGCAAAGTTCAGAGTTCAACTAATGAGTAATGTATGATCGTATGATGAGGATGAGGAATGACAGAATCGAGACGAACGTTTTCTGCTAAATTCTCATCACCTGCCTTTAGGGTTGTTAAAATTATGACATGAAACGGGATGTATAGATTTTGCTATTTTAATTAATTACCCCGGAATAAGCCCCTCTCCCCGCATTAAGTTATACAGATCGTTTTTGGATTTTTTTCGAGGCGAACGTTTTTCTGCTCTCAACACCAAGACTTATGGTCCTCGAAATCTGCAATTAAAAATGAATCATAATATAATGCTATGCAGTTCATGCATTTAAATACAATCCCCCGCAATAAAAGTCTCATACTGTTATACAGTTCATGCATTTTAATCCCCCGGAATAAAAGCCTCGTAATTCTTTCTAGTTCCTACATTTTAATATGCAGTATCCCCCGGAATAAAACCCCCCTCCTTTAAACAATATACAAAATAACGCTCCGCATGATTCACACACACAAATACATGTTTCGTTTAATTTCTTTCCAGCTCTGAAACCGGAAACCACTAACAAAAGATGCTAAATCCCCCGGTCCATCTCCTCCCGTAAAAAACCCCGGGAGCTAAAACCCGAATCCCGGAGACTCAGCCCGGGTCTCCATCTGCAAATCCGGGATGGTGTCAGCGGCCCTCATCGCCTCCCCGTCCTTCCACAACGGAGCGTCTCCGTCTCCCTTTCCCCCTCCTTTCCTCCCGGGGAATTCCTCGGTCCTGTTACCCGGTTTCATAGGTGCCCAGACCACCACCGCTAAACCCTTCCTCCTCCCGAACAAGATCCTGGGACCCTACTGGACCACCTTGCTCGACTTTGACAATGGAACCAGGTTGGACTTGGAGCTGGAATTGGACGACTATGCCAATTATAACAATGAAACGGTACTGGAATTGGAACCGGAAGAAGAGCACCGTTTTTCCTTGGCTTTAGGTCTGTTTTTCTGCTTCGCTTATGGGATCGTCTTCATCATCGGGATTGTCGGGAATTCGTTTGTGGTGGCTGTGGTGATGAGGACTCCCAGAATGAGGACCCCGACTAATTTTTTTATTGTCAATCTGGCCCTGGCTGACCTACTCGTTCTTATCTTCTGTCTACCTGTCACCCTCATCGGGAACATTTATTCGGGTAGGTTGAATCAATAATACATTTTTTCATAAGCTTTGGGCTAAAATCCGATCCACACTTGGACAATCGTCCTTGGGACTTGTCCATATTGGGGTTAAACAACAATCCAATCAACTAAAGACAAGGGCTAAGGATACGGTGTGACAATTCGATAGAGTAAAAACGTATGAGCATTGGAAATTGGAATGTCGGTGTAAATTCCGATGGTCTTAAATTGTCACCAAAGTCCGAGTCATAATTCAGGAGTTGAGAGGTTAAGGTCTTTCCTCTCCTCTTCTTACTTTACTTTGTAAATAGACTCCGAAAAATAGCCTCTTGTTCATGGGAAAACACCTTCAGTGATCTTTATGCTTTATACAGCTCTTTAGGATATTGAATTTGGAAGACGGAAGTTTTTTCGGTTTACTCCTCGTGTCAAAACATAAAAACAGTAGAAATCGGAGATTATCGCAGTTGCCTAATAATATGCCCGAGGGGGTACTATTTTTTAAACGTTCCGAATGGGTTGTATTTGGGGGTGGGGCTCTATTCCGGGGGGTTTTTCAGATGGATCAAAGTCAAAGCTTCGAACTTTTGCTCAATTTTTAAGAATTTTTACGAAGAATGACAAACTATTCGTTTTGATTTAAATGCTTATTATTTTGGGATGGGCTTCTATTTCGTGGATGTAATTCGACAATTTAAGAGGCATGTGTATACATTCCGGTTTGCAATGCTCATATAAAAGTTATAGTTATAATTGTTTGTCCCAAAACTGAGTTTTTCACCGAATTTTTAAGCTCTTTGATCCTCCTCAAAATCACGAAGGGGCAGTTTAGCTCTGTAGAAACTTTTCAATTACCCCTCAAAAAAATTAGGTTACCTAACTAAAACCCAACAAATCCTCCCCAAACAATAAATCCCAAGATCAAGTTGTAAAAAATCCGGGTTTTCTTCAATAAAAGCAATTAGTCAACGTCTAAAAAACCGAAAAACCTGAATTCAGAGTTTGGATTCTAGCATAAAAAGAGTATGCAAACATTTCCTGTTGTGTTCAACATCCAACTCTAATTTAATATATGAGTAGCTCGGGGCAAATGATGCAATGATCTAAATCTTGGTTTGTTATAGTTTGACGGTAAAAAGCCGTAAAGCCCCGTTTTTTGTCAGAGATGAAATAGGATAGCGAAGAAGAGGTAATAAATTGGGCCCTGTTGGGTCATTAAAGTATCACCAACTGTCAAATAAAATAAATCTTTCCGGTTTCCCCGTGTATTGAGAGTTTGAGAGCTTAATAATTTGTGCTATTCTCAAATATCATCTCCGACCCTGTTCAGCTCTTCATAGAAGAAGTATAGAAAGTTTTCTGCAAGAAATATATTCGAAAATTTCAAAATTTCATATGATTTTTCAAAATTCAGTGTAGTTCGATACAAAATCGAGCTTTTCAAATGGCATATTGCTTTGGGCAGTTTGAAAGTAATGTGATTTACGACTCGTAAGAGTTTTAAATTATTTTTTGCTCTTGGTTTACCTATCTTTTTCTATTAAATAAAATAAAATATAGATATAGAAAAAGTACACGGAGAAATGCACATCTTTGAGTTTTTTGAGAGTCATATTCATGTCATCATTGTTGGAAATAGGGTTGATATTTGAAATGTATGTACAATAATATGTTTACTAATAAAAAATAAGAGATTTTATTAGAAATTGAAACTCTAAATGCTTTATTGGGGCCGGATGCGGATGCAGTTGAGGATTGGATTTATTTTCCATACAATTCGATATGGAAATCAAATTGTTCAAGTGGTTCTGGATGACGTTTGTCCTCGACAATAATATAACTCTTGCAAACTTCCGTCATAAAAATCAGAACTCGGAATGGATCTGCAAAAGGTGTAATCTCGCGACCCATTTCTAAAGCGAAAGAACGCTATCCTAAAAACAAAGAGGTTTTTATGTTCAGGGTTATTGAAGTGGTTATTTAGTTCTGGGACAACTGTAGCTTATACGACGCTTCCCTACATCGTAGATACCGTGTAAGAAGAAGGCTTTCCCGAAATAAATCGACACCCCGGAATAAGTCCCCACCCCGTAATTTCGGCTAAGGTTAACATTTCTCAATAAAATCAGTATATCATTAATTTATGAGGAATTACTAATAATTAATGGAAATCAGGTTTGTTTTCGGAGACCTGATTTCTAATTGTTTTTAAACGCATTATTATTATGATTTCAACCGAACATTGCCCTCGGAATTTAAATATCTTTTAACCGATAAATAAAATTATCGCCAGCGCAGAATTAATACCGGCATTGCATTTCCAATTTCCAATCGCTCCCTATAACGATGGAAAAGTATCATATTTTGCGAGTCCATTATCAGTAATGTCCACTCTGGACATACTATAATATTGTCTAGAGCTGGACTTTGGAATTTCGATTTTGCCATTATGATATGGATTTTCTCTGAAAGTAAAGGTATTCTTCTGCGAAGGACTTTGTGGTTTTTCTTACGAGGTTCAAACCCATTCTGGTTCCCCGTCCAAACAACTTCCTAATCTTCCTCCATAGTTAATGGTTTGTCAAGATTGCTGATCTCCCATGTTTGATGGGGTCCCTATTACAATATGTACAAAGGGGTCTCTAGGAAAGCAGGGACGTAATTTATTTCTGTTCCCAGTTAGTTCCCACAGACTAGACTAATATATAGGGCTGAGGTACTTTAACTTACTTTTGGGGGACAGGAGAAAGATCAGATAAGAAGTTTTGTGGATATGTGGGAATATATGTCCAGCGATATATCATCCGAATCAATTCATGTGGATTGACAAATCGGTGTGTATGGAATAAAATATGTGGGTTTCTCGGTACTTTCAGAAGTATCGGGATTTTTAAGGAAGTTCAAGAAGGGCAGTTGGGGTAGGTACTTGACATTTGGGGTAACACGACATTTGTTCCTGGACAAGCGTTCCTAAGACATTTGTTCCTAGCGACATTTTGTTCCTACCGACATTCGTTTCTAGCGAGCTCCTAAGCTTATAAATTCTTTAAAAAATGGCAAAACATAAAAGAACCTGACCCGTTGCAATAGAACAACTTATTCTGTACCTGATCTGATTCCTGACATATCTTTGAATTGAATCTGAAACAAAGTTAGTTACTTACATGACCAACATACTAAACCAACAACCAACACAAAATACACGTAACTTTTTATATGCCATCGGTCACAAGACAAGGAACTTATCGACGTATCGATATCAACATCAACTGACATTTGACAACCCAACTTTTACTTCAATTGCGTTTCTCTAATACTGATGCATTGTATTCTACTTTCTCCTCACGTTCCTCGTTCTGTTGAACCGTATCACTCCGTTTCTTGGACATGATACTTTCACTTTAGAGCAAAATAACCCCGACCTATGTCGGTGACCCCATCGGCCCATTTATTAAGCATTTTAGATATTCCGTGTCTTCGTTGGTGGTGTCTGTCTGTCGGCTGTCGGGTTTCGGGATTTCATCCAAGAGCTGGAGGTTAAGTTGGTTCGATGACCTTGTAAGTCAATGGTCAGGGGGTTTAAGGTCAAAAGTCACAATTGTCTATGAAGCACACACCCTAAGTGTGATTGAAAGCTATTGGCAAGGATTCATATGATTTAACTCTATGGTTGGGGTACTGTGAGAAGTTGAAATTTTTTTTTTCAACGCCTGGTTTCAAAATGTAAGGTAAACGGGAAAGGGAGTGCTTTAAACCTATAATAGCCTTGCATGCCTTCGTATGACTCGATTTGTGCTTTTACGTCCGTCCCTAAATTTGAATACGGATATTACTGGCGCCAACTTTCAAAATTTAAAACCCTAACTTCATATACCACATCAAAACCCGCATTTCCCCGATCCCTGACCAACTTCAAGACAAAGTTATGTGACCCAACAAGCCGTTGACAGAGTAAACCGTGGTATCCAGTGGATTCGATCTATTTACCATCGAGAACATACAAAAACCAGTTGCAGTAGCATGGACCATCATTATCATTGAAACCAGAGGACCAGAACCAAAGCCCAGTTTCTCAACTTTCTCCGTAACAAAATATAGATACAAATATAGGGACCGTTTCATTTTACGACACTTTTTTTATTTCCGTCTTTAACTCACAACAAGGGAAAGTTAGTCTCCGAATTTTCGGGTTTTTCGCTGGGTCGGTGGCCTGGCTTGGTATTCAGGTCCCTTATAACAAAAACATGTCTCTATAGCCCTAAATATATATATTATGAAGAAATAAAATGCATCTTGTCCACGAGAGAATGGAGTATCGTCTATTTAGTTCTTAAATGGTTGTGGATTGTTCTGTTCACGTTCCGAAGTTGACAACCATGACATACCACAACAATAAGTAGGGAAGGATACTGTCTCTCTGAGTTGCAGAAAAATCGAGAGACGACATTCCTCGGTGAAGATGACCGTTTTTACGAGCCTCTTCCCTTTGTCACAGGATAAATATAATAGATTAAGATGCCTCGGAATTATTACTTACTTCTCTCTTGCATTAGCCCTTCGTTCTGTATTTCGAGAGGGTTGGGTAGCCAAAAGTTTAGAGTTTAGATTACTAATCTTAAGTGTAGGTATAAGTATTGAAGTGGAGAAAGTCGTTTTGACTGACAAAATTGGGCTTGATATGCTAGGACGAGGGACTAAACTCTGCGAAATGCAAATGTCTTCAGGTTCAGGATTTTTGTTAAATTTTTTCCCACCCCCAATGTTGGTTAAAGGGAGAAGGTGCGAATCTGGGAAAAATTCTGTCCGTGAAGAGAGAGAGATATGAGTACTATATGGGTCCCAATTAACTTGTCCATAAAAACGGGAAAAAAACTGCCCCATAGGAAATTGCCCCACAATTGACGGATCAGTCTCTACGCGTTTAAAATTTACCCATTAAATTGGATTTTGCCCCCTATCAAATTATTAAATATGCAAGAAAGATCCCATGGAAAAAAACACCCCGAAATAAACCCCCTTATCATTGTTAAACTACAGAGAAGTTGGGTTTGATTGTATTAATTCCCCATGGGCTCTTATTCCAGTTTTTTTTGTACATGGTGATTTAAAACACGAGTTCAATTTCAATTGAAGCGTTTTTGCAATTTTCGGTCCTGTAACACTAAATTCATCTCCAGAAGAGATGGCAAACTATTAGCACGTCCTAATGCATTGTGAGTGGGTGCGATACTGTTGACTCTCCTCATATAGACATCTATATCTCAATCTATATATCTATGTACATATACATACATATTTATTAAATATTCTAGCTATATAGGGCTATATCCTATGATTAAAAGCCTTTCCTTAATAACTTTTCCCCAAGTCTAATAGCTGTTCAAGGAATTATTAAGCTGTTCTCCAGGAAAAGTTTTGGATATTTATTTTTCTCCACGACTTCTTTTTTTAGATTCGACTTGCAGTTAGTTGGCCCATTTAAAGTCCTCGTAATTTCATATGCTTTCTCCCTGCTTTGGCTTTAAATATCGTTTAAACATGGGGAACTTATATGTGAGAACGAAAGTCGATATTGAATTACTGGACAGGGAAATTCAATGTGTTAGTAGGCAGATTGCATTTGTTATAACTATAAGCTGTCTATTGCATGATTCATTTTCAGGGTGAAAATTTCAATCCCGACATATTTTAAGCCGTTTTGTTGGAAATTTTACAGGGAGTTTCTAGAATAAGATTTTGAAATCTGAAAAATCCGAAAAAACTGAAAAATTCGAGTTTTTCCGTTCTATTGGACCTAATCTAGGAAAATGGATCATTTTATTCGCAATTTAATAGGGAGCATGAATCCGTAACTAGATTTGCATAATTGTAAACGGTTTCTGAGAAATATTCCAAAAACTAAGTAAAAATCTAAGGTTTTACTAGGCTATTTTGCCCATAATATTAGTTTATCAATCGCCTTTAACTATAGAATAGATAAACCCCTTAGAACTTATAGTAGCAGATTAGAGCTTGCCTGTTTTAAGATAATTGAGATTCATAATCATAGTGGGACTCGGGTAACGTCATCCTGATTGTGACTTATTGGTTGCTTAACCATTGCTGAGTAAGCAGCCTCGACCTTTTTTAGCATTCCTTAGTTGGTTTGATAAATACTCAATTTAAATTTTTACTATAGTTTACAAACACAAGCTATATTGTTTTAGAACCTATTTTTAAACTCAATGTTAAAAATGATCAGTCAAAAGAGCTGTGTTCGAATCCAATGCAAACACACAAATACATTAAGTTTGGATTTTGAAACGTAAAATCCTAATAGAGATGTTACTCGTTTCCATTTGCCAAATATCCGTATCAGTTTATCAATTTTAAAGCAGTAGTTTGACGATCTGTAGATCTCTAGAGGATAAGAGCAGAGTTGTTTTTTATGTAACTTCCGACCATGAATTTTGTTCAATGCTCAATGGGTCTTACATAAATATTAGCGTCTGTATGCATGAAATCCATTTAAATAAGTCCCCACCCCTAAGGATTTATTAAGGGACAGTAGTTTCTCAACAATTGCCCCCAATTTAGTAGCTGATTCCGTTTGAGAGCTCAACAAGCAAGCAATGCAAAACATTTACCCTAAAAAACCCTAAATAAGTCCCCATTCTTCAATCCCAATACCCCTAAATAAGTCCTCACTCTTCTTCGCGTCTGATTTCATATACTCATGGTCTTGACTTAAATCTGAGAAATTCAATCCCGAAATAAGTCCCCACTCATTCATTGACCATGTTTACATATAAATACATACATGGGTCCAATACACATATGCATATTCACTGTAAGTAAGTCATCAAAAAATCTGCAATTACAGACCCAACATGCCTCGAAACAAATGAAGCTATCAGAAGAATTTAAATTCAATTCACAATTTAACAATTTAAATACCAAGCCCACACACACTCCTCTCTTAATGAAGAGGGCTGAATAGTAAATACATTACTATTATTGAGGGATGCATTTTCATAGGATATGAGAACATACTCTTCGGCTGAACTACAATACGTTAGCTTAAACTCGTAGCATTTTGCTCAGCAATTCCCAAATCAGCTCAGCCCGTAACCACAACTATGAAAAACACGGACCACATTTGACCAGACCCAAACGGCCAGTATCAACATGGCATTTAAACTGTATATAAACCCTAAACCATATAGTGATCTGAAAAACCCCTAATCCCAAGGAACCAATAACCGAGTCAATAGATTTATACGGTGAAAGCAAAACTTTGGCTATATCATATTATATGGGACCAATAGCCCTTAGCCGGAGTTACCGAAAAATCGTCGGTACTCCAATATCGGGACCACATTTCCAGAATCCTCCAGTGGCAGTGGGGGTCCCGTCGAATAATAATATTTGCTAACCGGAAGGCTATATATTATAGAAACCTTAAGGGTAATTTGTGAAGTAAAAAACTTGTCGGGGAGATTCTTTCGAAAAAAAACTGGGTTTATTCTCATAGGGAATGTATTAGAGAGTGAACTCTCGAAAATGCTTGATTCCAAAATTTTTAGTAAATTCGACAATTGGTCTAGAACTAACTGTTTTAAATGTCGAAACTGACCGTTTTCGTCATTTTTTAAATTTTCGACAACATCGATACAAACCTAGACAGCTAATTTTTATGTTTTTAGAGTTAATTTTACTTCTAGTTCATATAAAAAAATCAAGCATATCCGAGAGTTCACCTTCTAAAATTTCCTTGACAGTTCGCTTTCGGTCTACCACCACCACCGCCGATTAAAGGATCCTTCTCTGTTCCTCCCGATAAAATAGCCCCGATTGACTGGAACTGTTACCCGAATTCGGGGAAATATATACCTGGATCCTAACTAAGTTTTTAACTTTTTGAAACTTTCCCCAAGTTTGTGGTGCTAGAGCTAATAATGTTCTCAAAACGGGTAATATATACTAGGCGGGTGGTATCATCCTAATCATCCCCGAAAAATCATTTCATTAAGTGAATCCGGAGTAACATTTCCCAAGACCCTCCTCCTCCCGTTTACTGAAGAAGACTGAGTTGGGGCTTAAGTGGTTTGAGGAATAAAATAGTTCGGGTATCATGATACCCGGGTTCCTAAATCTTACAAACTGAGCCTGGAATCTAGAGGATCTTCTTGACTCAAAATATTTATCCCAATCCCGTCATGGTTTCCTCTACTACGGTTTCCTAGTCTAGATTCTATATTCGAGATATCTTGATCATTTCGCAAGATACATAAGTAATCTCGGGAGTTCCTATGTTATTGTGGTGGTGGTGGTGGTGGCAGACGGGGTTCGTATCTCCTCAGATGAGATACTAATTTCGGAGGTTGGGGAACTATTTCGGGGAAGAACCGGAAACGAAACTCCAGAGTTTACTTTCTCCTGGAGTTTTAGTCCTCTCCCGACAAGCCGACGTTGAAGTCCATTAGTTTTCTGTGCTTCGATAGATTGGAAAATTGGAGGAAAATCTCAAAAAAAAAATTTCCTCTGAGGAAAATTAGCTCCTTTTGTGGCTTATACACGAGGGAATTCGAAATCTGAAGTCTCGACTTGTTCAAGTCCTCATCAATCAATCGGGCAAAAATAATCCAATTATGAGTCAGTTTAGCTCAGGCTTGGAATTGGAACTGAGAGGCAGTTTTCGGGTTGGGATTGAAAATCGGAGCTCCGGGCTAATTAAAATTAAGTAATTTTTTTTTACTGATTTTCAAATTTTTGAAAATCTCGAGTGAATTTTGTGATAGTTTTAAAATTAAAAATGCTCCTAATGCTGGAACCCTACTGGCGATACTCTGTTCCAGTGAGTATCGTCTGGACCGTGATTTATTTCATAGTTTTGATATCCGGTTTATTGGGGAATACGATTGTAGCGTCTGTGATTATACGAACTAAGAAAACGGCTACGGATTACTTTCTACTCAATCTTGTCGTTGCGGATTTGTTCGTACTGGTTTTTTGCCTGCCGGCAACACTCATTTCCAACCTTATTACACGTAAGTAGTGCAAATTTCTAGATTTTTGCAGGAATTTCCGACAAAAAATCAAAGAAGACAGAATGACTGTGTTTAAGCAGCACAATTTCTGTGGTCCGGGATCAATTTTTCGAAAAATTTCGACAATATCTAATGGAATCGTAAAATGTCAAAAAATTTAATTCGCGTAGATTTTATTTCCGATTAAACTGATAGATCATTCGTTTTTTGCATTTTGATTTTTTTAATTACCAAAAAATTACAAGGTATGTTTTCATGGGACATCAAGGTTCCAAAAATGTTTTCTAATTTCCTGCTTTAATTTTTTAAATTTCGAAATAAAGTTGTCCATTTAGATTTTTTTATTGTTTCCTCCTTAAACCATGACATATTAGTAATATCCGGGATCCCTGTTCTTAAAACGTCGCAAGCGGTGGTTATTGATGAGATCCCCTAACAGGGGAAACGTGTTCGTGTAATTGAAAAGATAAACAAGGCTCGGTAGATGGATATTATAAGGAGGTCTTGGTGATGGGAATGTGATGAAGATTGGTGATGTCAAATAACATGCATCTACTTTGTAAGGAGTCTAAACTGTACTCGTAATATGAATGTAGATCTGGATATTGAATGACAAAATTCTGTACAGTTGCTTCCGGTTATAAGAAACTTATATAATTTTAGGTTCAGATTTGACAAACTAAAACAAAACAAGGGATATTTTTGTGAGAATTCTCACTAAGATAGTCTCAAATTCCCGAAATAAGTCCCCAATCTTTTGGAGAGTCTCAAAAGAGAGCAGGTCGAAAGATGGAAATTCAATTTCCACCCCGATTTTTCATTCAGATTTTATTTTTTATAATTTTCTTCCTGATTTTTTTGGTATTGGTGCGCCGTTTGCGTGTCCATTGTTAGTATTTAAAGTGGGAATTGAATGGGAATCTGGTTTGATAAATTAAAAACGATAACTTTAAAATGTCATGAATATTTGCATAGGAATTAGAGGAAAATTAGATGTGTGTGACAAAAGTGACAGGACAAAGGAGTCAGTGACAAAATGTCAGGACAAAGGAGTCAGTGACAAAATGTCAGGACAAAGGAGTCAGTGACAAAATGTCAGGACAAAGGAGTCAGTGACAAAAGTGTCAAAACAAAGATGACAGGCAACAAAAGTGTCAGATTTTTTCCGGAAATTTGCTGAACTCTGCGTCACCTCGTAATTGAGATGTCGAGGCACTCGTCTCCCTTAACAGAGTCATAAAAATGCATTCCCAACTGAATTTAAAGGGGCTTGACTGTACTGCTGAGCCACATGGTTCATTAGTTCATTAGTTTAGTACTGGATTCATAGTAGAAGGATATTAACATAGAAACGAGGCAATTGGCTTTCTGCACACTCCTCCCGTCCGAATTTCGGAAATAATATTGGAATCCCTTGCCAACTTTTCCCATAATGTAATATGTAATGTACAATGTATGTATCATAAGTACTTAATACACTTACATATACTTAATCTATAGTTAATAATACAACGTTAGGTTAGAGAAGTGCGGGGGGACGGAGGACTTACTTCATTTGTTCAGACACTAATCGATTTCTACGTCTCCGTCCGGATACGGTTCCTCGTCTCACAAATTACGAACATCTTCATGTCTCTCTGCATCCGAAATCCCCAAATCCCAGAACCGATAATTCAGAACTTTAACTGGAATTAACTTTTTAATAGCTTAAAAGTTAATTACAGTTCAATTCCTGCTTCAACCGATAGGTCAATTTAAATAGGGTTTTTTCGCTGACCTTTGACCTCGGGGAACACTTGGTGATCTCGATCTGTCTATAGGGAGTTAATTTAAGGTTTTCTAACGTGGGGACTTATTCAGGTTCTAAAACGTCTATTTCTAAGAGAATTTTTGGTGAAGGGTATTTAGAATTTTAAAGAACAAAATCCGCCTGTGAGGGTGTTAATTTAGTTTATACTACGAGTGGGGACTTATTACGAAGGTGGGACTTTTATTTCGATGGTACTTAAATAGGTTAAAAAAGTCCCTTTTTCGATGTTCATTTTTTAGAAACTCAACATTTTTAAAGTGCTTCAAATTTCACATCAAATTTACATGCATCTACTTATTTCTAAATAAAATAATTACAACTCCTAGCTAAAAAATGGCATCAAAAGTTGGCAATTTAAATCTAGCTTCAAGTTTACTGATTTTACATGAAAAATAACCGAAAAACAACATAAAACTAAGCATTTCATAATTAACAACCACCACCACACCACCACCCTTATTTACGACTTATTTACAAAAAGAGGATAAATATAATCTACTTTAGATTGAGATCTTATATTTTATGTTAACCATCCGGATATTAATGGACGTAATTTTCGGGAACTTATTATTAGCCAGACGTTATGAAATCCCTATCTCTAATAATCCGTAAATCTGGAGGAATGGTTGAATGAGATGAAATCGGGTCCCAGACCTAGTTTCCAGCCTCAGTATCAGATCAACAGGGCTAAATTAATGAGGAGGAGGTGCTTCGGGTCTTAAGGTCTCAATGGATTTTGTCTCTCTCTAGAATCATACGTAAAGCTGGGTTTTTCGGGGTGATTCCGGAAATGGATACCAGTTCCCATAATAAAATTAAGATAAACTGTTGTAGCGGATTTAAGTAAATATTGTTAGATTTTAGATAACAGGTCTGGATGCACCCTGTATATTTTGAAATTTTGCTTCAAGAACAGAACGGTTGTCCAATTAGTGTCAGGTGGGAAGTTGTTTATGGACAAGTTCGGGGTTAACTGCTCCCGTTTATTTTGGGATTAGCAACAATGAGTTGGACGGGGTTTCAAAGGATACTGTAATACAACAGAGTCATAATATTTCAAAGCTAACATCACATTTACCTCAAGATTAGAAAACTTTGTTAATACACCGATGATATTAAAGAAATTTCACCGGAATAAGTCCCCACCTATAAGCCTATCTGGATTTCAAGGTTAAAAATGGTGGATTTTATATTTTATAAATGTTCTTAATTAAGGTGACTATATCCCCCGGAATAATAAACCTTTTCGAACGGTATTAGCCTAAATTATCCTGGGGACTTATTTAGATGTTACAATAATCATTTATTCAGCCAAAACTGCTAGTAAATCCAAATTCAGACAATACTGAATCAACCCATATAGCTAAAATGGAACAGTAAAAATAGGCTTGTTTCGAATTTGTTGGATCTAAAACAGGCTAATAGTTACAGAAGACGCAAGGTCCTGGATCTAATCAAACAATTTTTATTTTTATATCACATCGTTAAATTATAGGCGTGTAATTATAGAAAATTGAACCAACCTTGGATAAAAACTTAATTTGTCGAATTTCCAAAAACAGACTAAAATTCACCAAGATAACTGCTCGAAAGTTTGGAAAGGGAATAATAATTTACGTTTTATTTGCTGCCATCATCATCTACTTAGGTTTTGTCCATCCAAAAGCTACCATCAACATGAACATAATCCATGTCGAAAAATAGGGACCTTAGAGCCCAGTTGTCCAGTCGGAGCTGAGTTTCCAGAATTCGCTGAAAAAATCGGCATATTCCAGAATTGGTCAATTGAGTAAAGGGAATGAGTTCCGGAATTGTCCAAACTCACTCTAAACTCTAAAAATAGTCATAATTCAGGAGCAAAATAGAGAAGTTTAAGGAGCTGGAGATCTTATTACATAACCGACCCTTAAGGGACTGTCCATACATTACTCTACCCGTTTTAACTTAAAATTCAACGTCTTTTTTAGGTTATTAAAATTAGGACATTCAGTTAGCATTAGTCTTATGGCACTTTTTAACGTGGCTACGATAGGGATTACCAGGAATGGGCATAGAAACAAGGAGTTTAATTAGCAAAATTTAACATTAGTTGCAATTTATAAAGTTTTACATATAACTACGCTTTTCCAAACCATTTAAATGGGTATAAACCGTCAAAACATCGAAATCTCGATCAATTTACTGCAAATTACACGTTTTCAGGAGATTTTAAAGCATATCCAATTCCAATTTTTAAAAGAATTGGAATTTAGATTCAATATTTAAGTTTTTTGGTAAGGACTCTTCAAAAAGGTGGGGATTTATTCTAGGGGGCAACTAGACTGCTGTGAAAATGTGTAGCATAAATAAGATCGTCAAGTACGTTTATATATTAATAAATATTTAAATAAGCCGTCCAAAATTAATATTTAAAACATTATTTATGAACAGGCAGTGGGTTATTTTAGTTTTTTGTGGGTTTCTGGCCTCAAAAAGTGCCTTCACTTTTAAAACAAATATGTTCGGGAGTTAAAGTTCTTGTAGCTCATTCCCCCAACTTTCTCCCGACTTTCTCCAGTTTAAACACATTATCACAAGATTTCCAGCCTTCTTCCGCCCAATAATAATATTAAGATTTTATTGCTCTTTTTTACACTCGAATATTATTGTCCATATAGCTCTTCTATACAAATATAAACCTACAAAATGTACCACTATTAAAGGCAAGACCCGTATGATATAAACATAGGGGTTTTGGGGACAGGAAGTAAAGTGAAATAAGTTCAAAACCAGAAACAAGTTAGCCAACCAGAAAAATGTATCATTTTATGACAAAGTACTTGAAAAGTACTGTGAATAATGAATGCGTTTGGGTGGAAGTACAAAGTGCGTAGAGTGCTTTGATTTTTACTTGGGCTGTTCAGAAATTTTCTTTTGAGGAAATTCTGCTTAATTTTTTTTTGGAAAATATCCAGTTAAATCGAAAGCGTTTCGATTGTAAGGATTTTTCTTCTTGCGCAATTTGTCAGATTTAATGTGTATAAATATTTAATAGAATTTTTTAATCTATTTTTAGTTTCAAAATTTTTTTTTTATAACTTATGAGTTGTATAAGATTTATAATTACTTAGCCACTCCTTGACACGTTGCATGAATTTTTTTGTTCGCCACCAACGAAATTGACAATTTTAAAATTGTTTGAAAAGTAACAAATTTTTTGCTTGAAAAATTAAATCAGATTACCATACGTTTCCCTTTGATTTGTTTGAAAGGTGCAAATGAATGTGCCTCAATTTTTTATTAAATACTGAAAAGTAGATTTGGTGGCTGACTCGTAACGTGCTCTAAAATTTACTGAATTTCAGATGTCGGGATGACCATTTTTGGTACATTTAGCTGTTAAAAATTTCATGAATGGCCCTTCATCACCATTCCGATAATGCGTTATGTGATGTCATCATCCTACGACCCCTACTCGCCAAAATGGCTTTAAAAATGTAAAAAAATGAATAAAAAACAGACTTAACCCCTTAACTCCATATATACTCAAAATCTCTACAAAACCCCAAAGAAAACCCCGACATTTTTACCCCAGTTTATTTATGGCGGAAGGGGACTATTCCCGACTATTGCTAACTGTCTCAAGTGTCTGGAATCTGAATGTCTGGAGTGGGTCTAGAATTGTCAACTATTGGGTCATCCTCTGGGATAAAAAAAATTATAAATTGTCTGTCCACATACTACAAGTATATACATAGACTTATATAGACAGACATATTATACATAGCAGAATTACAATAATAATAAAAATAATAATAATAATACAATGGACATGGATATGGGAGGATTAAGATGTTGGAAAGTGTTTAGTCAGCGTCTGGAAACGCGTGGATCTAATCTTTAATCTCCTTCCGCAGAGTTAAGGGTTATTTACATTCGGTATTTGGGGAAAATCCGTAAATCGCATGGAGACATTAGGGGTCAAAGTGTGATTTACTACCATTTTATGGTAATAAATAAATAGGCAAATCTCCCGTGACAGAGACCAAAAACCGTATTTGGACCCCCACGGGTTTTATTTTTGGAAATTTCACATAAATTGAATTGAATGATGGAATTGACATAAAATTTCCACTCCAATTTTAAAACTTTAATTTTTTTAAATTTGTCAAAATTAACTATTAATTAAGTTAAGTGTTAATTGACCCTTCCGACGACTGCTTTTATATAAGGATTGATGTTTGAGAATGTATGGATAGATTGGACTTGCAAATAGGGCGTTCCAAGTATACCAGATTTCCTTAAACAAGTCCCCATCTTCGTTGAAGGTATCCTTAATTTTTCCTCTGAAATAACTGCCCCATAAACCGACAGTTGTTCGGGGTATTTGCAAAAACTGAATAGCACATTTAATTAATGAATATTTATGGCTACAGACAAAATCTCACAAATTTTTACAGATTTTACAGCCTCCAATATATCGATATAAATAAATAAACCAAAGGCTAGAAATAAAAACTTATTCCAAATCCGATTTTTTACAACTTTTTCTCACAAATTGAGACTTCTTGTTCCGTAAAACCTTGTAAAGTTTACTTCTCTTTACTATCCCACCGATAATATTAGATATAAAAAAAACCTTGAGACTTTTCAGGGACAAATTCGAACGAATATTATGAGAAATATTTAGGAAATTTACATAATATTTCCATGATCCCAGTCACTCGAGGTCGAGGGAGTGTAGTAAATATATAAGTTTTTATTTCCTCAAAAAAAACTGAATGTAGCCAGAAGTATCAAATATCAAAATGCGTAAGGGAAGCTGGAGAAGTTTTTTCTAATAATGTTTTTACAGTTCCACGAGTTCGACATCTTACTGATTCTCATTCCTAAATCACGCCGATCATTTAGCGATATAGCTGATATTTATAACTGATATAGTGGCTACTGTAATTTTTTAAATAAACGCCCCCTCCGAAATACAGCCCCATCCTGGCGCATCCATTTATCCCTATTCGAAATAAAACTTAACATGATGAACTTAATATATGTATTTAAAAACGATGAAAAATTCCAAATTTTGTCTTTCCAAAATTTTGAGAGTTTAGTATAAAATTTCATTAAAATGACTTAAATTTGTCGTAACTTACCGAAAGATTGCCATTCAATGTAAACATTCCAACTAACGAGGAATTGACAATATAATTTCATAAGAATTTCAAAAAATTCGACAACAATTTCGAAATTTCAATTTCAAAAGCGGATAGCTTTGTCATTCATCATGAAAATTCCAAGTAATGAGATATTTACTCGAGATTTTCATAAAAATTCTGTATAAAGATTTTGCAAAATGTGGACCTACTGACCTATTAATACTAATTAATTCTCTGGCCGTTTTAATACTCTTTTGGCAAATTAAATACCCCGAAATACAACCCCATCGATCAACAGGGAATGAGAAACATAGCTTTTGACCCTGGGGACTTATTTCAGTGAATGCGATGCATACTTATCTTTAGTCGATGATGATTTTGTTCCGTAACCTTGATACGACATACCGCAAGGGTAATAATCATCTGGTCGGAAGGAAGAACATTATTTTACGACAATACTTCTGATTCCTAAACTGACTCGAGACTCGAGAGCTATGAGGGGAGAAGCGATGCATAACAAATACACGAATACACATACACAACTACACACACACACATACACTTTTACACACACACAAGTACAGGTTTCCACGCACACATACACTTTTACCCACACACATGCAATTTTACACATACACAAGTACAGGTTTGCACACATATATACGTGTATGTATATACCCAAGTACGTGGTTGCAGATGCACGAGTACGTGGTTGCAGATGCACGAGTACGTGGTTGCAAATGCACGAGTACGTGGTTGCAGATGCACGAGTACGTGATTGCAGATGCACGAGTACGTGATTGCAAATATGCAAGTACGTACTCGTAAATACTCAAGTACAGAAAATACGCAAATGCTTTTTTACACACACACTCGGACAAAAATACGCAAGTACTAATGCCCCAGTCCATCCCTATCTTATAAATTCATAACCATTAACCATAGAAAATGTACTCCAAATAGCGCCATAATATTATTATTTGAATTCCACATTGTCAAAAGACAAAAAACTCAATATTTTCTCATTTTTTGTTTTTAAGAAAGCGCTTTCCTAATTTAAATTTAAAAAACTTAATCGGTTCATAATCTATTTATACCCATCAAACATTGGACAACGTAGATACCGCACGAACAACGTAGATAACGTACGAATCACTCTTTCAACCTAATCAGTTCAGAAAATGACAGCTCCCACAACGAATCGATTACTGACTTTGCTTCAAGAGGCTCAAGCCGAAATGGAACTCGAAATTCGGCGACGGACATCAGGCCCACATCCTCCAACTATAAGTCATTCGTTGTCGAACTCAACGGTGGCAGCTAGTCACATTACTCCGGTACCATCCCCTACTTCGGTGCTGGCTGAATTGAGGACACGATTTCAGCCGTACTCCACGCCAACGAATCAGAGATTTCGAATAGCTGGGCGCTCAGCTGGACGTCGATCTGTTGCTGCACCTCCGAGGACTTGGAGCAATAAATTTTTCTGTCTTGGCGGTCCCGAAGATATAAAAACTCCTTCGAATTCGGAAAGGATATTCTTGTCCGAAGAAAACTTGGGAGAACGGGTGATAACGGCAGGTTCGTCAAAAAAATTGTACATGTAGTTTTGTTACAAAAGTAATTCAACTTTAGATTTTAGATTCTACTAGTTTTTCCGGTTTGCGAATGCAAATAATATTTATTAAATATTGTTAATTCTAATATTTTCTTATAACAGACGCCAATGGAACCTCTCAAGATTTAATAAAAAAAATCCAAGAAGAGTACTCTAAACTCATGAATGTCGATTTTGAATTGATGAGGTGTGTCGGAACAGGAGGATACGGAAAACCTTTGGTTCGTGTTTCATCAAACAATCCAGTACCGGATGTGAATTATCTTAAAGTTTCCAGAATTTCAACAATCTTTATACGTCCTCTGACTCTAATTGTAAATCAGTTTTATATGTGCAAAGCGCTTTGCCTAAATTAAAAACTAAAAAAAAATAATTTAAAAATTGCAGGCGGAGTTGGAGACGGATGAAATTGAGGATACGGAGATAGAAGAACCGGTAACAACTTCGGTAGTAATTCCAAACATCGAATCGATGGTTGAAGATACAATCCCAACTACGTCATCGTCAAGCGCTATTCGCAGCCCAATGCATCAAAATACAATGCAATTTAGTTGTGATGATGAAGAAGTCCCAACAATGGTGGATTTAAGAGCACGTTTGCATGCCTGTAATCCTGGACTCCAATTTGTTTACATCGCCCGTGATAATTTTTTGGAAAGACTTTTTGGAATCTACAAGTATCCCAAAGTAGAGTTGGACAAGGAGTTGCGCGTTGAATTTATTGGCGAAGCAGGTAAACTATTGTGCTTAGCGCTAAGCAAAAAAATATTAGTTTCTAAAATTGAAATCTTGACGTTTTTTAGGAACGGACTACGGCGCTCTTACTCGAGAATTTTTCTGGATTGGACTCTTAGCCCTGACCAGAGACAAATTAGAAGGACGGTCGCTATTTGAAGGTGCGAGTGATCATTTGGTGCCATCCACTGATAGCGTTCTCCTCCGCACTGGGATTTTCCAATTTGTAGGCAAGTTTATTGCTCACTCAGCAATAAATAGTGGAATTGGATTTATTGGATTAAGTGAGGCGGCTATCGAATATTTAACTGGAAAAGATGTTGATAGCGACACTCCAATTTCTATTACCGTGGCAGATTTACCTGATCATGATCATCAATTAGCAATCTTAAATGTAACGATAAAAATTTCAATATTAGGATATCTTTTATATTATTTTAATCTAATCAACTAGTGATTTGTTGTTCAGATAAAGAAACTGCAGGAAGGCGCCATCCTTGAAGATGAAGACGCTGTTGCGGTTCAAGAACTCGCTCTCGCCAGTGACTTCACCGACCGTGTTACAGTAGAAAATGCAACTGCAGCCACAGAGCAAATACTATATCATCAAGTAATAGAGCGCCGTAAATCGTATTTGGATGCAATAAAAAAAGGTCTGGAAATGTCAAGTCTGTTGCCATTTCTTCAGAAGAATTCGTATATAATATCAAGCGTTTTTCCTCGAACAAAAGATGTTAAATACCCGAAGAGCCTCGTTCTGGATAGGATTGTTTACAAAGGCGACGTAACTGTAATTGGTTATATTAAGGAGTACTTAACGTCCTTATCAGAAGGTAAACTAAATCATTTGTTCTTTTTTATTTTCAGCGCTGAAATATGGTTTCAATTGGTTGTATATTTAATCCACAGAAACGATGTCAACGTTAATTGAAGCCTGGACTGGATGGCCAGTACTCCCGGAAGGACCTCTAAAGATGACAGTTGAAAAGGATTGCACGTTTGAAGTTCACACTTGTTTCGAAGAGATTTTTGTTCCCGAAATTTTTAATGAAACCGATGTCAAGACGAGCTTTGATTTATTAATTGCGAATCCCCAAGGGTTTGGGCGCATTTGAATTTTTATTAAAAGTGCCAGGAATTAAATCACCCCAAAAATTCAACTTGTGGCGCCACAATGTTTTTTTTTAAATTAATTTCGCCCAAATCTAGAATAATCGAATATGAATTTACAAGCTGACTTTGAAACTGCTGTTTTGGGTGGTATCAGGGACTGCTTTCCGTTAACTTACGATGTAGAAAAATACCAAGAGTTAATGGTAAAGTTGCAGTCGCTACATTTTTCAATCGAAAGTTTTAACTGCGAAACACAAATACTATGGATTGACCCCGTACTGCAGAAATTGGAGGAGGCGATTCGATTTCTCGAAATAGAATTAATCAGTACAACGTCTCCGAGTTGTGTTACAATTGGGCGCCCAACTATCGCGTTGCCGATACCCATTGTAGAATACTTGTTGTCGCAAAGATTCAAAGTAACAGAAATATCCAAACTCTTTGGAGTATCGCGCGATACTGTTTTTCGAAGAATGAGAGATAATGGACTAAGTGTAATATAAAAATTCAAATTTAAATTTCAAATCGAGTTAAAAATATTTCATATTTTTGCTGATTCTTTTTATTAATTTTAGGTAAATTCGACTTTCTCCCAAATCACAGAAGAAGCATTAAAAATTCGGGTGACTGAAATATTAATGTCTTTCCCGAATACGGGATACAAACGGATGAAAGGATTTCTAATCGAGTCGGGAATAAGAGTTACGGATCTTCGAGTGAGAGAAGTTATGCGTGACGTGGATCCCCTCGGTGTCCATTTGCGAACTCTCAGCAACAGGGCCATCGTCCGTAGGCAGTACTTTGTATCATATTTTAACGAACTGTGGCATTTGGATACCAATATGAAATTGATTAGGTTACAATAATTAACATGACACAACTTTAAATTGCACTTTAAAAGAATTTTAAGAAAGCGCTTTCTTAATTTTAGGTGGAACATTATCATAAGAAGTTGTATCGATGGAAAATCTCGGATGGTCGTATATTTGGACGCTAGCGGCGACAATACAGCTGAATCGAATGTTATCTCTTTTCTCAAGGCAGCTTCAGAATACGGAATCCCTTCTCGTACACGCTCGGACAAAGGAGGAGAGAATGTTCTAATTGCTCAGTTTATGATTGAACAAAGGGGGACCGGAAGATCAAGTCATATATGCGGTCGCTCAGTTCACAACCAGAGGTCTGAAAAAAATATAAAGCGCTGTAAAGTAAAACATATACACACGTATTTTTAATGCAGGATCGAGCGATATTGGCGAGATGTTTTTACTGGATACACTGGAACAATTTACAATGTGTTTACCGCTTTGGAGGATGATGGGATATTGAACATTGATGACCCTAAGCATATACAGATTTTGCACATGGTATTTTTACCACGTATTAATAAATGTTTGGAGACATTCCGAACATCATGGAACAATCACCCACTGTCATCGGAAAATAATTACTCCCCAACTCAGTTGATGATTATGAACCTTCCACCATCCAATTCGGATCTCCTGTTGACTGAAGTAAATCAGTGTTGCGCAACACGTTTTTTTTACTTTTGAGAACTAGAAAATATTAAACGAAATCATATACTATATTTAAATTTTGTTTACAGGCCCAGCTTCATGATGTTCATTTTGTTTGTAACAGCATCGACGATATTCCGATGATGGTTAATACAGAAGGTGATAGCATTACTTCACCGACAGTCTTCGAAAATTCCTTGGACGTGGACGAGCATTCTAGGCTACGAAATATCGATTTTTCTCGTCAATCGGCAAGTTATGGTTATGACATATTTTTAGAAGCAATTCGCTGCATACATTAAAAACCTGCTGTACATCTTGTGACTTTGAATAAAGCTTGTATTATAGATAAAAAATATGGCATCAATTAAAAAACATTCTATGCAATTTATAAAAGCGCTTTTATTCCGAAAAATAAAAGTGAACTTTTTGATATTTCTTGAAACTTTGACTTTCAAATAATATTATTATGGCGCCATGTGGAGTACATTTTCTATGGTTAATGGTTATGAATTTATAAGATAGGGATGGACTGGGGCATTAGTACTTGCGTATTTTTGTCCGAGTGTGTGTGTAAAAAAGCATTTGCGTATTTTCTGTACTTGAGTATTTACGAGTACGTACTTGCATATTTGCAATCACGTACTCGTGCATCTGCAATCACGTACTCGTGCATCTGCAACCACGTACTTGGGTATATACATACACGTATATATGTGTGCAAACCTGTACTTGTGTATGTGTAAAATTGCATGTGTGTGGGTAAAAGTGTATGTGTGCGTGGAAACCTGTACTTGTGTGTGTGTAAAAGTGTATGTGTGTGTGTGTAGTTGTGTATGTGTATTCCTGTATTTGTTATGCATCGCTTCTCCCCTCATAGAGAGCGGCTTTAATAACAAGGCATGTCTGTCCTGGCATTTCAAACTTGTCAACTTACACATCTTACATAGACATATATTTATAGAGTGTATAGATCCATCTCAAGAGGTATATAACTATATAGTAATATTGCGTATAGGCTCGATCTTCAGAGATCATTACGCAACGAGATGCGTTCAAAAACTGCGGATCTGGTTCAAGGAACCTTCCCTTTAAAACAGGGGTATTGAGGTTGATGGATAGTGCTGGGACTCTTGTACACACCGATCGAGTTTAAGTACTGAAATAAGTCACCCTGGGGGATTTATTGTTTCGAACGTTGTTTCGGCATATAGAATACATGTAGAACTCTGTCGTTGAGAAAAACCCCGAAAATTGGTTAAAATTCGGGGTTTTCGGAGTTTTACGGTTTAGTCTAGAGTCTAGACAAGAAAAGATCCCATCCTTAACTAACAGACTCAATAAACCGATACCCCCTTCGCCTTCTCCCATACGAAGTTATTAATTTAAGTAATTTACTACTGCTCTTATTCTAATTAACAGTTTTACTTTATAGTACTATTTATGAATGAATTGAACAATTTTTTTAATTGTTTTATTTTATCCTATTAATTCGTCAACACTCCTCTCATTTATGAACAGTCCGTCTAAACGGATATTGAGCCTCTGTCAGTCAAATCCCAATTTGCCTCGTGTCTCCAATATCTTTCGGGGATATCTCTTTCCAAAACCGACACTCGTCATCTCTCACTATTCACAATATAATAATAAACCGGGTTGCAAACTAAATGTAACGAAGGGGTGAGACCCGAATGACACACATTTCGAATTCAAAAATGTATACACTTGACAATGGGTTGATATAGGAATTTTCGAGTTTGAAGGGGGTGTGCCCGACTATTTAAAATTTCTGTTTGATTTAAGCCCAAGCAAATGTAGATTTCAAATCCAAAATCCCTGAACAACTTGAACGGTTCTTAAATCATGGACGGACAGACAGACGGACAGACAGACAAGGTGTTCCCATAAAGTGCTTTCACCCTTAATAGTATTCCGACGGGGCCTATTTTCACATCTTCAACATTCAAGATGACAATCCGCCTCCTTTTCTTTATTACAACTCTCCCCTCTATCTAGAGTGTCTACGCACAAATGCCATTTATTCTTATATGACATTACACTTACTTCCTACTTCCTATATATAAAACAATAATAATACATTTGTTCCACTGACTTTGAAAAAACCCGTATCATTCTCCGAATACAATAGAGGAACTGGCCAAGAATCTCTATAGACTTTGTCCCCGGCCTTGTAATTTGTAAATGTTCCTGGTGGACCCTATTGGGCCCTTAACTCCGAAAAAACGAACTATAAATAGGAGAATGTAAGTTATTGGAGCTATCTCTGATCAATGTTTACAATAAATCAATGGAATTGTCCCTGTCTCATCAACTTCTTTGTTATTGGGTCGGAAGGTTTGACACGGGATTCCCTCATAACTTTACCGACTTACTGGCTATAGATGAAGGGTAATTGGAGTTGAAGTTAAGTTAACGAGTTGAGCAGTTATAGAGCCTGATATTTTAGTTTGGGGAAGATTTACTCGGAGATTTGATTCAAACAATCACTAATTACTAGCTTATATTTTATCTAATTATTATATTTAAAAATTAATAGTCAAAATAGAGGTAGAATGGTTCGTTAGATTAACAAAAAATCAGAAAATTTCGAAAAAATTGTATTCTCTCAAAATCATATTTTTTGAGTTTAAAACAAAATACAAAAAATTGATGAAACCGAAAGTTCTTTCAGAATCATGTATTTTATGTCCAATTGAAAATGACCATTTTGATGATTTTCAATATTCCATAATTTTTTAAGCACTCTTTCACGGTTATGGGTTATTATTCCTCGCCAAGTGAATGTAGTTATGAATGGTCCATAAAATAAGTTCCAATGCCAATAAGTTTATGATAAACTTTTCCCTTTGGACGCATGTTATTATTGACGAGTTTCTAAAACAAATGGCTTCTGGCTCTAAACAACAGTTTTGGGTAGAACGAATCCTATATGTCGTTCCTGGGACATAGGAATTTGATGTAGTTTTGGTAGGAAATAAAAATATCCGGAAATATCGGGTTTCTCTGACCGGTTTTCGGGGTTTTCTCGCAACACTGTTTGGCATAATCATAATAATAGTCTATAGGAGGATGGAGTTGACAGAAGTAATTTAGAATTTTTGTAAATATGAGATGATATTAGAAATGTACAACAGGGAATAGTAGGGATAGTAAATGTAATTTTTTAAGAGGATGAATGGGAGTGATGATATCTTGGTTGACGGATTGTGACGGGGATTAGTTGGTTGGTTAGTCTTCAGTTTCTCAGAAACTTCATCTTCTGTCATCTCGAGACGTTTAACAAAAACGGTTCCAACACTTACCGTAATAAGTAGATATTAAAAAGTCCCCGGAATAAGTCCCCACTCCCCAGTCCTTCCATCCTAAAGGACCCAATTATAGAATATATCGATTCCAGTTCCCGAAATAACTCCCCATGCTCCTCTAACTCGATTTTCGGGTTTAAAAACACAAGTCCTGGGACTTATTTCAGGTTTTAAGAATTTGTTGGTGAAATGTGAAGACGGTTACCCGACTCTTGTCTTACACCGTCCTACAAATCCGACAAATTACAAATGACTTCCTAAAACAAATTATTATGCGTAGGGAACGTCCTTAAAATAAGGAAACTTGTGGTTGGTTTGAGTTTTTTGGGAAATCACATAACATAAGCTATAATACGGGGCCTTAAGTAAACTGAGACTCTTTAAGTAAATTCTGGGGTAAATTTTATAAATTGCAATACTACACAGCTTACACCGAACATTATAAAGATTCATATTTAAAATGTACCTATTAAATCTTATTATAAAATAAAACCTGATTAAATACTGATTAATGGATTTAAATTTTAACTTTCCAATACGTAAACCCATTTAATAACAGCAAAAACACGTAGTTCTAACGAGCTTTTGATGAATTTTGATCTTATTCCTGGATTTCAGCCTGGATCCTGGGTCAGTGGATCTGCAAGATCGTTCCGTATCTTCAGGGCGTTAGCGTTTCTGCGTCAATTGACACCCTAATAGCGATTGCAATCGAGAGGTACTTGGCGATTTGTCACCCGATGAAATGTCAGATTTCGTCACGAGTCTGCCGTGTCCTCATCATCATCATCTGGACCTTCTCATTTACTGTCACCCTTCCTTGGGCCATCTTCTTCCAGTTGACACCCATCAATCCTGCCCTCCCCAACAGTTCAGAACTCGTGGTAAGAACCCTAATTGTTTAAGAAAAATTCAATGTTATGTTTATGTTACCTTAAACACGACACATTGATATTTAAAACCCGAAAAAAAATCTAAAAAACAGGTTTTGACAGCACTTGAAAGTTGAAACATGATAAGTGTTAATTAAATCGGACATAAACCCAGACCCGTTTGGATTTTTAAATGTTTTTTGAGCCTGACGGTTGTCTCTCATTTCTAATATTGTCAGCGGGTGCCAAAAATTGACCCTTAATTGTAAGGCGATAACCAGGAAAGAGACCTAAATATTTGGGAGTCGATTTTGAGGTCAATTTTTAATTAAAGGTAGAATTTATTGACCTTGAGAACTACAGAGTTGATTTCGTTTGATCTATTCACATAATTGCATAAAATAAGTCAGTTCATAAAAACAGTAGTTGGAATTTTTAACATGATGCAGTATATTTGTATATCATCAAGTGCCATTAAATATATCATAATCAGCATCAGGTATTGGGCTCTTGATTTTAGTAAGGGACGAACCTCGCATAAGTGACTTATCACAGTACCGGCCAACTCGTTCATATTTACATCAAGAAGTACAGTCAGAAATTAAATGTGTCCCAAACTAAAGTCACCCTGATGCTCAATTTAAGCTCTAGAGTGTTTTTAATGTCATTATAAACCTGTGGACTTCTGGTTTCGTTTAATGACATTTTGAGACAATTCCGTGTTTGGAAACTTGGATCGTTAGAATAGTCTCCGTCTGTCTGTAATATATACAAGCTGGAATTGGTCTGTTTTTCGGATCCATTTCCATATGCCACCATTATATTACCACCACCACCAACAATAGCAAAACAAAACATAAATTTAGTCAGATCTCGTTAGAAGGAACCGGCTCAAAAACAATAGATCGGGTGTCCCTTTCTGTATAAGACGCAGTATATTTTCTCCAGCGCCTTATATGCAAACAGAAACAGTTTACAGGTCTCAAAAAACAGAAGATTTTAATTTAAATACTAAAAGCGGCCTTCTGTAATCAGAAAAATGCTTAATTAATACGAATTACGCTTTTATAAATTGTTTTTTATGATGAAAAACCCATGGAAAATTCATTTAATTTGATTTAATGTGAAACTCTATTTATAAGTGTTACGAGTTCCATTTCACAAAGAACAATTAATATTGCAGAAATTATTTGATGTTTGCATAGGGGAGATAAATCGCTAGAGTGGACTTGCGAATAAAATAAAATTTGACAGAAAAAACAGCTAATATTATTGTTTTACACCGTTGAACTGTAAAACAAACTGGGGACTTATTCCGGTGGGATACAAATCGCTTGATTCTAGAAGCTAAATTTTATTTAAGATAATTTTAAAACGTTATCGCATTAATTGACTTTGATTCTTTTCGCTGGTTTCATTTCATTCAACTTCATAATTTTCCAAAAATAATCAGATAAAGCTTCGTGTTGGTTGGATTTACAAATTTTAAAATGTAAATGTAACTGAGCACACTGAGCAGTCCATATTCTGAGAATCTTTTAGAAGCGATTCGAGTAATTCAAATTCAAACAGTATGCATAAGCTAGGGCTACAAAATATATACAAACATAGACATATTTTGGCATCCCGGAAGAAACAGAGTTTGTAAGCAAGTTTGACTGTCTGGAAGTCCGTAAGTTTGTAGTCTCGGGAATTCGGGGGAATTTAGCGCATTAACGTAATAATAAAAGTCATTCGACTGTAATAACATCATCTAATCTTGGGAAGTAGCGGAGATATATTTATTTATCTACGGCCATATATCCCATTCGAATCTATTATATACGGACCCAAAAGTATCTGAAATTACACATAGTTACTAGGACCAAGTTCTTCTACTTTGGGACCCGTTTAAAAGTTTCTTTGACTATTTGTCTCTAAAAAATGTTTCCTTGGACAATTTTTCTTCGACAAAGACGTGTCATTGGACAATTTGTCGTCGACAAAGACGTATCATTGGACAATTTGTCCTCGACTAAGGCCTACATTCGTACAAATTATTTACGAAAATGTCATTTTTAGTGATTTTTTGGCAAATATCCCTTGGAACGATTCGTCTATGGCAAAAATTCCTTGACAAGTTCATATACAAACATATCTTTGACCAATTTTTCTACTAAAATATCTTCTACGATATTCATGTCTACAGAAACAGGATATTTCACATTTTTATAATTTTTTCGGACGAATTTAAAAATTATTTCTCATCCTATATGTCTAGGTCACAATTGTCAGGGCTCTCTAAAACAGGAGATATTTTAAGGGCACTCGATAGGACGAGACAGACGTCCTAAATTCCTAAATAAGGGAATAAATTCATCAGGGCTTGACCCATTTTTACGACCGACCACAGGACACACTTATTCCTATTGGCGGGATGGAAATTCGGAAATAGAGATCCCAGTTCCCAGAAACTTACTTTTTTTTGTAGGTTTTTGGAATTGTTGTTAAAATGCAAGTTCGGGCCTAGTGCTCTATTATAGAGTTGTCAGTAGAATTGTCAATCCTTAGTATATTGCAAAGAGTGCAAAAAATACGATAGTCTTGATAGAGAAGTTTACATTTTATTGCTCAGATATCCCCCGTTCTAATTCTCCTATTTGGTGAAAAACCGGCTTTTTATTGTGTAGTTTCTAAAGCATGGGGACTTATTTAGGGGTTGAAATTGCTTATAACATCCATGCATATGCGAAACTGATCGTATCGTATATGCGGATATCTACTATGTAATTTTAATATTTTCTCAGATTTAAATTTTGTTCTGAATGGAGTTGGTTGGGTGTCGAGTTGGACTATCTCAGATTAAAATAATTTGATGACGTTATTAGATGGATTCATTGATGAGATGATGATGATGGATGAGGTGAAATTTTAATTGTATTTTTCTCAGGTTTGCACAGAAAAATGGCCAGACGCTCGTCTGGGAAACATCTACTTCATCGTGGCTCATCTCGTCCTCTGTTACTTGCTACCTCTGACTTTGATAACGATTTGCTATACTCTTATCCTACGACGGGTTTCCATGCGGAAGATCCCACAGGAAACTAAGAACCTCTCTACCGAACTACTCGTCCAGAGGTCGGGTCACATTTTAATTACAATTAATGACCTCCTCATTTAAGTGTGGGACTAACAATAAGAAAAAATTATTTAAAATAATAAATTGCAGATCGAAAATGAAGGTGATTAAAATGCTACTCTTGGTCTGCGTCCTGTTTGCCCTCTCCTGGCTTCCCCTCTACGCCATATTCACGAGAGTCAAGTTCGGACCTCCGCCAAGTGACTGGGAGGATCAGCTAATTAGGACCATCACCCCGATGGCACAGTGGTTGGGCAGTTCTAATTCATGTATGATTTACTTTGCTTTTAACTGTAATTAATAATTAATTATAGTATTATAATTGAAACCAATCCCTCTGTCAAATGGTACTTGTTCGGATTCAAATCTTAAAAAACGGGGAAAACGTACGTATTTTAAATGCTGAAGCTCGGGGATTGTTTTTTATCTTTCAGGTATTAATCCAATTTTGTACGCATTCTTCAACAAGAAGTACCGATCTGGGTTTAAGGTAATTTTAACAACAACATGATCTTTGTTTGTACACTAATCTTAATGAAGCCTTAATCGTCAAAGAAGTAATCTAGCGTGGTATTTGTAAGTAAATCTGATTGTAAATCCGTAATTTCCACAGAATACATTCTCATTTTTGAATGCCAAATTATAACGTTTCGAATCTTGCGAATCTAACTGTTTTTTTATTTTTAAATGATCAAATGTTGCAAACGTACTACGAAAATAGGTGTCTTACAATTAGTAGTCCATGTAACTTACGTTTTTGTTCAAGAGCCTTAAGTTACCCCAACCATTGAGTAAAATTGTATGCTTCTTGCTTTGACCTTTTACTTTGTGCTTTTGACCTTTGACCCTATAAGTCTGCTGAAAGTTCATACATGGTTGGATCACGAAGGAACACATATCCCAGTAGACCCTACCCTTTAATCGTCTGACCCAAAAAAATCGTTTACAATTTTCTAAATTTTTTATTGATGATTTTTTCGACAGGCGGTCCTAACGAGCAGATCCTGTTGCTCGGCCCTTCGAGTCGACGCTTCGAAGACGACGGATTCGTCGACGTCTCGGAGTTCGAACCGAATCAACTTGTCGACACAGGTCTACTCCCTCATACTCAACTCGTCGAGGAAGCGGGTGACGGTGACGGACTCGTCGACATGAACTTCATAATCTATGTGACGAATTCGTCGGTGTCGACTTTAATTTTTTAATTAATTTTTTGCCAAATAATTTAGGAGTTTTATTGTAATTTCCGTTCAGATTTTTATATTTTATTAAATAGAAATGTGTTTACGTCGAGCTGTACTACCTTTGGTTTAAATATTAATTTAATAAAGAATCTAGATACCGTAGCTTCCAGCCAGTAATTGGTAATCATTGTATTGCTGAATCTAACATCTTAAGAGTACTTTATATACAACTATTGTTTAGCTCTATGTAAATCGACAGGTTAATTTTTATAATTAAGTAATTAATTGTCCATATAAATTAAATAGCCCGTATTACTAAAGTAATTAATTACAAAGATGGTAACAGGAATACTCAGAAATATTGTGAATTTGTACCAAACCATGGTTTGTGATCTAGTAACTTTGTTAATAGGAGAAAACGTACAATACACAACCGCTAGTAATTTTAATTGCATATAGTTAGACAGTAATAGTTAATTACCAATTTACTGATATTTAAGAAGAGTTAGTTAGTCCCTTTGTATAATATAACTGTATATTTATTCAAATAATATTCGGAATGTCTAGCGAGCTACCTGGAACATGTAAATGTAAAAGAATTAATTGTGAAAAAAGTGTCATAAAACTAATGAACGAGCTAATAACGATGATGATTGATGATTGCCACATCTTTGATATTTTACAACTAAACGTAGTAGATGGAGGGAAATTAATGGAACGTGAACAATAATTAAAAAATACCTGTTTTTAAATTAAACTGTAATATTAAAATACGAAAATAAGTTTAAAATTAAATATAAAAATCCAAAATCCTGAGTATATTATGAAAATAGGCCAGTTCAACCCATTGGAAATATTTGAATACGAGTCACTTTGATATGTAAATATTAATGAATGTCTCTCTGTATTGAAATTAATTACTCTATAAATAGATTTAATAAATCTAACCTAATATACATATAAAAATTAAATAGGCCAAAGGTCGCATGATAGATATTTTGAAGGAGGTGTCAGATATACTATTGAGCTACTGTATATTTCCAGGGTGCTGTATTTATTAGTCTTAATAAACCATGTTTTAATAATTTACTGATGTTGGATTTTATTTAAAGAGCATTCAGAAAATTTGGAGTGAAATTCAATTTGTAGTTTTAAAATTTCATGAAATATTGGTTTCACAGAGATGAGAGCTTAAATCTAACTAAATCCTCACCTTAAGTTAGATTTTAAAGATCTGAGGCATTTAGGGTTGTAAAAAAAGGACTGTAAGTCAATTCTTGAAATTACATTTTCATTTTCAGGCTAATTTTAAGTCTATTTGAAGGTAATACCATTGGACCTAGAACTGTTTTTGAGTTAAACCCCGAAAATCAGTTTAAATTCGATTCTCCCGTGTTTTCAACGTTTCATTTGTGCAAAAATAAAATATACGATGACCCGATAGTTAGGCATCAAAGCCCAAGATTCCAGAAGCTGAACATACATTTAGTGCCCCTAAATGGTCTTAATGACTTAATACCAACTTAATCTGATTTTCTTTGGAGTAGACCGAGTCGGGAACTTGATATTCATCTCTCGTGTCAAGTGTCAACTCTTAACTATGTCTGCATTTAAACTACTTAACCCTCCTCCTCTCAAGTCCTAATGACTCATTACATTGATAAGGATACTATTATCGCCTCGTGTCAGTCTGTGCCAGTTTGCACGTGTGCCTCCTATGTTACTCGTTACATTTATTTGCATAATATAGCACCCCAATTCTTATCTCATGCACTAACACTAACTCGTGATAATTAAGTCAAGTGATCGTATTTATAAATTAGAATCTACAACTCTCAAGTATCAAATACTTCCAGACCCAGACAGTGACTTTAAAACAAATTGACGTAATAATATTTAAAGCCATAAACATATAAACACTGCACATTCATTCACAAGTCAGAACTTCACTTTTTAACCACTTCAGCTTGAAGTACATTTTTAAACACCAAAATAAGCTGATTAAAAATTATAACAAAAACATATTAATTGACTGATTTAACTAAATAATGCAACCGAAATAGCTGCCAATTTTCACCCAAAACCATCCACAATATCTATCCTATCTGGAATAAGCCCCGGAATAACATGCCCTACGGAAATAAGCCCCGACTGTAATTAACCCTACAACAGCCGCGTTCTACTCAAATAACTCCCCATATGGGTACTTATAGCAGTAAATATCCTACTTACTTTTCCCTCACAAACCCGCTATTTAGTCGCTTCCCTTATCTGACTGAAAAAGTTCCCCCGGAATAACAGACCCTACTGACATTAACCCTAAAACTTCAAAACCCATAGCTAGAATAAGTCCCCATGGGCACTTATAAGACTTGTATAAGTAAATATCCTTCTACTCTTCTTTCCCAAATCTTATCTGCGACAATTACCTGATATCCAAAAATCGACTATCATAAACATTTTTTAAACTAAACTACATTAATGGAGCATCATTGAGCATTTCCGAAGAAATCCAACTCGACATGACAAACAACAAATTAAGTTCCATCAGATCAGACTCCAAATGAACCGATGTAACTGGTGTAACCAAGTGTTGAAAACATAACGATAAACAAATTAAATATCAATTTCCCCCAAAAGCCCTAATTTTGCACCCTGGTGTCAGTATGAGTGGTCCCGTATACGTAAATGATGTTCTATTATTAAATTATTATTATTAATACACATGAGAATCATATAAAACCAATATCGGACAGACGGACAGACAGACTGGTCATTCGCATAAAGTGTTTTCAACACTAAATAAAGTACATTATTAGCCGCATTAAATCACTTGAGTTTTGCATGCTAAATTCGGCCCACAAAATACATAGCTATATGCAACTGAATCTGAATCAACACGAAATTACAGGGAACTGGTTCCTCTCCTTAATAAGAGGTCTTTACATAGTAAGAACCTAGTCTTTGATCTCCATGTCTTAACCCTTCCAGCCCCAACAATGTCTATATACCCAGACATATGCAGTAGTATGCACCTGCCAACAATCCCGAGAAATAATATATACAATCCGTACATGCATTATTGCATAATCAGGAGTCCCCAACCCACAAAACCCTTTGATTTCAAGCCACAAGAATTTAAAATTCAAAATCAAGGCACAAGTTCATTGAAACTTTGACAAGTACCATTCGTTTTAGCATTTAAACTACAAGTTACTTATAATTATTTAGTTTACACACAGCATACACAAGAGGTTAACACGGATTTCACAAGGTATAGTAAGAAAGCAACAAGCTAATAAGAATTAACACGTTGTTTAAATTACTTTAAATCCTTATTGCTTCTGTTCAATATAGAGTATTTTTAGTAGAACGTAAATTCGGCTTATTTATTGTTTGTAGTCTATAATATAGCTATTTTTAGCATGCTCATTTCGCATTTGCATTTCCATGATTAGGGATAAAAGTAAGAATTTATACCATTTCTTGGGGGGATGGGGCTGTATTTAGGGGGATCGATTACAGATTTTACGGTCGAATTTGCTTTTTAACTATTGTAGGTGGTGGTATTCAAGAGGTTATTTTAAATCCCCTGAAAGAGAGAGAGAACCAGACGGACAGACACATCAATCGCATAGAGCGATGGTTTTATTTTTCGGTATAGAGTACTTCTTTAATTTGGCTAGTTTAGCAAGTCCCCAAGATCCAACTCTCGGTCCGAATTGAATTGTAGTCTTAGTGTAAACAAAATAATTCCTAGAACTAAATATCAGTCTCTATAAAAACAGAATCAGAGATATTATTTTTTCCTCGCAAATCCCATGAAAATGGACCCAATAAAATGATTGAGATTCGCATTTATTACCATTGTTATTCGTAATATATTTACAGGTTTCGGAATAACAGAATACAATCGAGTTCCCAAATCCCCAATCTCGTAATATTAAAACCCTGTCACTCTTTTACCTGATAAAAATTGAAGGAGGGAATTTGGTGACATTTTTATTAATACCTCGTCCTATTCTTCTCTTTACGAGTGTTTTTCTGCCGAGTCTCTCATATTTTATCATTTACAAGTTCCAGTTTTAATAAACCGTTGCAAACCCTGATAGAGAAAGAGGAAACCCATACCTAGTTAATGCCGACAAATGAAAGTCGTATTACACAATAATCTCACATTTCCCCAACCATAGAGTAAAGTTGTATACATCACTGAATACCACCTAACCAATAATGAATCACAATGTAAGGTTACTATTACAAAAAAAGTGTGATCTTTCAACGGGTGTACACCCCTTGACCTTTGACCTACATGGAATTCCCGACAAAAACATTCAAAATATCCAACCGTACTAGAATTAGACCGCAGACGGACAGACGGACAGAATAAGGACATTAAAGGGTTTTAACCTTTAATAACTCGCATAGCATTAACACTCACTTCTCTCGTATATAAGCCGCAGGCTATTTCTAACACCGAATGTTCGATTGGACTGTCAGCTACCCGAATTTATTTCCACCGCGGCTTATAGTCGAAGGAATATTTATTCCAGGGTGAGCTTGTATTTCGATTTTTTTACTCTGAATTTGTAGCTTAATCATTTCCCTGAGTTTATAAACGGAACAATTTAATCAGAGCAAAACATTACAATCTACCACAAGCTGCGTCTTATACAAAATTCAATATACCCTATCTCTCTGTCCAAAAAAACCGCAAGTTCCACAAACTAAAGGAAACCCGAACCTCCATCCGCGTTATTTGTCCCATTAAATGATCCCACATAGAATAGCATTAAGAATAATGAAGAGCTGGAAATAATATCGGAGAAATAAACACAATAAAAAAATGCAATATATTTCCCAATGTTGAATCGTTGAATGTAGTGTAGGATCAATTTATACTTTTATTATCAAATTACTTATCAAAATGACTGACTGATACGGAGGAATAAATAATAAAAAAAATCCAAACTCAAGCCTTACAACAACTGCTTTTGCAGGGTTTTTACAAAACAGCGGATTTTATATATACTCATTTTTGCATGACGAACAATAGATAAGTTCCTGGCTATGGTCTTACTACATGGTAGATAGTACATGGATTATTATATGTAAATCAGAGCTACTATTCCATATTCCTCCCGTTTAAATTACATTATAATTTTGATGAATGAATGGCAGTGACTAGTTTATATTATATATGCCATTGCCACCACCACCGTCATGTCAGTTCCTAATGTATACAAGCACCAGCAAGGGAGACCAAATTGATATCCTCATATCCTCTTGTCAATTTAGTGTTCGTCAGGTCCTGCTCGTACTTACACTTCAGTTCCAAACTTATCTCCTCTTCGTTCTGTCTATATTGAGAGAAGTTGTATAGTTTTGCAATTTTTATTTGGCTAAAACGCTTAAAATCGGTTTTTAAAGTGTGAAAGGGACTTAATTACAATTAAGAAAATAATTAAAATTAAAGACAGTCCGTTTTTTTAGCGTTTTTAATTGGGGTTTGATATTCGAAACGTTGTGTTTGGTGTTTGGTTTCTGGGACGGAAATGAAGGTTGTGGAATTTGAAGCGCCGAAAATCGGTTAAAACGATTTTTTCATCAGTTTTATATATTAGAGAACAGATTAAAAACATTATCGATTTTCTGGGATCACTTGTTTATGTGATTTGATCTTAAAATTGTGGGATATGTACATTTTAAGCAGTATTATGTGAAGTTTGTGTGAATTAATTAATACATCCAAAGTCTTAGATACCAATGGCATTTGTTTCAAGTGTCCATTTATTTTGCACGTGATTCGGGACTTGGTATAGTACATACTGAAATAGGTCCTACCCCGGAATAAGTCCCCAAGTTCAATCAAATTACATCAGTAGGGGGGCTGGGGTAGATTTAACGAATTAACTCCCCATGGGGACTTATTTCGATGTTTCCATCCTTGTCTAATGTACTTCTTCCGTTTTTCTGCTCCATCCTGTCTTTTGAGGGAAATTGAATTAGCAGTTTAAGGATTTGCCATTTTGTCCAATTTGGGGACAGGAAGCCCAAGTACGAATTTCCTGAACTGTCAACTCTCTGCATTTGTTTATAGCTTTCTATATGCACAAGTATGGTTTTATATATCCCCAATTTTCCGGATTTTTTGTAGATTTTTACAGATCGGGGTTATAGTTTATAGGCCTTTACTTTTAGTTCTAGGACAAATTGCATTTAGTTTCGGGTTTGGTTTTATGTGATTTGATTCCTGGCTTTTTGGGATCTGGGCTTCTACGTTCAGAAGCTTCTTCTTTAAAAAAAAAAATGAACATGTTTTCTTTCAGTGAAGAGTTCCAGACGAGATTTTTAACCGTGCCGAACCTTGCTGAAATATTGGATTGGAAATTTTGAAGTTTTTTGGATAAAAACGATTTGAGGACAGGACATTTGGATTTTTGGAAATGATCGGAGGAAGTTGACATTTCAGACATTTTATCTCAAAAATGTCATGAAGGCCTAAAAGTGTAAAAACGTCGGTTTTCAAGTTTAACCTCTTGTTGTCAAGTTCCTGTTCTTCGATTTTAAGCTTTCGAAAATGGGGGCTGCATTTTCCGGATCTTCATTGTGCCGATTTGTTGGTGGGATTGAAATCGTGAGTACATTTTATTAGTACTATTATAATCTAAATTATATTTTACGACAAAAAATCACAGAAATATTAAATCAAGCCTTGGAAATATTAAAATTTCATATCAAAATCTTAAACTTAAATACACCGACATAACTAACAAAGCAATTAATTATATCTTTCCCAGCTCGTCTCATCAACGATAATAATATTCGGGGTCAAGACATTACTCAAGTTCTTGGCTATGGAGGAGGACTTTCAGGAAGAATATCAAATGATTCAATGTAAGTTAAACTTTAAACTGGAGTAATTAATTAGGATATTAATTACTAAAGCACATGACAAAATTGATACCAAAATAACTCCCAAAAAAATGAATCGGTAACAAAACTCGGCCTTGCCCTTTGAAAGCAATTCTGCAAATCTCAAACATTCAACCTAGAAAAATGAACAAATCTCAAAGACCTTGTCTTTTGAACTCTATTTACAGTTTTAATGCAAAACAGACATAATCTCTAATGTGTGATTCTGTACTCTCTGCAAATTTTAAAATAAACCAAGTCCATTAACTTAAAAAACACAGGACTCTGGGCCATGTTCCATCTGTTTTTCATAAAAACCACAAGCCATGAAATCTTTAAAACAAATCTTAAAAGCATTTCTTACGGTTTAAATGAATCCTGGTTCTGTCATGTCATTCATGTACTTTTTTCTCGGAATGAAAACAAGAGATCCATTTATCTGTGGTTATTGGAAAATAGACAGAACTCTCAACTTCTTATGAGTTCTTATTTACACTTTTTTTAAATCATTAAAATTAGGTGTTAAAAAGCAAAGAACTTTTGTTTCAGGGTTTTGTGATTCGTTATGAGGGGATTTCAGTGCCGGAACTATTCGGTGCCGGTGGTAGAATGACTCCTAACTTTACGGAGGGGATTTAGTGACATAATTAATAAAAATCCATGAGTTGGTCTGAAAATGTCCAACAAAAAACATTTGCTATGATATTTTGGCACTAAATTCCATTCATAAGCTAGACCCAGTTTTACAAAACAGAATATATCAGAATCAGAGCTCAGTTTGAAGTTGACACTGAAATCCCCTCAAATGTGAAAATTTAAAAAAATCAATTAAAATCAAAGAAAATCACTGGGTTTGAAGAGTAATAGTTTTAATAAGTTCTGATTTAAAGGATCTGACACTGAATTCCCCTCAAAGGTAAAAGCGAAATACAAAAATTTCAATGAAAATCATTCAGTTTGAAGAGGATCAGTTTCAATAGGTTCTAATTCCTCAATTTGACACTGAATTTCCCTCAAATATAAACAACGAAGGAAGAAATCCACAAAAATCTGTATGGCTTCAATTAAATTCTTGTGCAGCAATGAAATGTTTTTGGTGTCTAAACTCGATCAGAGTAACAAATCATGTGATTTCATTTACGAACATTCCTCGAGTCGAAAAACAAGCGATTCTTTGAAACCTAAAAGTACACACAAAAGATAAGAAGCAGGAAAACAAGCCGATACACGTTTCCCAAAGCTCCATTCATGCCTTTGACGTAATGAATGACAGTTTAACGTAAATCCAAAAAAACGGTTAAACATACCATAATAACAAATGTTATCTCACTGATTTAATTATGCCGTTGTTTATCTACGGGTTTAGGCAAAGATATAAAAAAAATACTTGAATTTGTGTTATCTTTCAGACTCTACAATTGCGGCTGTAGTTCAAGGCACATTGACAATATTGGCGGCTCTGGTTTTGCTTATAGGCTCAAGAACACAGGCCAAAACACCCGAGATGGCTGACAAGGTAATTTTTAAGCATATTTATAGTAGTTGACGGAGGTATTGATTTCGATTTTATTTTGAGACAAAACCAAGACTATAACGGTAGTTTCAAGTAGCTTTGAATGTAGGGATTTTTGTGCTTGAACAAAAATATTATGCAGTAATTAACCGAAAATCTGGGTAATAAGTTGATTCGTTAATGGTAATGAATTGCTAGTAAAGAGTGCTTCTAAAATGTACCTATTTCTCAATTTCTTAAATTTTTTAAAGAAAGGTTTCAATTTCGACTTATTCAACTATTGCCAGTTGAATGATATCTTAAAACACAATACATTTTAAATCACAAAAATATCATAAAATCTCCCGAAATAAGGTAGGTAGGTCCTCTTTAAATAAATCTCCTTTTTTAATTCGCTGAAAATTAACTCCCCAGGAGCTTTAAACCGGGATTTACAGCATATTAGCTAATTTTATTTAAAAAACTGAATGTTTACCAGGTATTTCACATTTATGGTATTGCATATGTGTGACAAATGGCCTAATAATATTTGATTAATTCGTTCTTTATGGTAACATTTTAACAGAGTTGCAAATACTTATGTTAATATACCCACGTGTGTGTAATATTGTCCTAAATAAATAAATATTTAATATTAATTCCAGAAATTGTATTGACATGAGCATAGCAGTGGGCATGGTTTCCTTGTAATCCAATATAGGAAATGACCTTCAAGTTCGTCTCAAACCGACTACAGCTTTTGATAAGCGAAATGCAGAGTCACGCAAATGTGACTTTTCCTATTCTTATTCTTGATTACATTGTAATATTAATAATAATAATCTGCGAAAATATTAAACAAAAGAGTTACATACTTTAAAGTGACAGAAAAAGCCGAAATAAGTCCCCTCCCCGCAATAATTTACAAAATAAGTCCCCAGAATAACTCCCGAAATAAGCTCCCCATGGACTACAGAATTGAAAAACAAAACCAGCACAAGGCTTAATTTCAAAATAATATGCCAATTTTCAAACTGACTTCCCTAAATTGCATACTAAATCACCCGGAATAACTTACTCACGAAATAAGCGGTCTCAAATTGAGGGATGATAACAACAATGTATTACAGACCGTTCCGAATGATTAAGATCCATAGATGTTTAATTCTAGCTTCTGAAAGCCTATCAAAACAGGCGGATCTCACTTGTAGTTTAATTACCCTAATAGTTTAAGTAATTTCTTGAGGAAAGTAATTAGTCCAGAAATTGTCCCCAATCATCTCGAATCTGGAGACTGTAATTCAATATTTGGTGGTGGTGGTCTGCCGACAATGAAATTATAGGAATTTGGTCCAATACCAGAAGTTCAGGCTCAAAACCACAGTTTCGAATCCCTCTCTCTTATTTCCGGAAGTCTGTCATGTAAAGTTGTAACTTGATTAGCATTGATGCAATTAATCGAACCAACTCAACAGAATGTGCGTTACCCCTTATAAATCGTATATGCTTAATACTCGATTTCGATTTTCGATACGATTCTGGGATCGTAGATATACTTTTACCGTAAATATAGAACCAATTATAGTGGCTACTCTGTATTAGGGGTTGGGACTTATTTAAGTACTTATATAAATGACACAAGAGTCTACTGAATCGATTTACAGCATCCCAAAACAAAACTGAATTATGAACTGTGTATACTATACATCCAGTTGTGATTACATTTCCAACACATATTATGCTTTGCAGCTTCTTTATCAGGACTAAATGGCAAAAGTGTTTGCATGAAATTGTTATACATATTAGTTTATAGGAAAGCATGCAACAAATAATTAAATTTAATAACAAATGATTTAATTAATTAGCAGAAACCTAGAGATTTTTGACCTTGATCGAAATCTTAATGAAATCTTACCATACTATTTTTAATTAATTTTGCTAAATTCATATTTTAACCCTGATTTGTATCCAAACGTACTGGAAATTTGGGCTAATTTATGGCCGTATTCACTTCTTAAAATAATTTAAAAACTTCAATTTTTTTGCACTATCTTTCAGGAAAAAGATGACCCCGACGCATCTCCAAGTCACATCGACGCGAGACGGTCAAAATCGTCGGGAATAGTGTTCAAAATCTGGTTGGCCTACAGCGTTCTGGCGATCGGTATCCTCCTCTTCGTCTTCATCGCCCCAATGGGGTACTGCATTCAGAACGACTTTGACCGCGCGCGACAAGAGAAGCTGCGGGAAATCGGCGGAGACAGCGCGGTAGTGACGTCACCGGACGGGCGGAAAACGCCGCTCCCGCCTTGCTACGCCGAATCCGCGGACACGGTTGACCTGAGGACCTCGTTGGGAGACATGTACTCTTACTGCGTCGTCAATATATTCTCCCTTGTCTCGTTCATGTTCCTCATTTACTATCAATTAAAGAGCTTCAACCGGAAACAGATGCGGGATAAGGTTGAGAGGGAGGCTTGTATCGAGGGAACTAATGGCACAACTGAATAGAGCATGGTTTTATTAAGTATTTTAAAAAATAGATAATTGTCAAATTCCAGGGATTTTTAAGCATCTCGGTATAAGACGTAAGGACTTACTTTACAAGTACCAAAATCGGCAAAGTTACAGCTTAGGGAGTTATTTCGGGGGACTTGGATCGAGACTTTGATTAGATAATTTGATTTTTGATCGATATTGATTTTATTTACTCTATTCTTCAATTATATGATCGAGTAATCGAGTTTCTTGAAGTAATTTTAATTTAAAATTCCAAGGACCATTAAATTATACTGGTGTTGTATGGGTTTCAAGGAGTCAATAATATAAGTATGGGTTGTTATTCAGGCTTTTGTTTTAAAAAAGCTCGTAATAATGCAGTTTTCTGCGCTTATTATACGAGTTCTGTTATTTTTTATTTCTTGCGGTGATCGTGACCTGTTAATCAACCAATTTTGTACTAATTGAAGAAAAATCGTAAAATAAACAAATTCGATTCAATAGACTGCAGAATTAAATTTTAAACTTGTTCCTAAAGTGCTCAAAATTTTTTTAACTCATGTGTACAGGTTTAAATTTAAAACAGGTGATTTCCAAAGATCAAACACATGGACTGACGGACACCAAGATTTGCGGATCATTTATCCTGTACCAGAGGAAATAAGAACCTCTCGAATTTATTACAATTTATTACAATAGGAATCGATATCACGAACCTCAAATAGGAATACAAACACGCATAAGAGCTAATACGCAGGAAAAAATCGGTTACTTAAAAAGACGAATACTATCTTGTTCGAAAACAAGATTCGATTTCCAGTCTCCCAGATACAAATCCAGGTTATGAATACTACCTGACAATCTGAAAATGACATTGACAATAAAATAATAGTCTGGAGTGTGTATCTCTAACTCTACTGTCTTTAGCTGTCAGTAATGAATGTGGGAAGTGATACACACCATTTCATTCCTAATTAGCTGTCTTTCAAAAATGCTTGGAATTGACAGGGATAGTTTTAGGACTTGAAGTGACAAAATACGTAGATAATATTTGTCTTTGTTATAATATTATTATACCCATACTAGACCGACTAGACGTAAGCCCCGTACAAACCGGAATCCGATTCGATTGGGGCAAAATTATTAAACGCTTAAAAATACTAAAAATTGTGAACAACACGTTTTTTATACCACAGATTCTAGACATTTTCAAGGGTACAATAATTTTGTACCAGAAACCCGACTTCTTTCATTCTGATTGTGCTATATTTTGGACATCTATAAAATGTGGTCGCAAATCATAAAACATAATATGCATATCTACGTAGCGATTTTAAATAATTTTTATCATATAAATTTGTTGTAATTAATAGCTAATCTAAGAGTTAAGACTGCTCTCGCTTGGAGTAAACCAGGCCAGACAATGAGATGTAAGCGTTGATTCTTCCCTGTCCGAAATGATGGTTTGGGAATTCAGCGTCACTGACATCTTCACAAGCCTTTGCACCGGGAGTCAGCTTCCGCTCCGCACCCGCAAACATGTACATTTTAACATGGTCGTAGGTCAATTCGGGGTTAAATGCGACGAGAAGAGCGATCAGTCCCGCGGCATGAGGACAAGCCATACTACTTGTTCCAGACAAGGACCTGTAGGCATCGTCAGCAGTATTGTAAGCGGACATGACATCGGATCCAGGGGCAGAAATCTCAGGTTTCATCCTTCCATCGACAGTTGGACCGACGCTGCTGAACGAAGATAGGGCATCTCCGACCGTAGTTGACCCGACCCCGATGACCTCTCGATCTCCTGGGGAGTTGGCCGTGTTGCAGGATGGACCCAAGTTACCGATCGAGAAGAGCGGGATAATCCCCGCAACGTGCCAGGCAGCGATGACCCCATCGAACCACGTAATTCCTCGCCCACCGCCCCAACTGTTTGAAACGATGTGAGGGGCTAAGGTGCAGTCTGGAGTAGCTCCATCGGGAAGTGTGGGGCAAGTGACGAACTGACCGCATTCCAAGAGGGCGGATTGGGCGCAGGAACTGGTGGCACACCCTTTGCAGGCAAGCCACTTGGCATCTGGATACACCCCGATCCCTCCTTTCCCAACGATTGTACCCATCGTGTGGGTTCCATGTCCGTTTTGGTCGTTGGGCAACTCGGTTTTTTGATATGGGTCGAACCATCCGTAAGTTCCCAAGTAGTTGTCCTTAAGGGCTTCATGGGTCACACGGACCCCCGTGTCGATTGTCGAGACTCGAACAGCATTCATTGTCGAATTTTTGAGCAGCTGCTGGGCTTCCTCCGCCTGGATCTTCGTAATTCCCCATTCGGCTAAGGTACCCGCTGGTCTCTTGACGATTGGAGTGTTTGGGGCAGGCGGGTCATCTAGCAAAATGATCTCTTCTTCTGTTACTTCCGAGACTTCTTCCATCTCAGCTAATTTGCTAACAAGGTCACTGTCTGCTTCTCGAACGTAAATCTGGTTCGTGATCCACAAGACCTCAAAGGATTTGCTCGACGAAGTCAGGAGAGATTTGACATTGGCTTGAGATTCGACAGCATTTTCGACAAGTGCGGCTTGAAGGGCGATGAGTCGGTCGTCTCGGGTCGGGAATCGGGTACCGGAAATAGCCGACAAGACGGCGGATGTCCCTTGGCTGAAGGTGACGAAGACGTTGACAATGAGACCTTTGTTTAGCTTCTGTTCAAGGGTCAGACCCACTTTGCTGGGTCTTGCCAGAGCGACCGCCGTAAGGCACATTAGTACAAAGACTAACTTCATCCTTGAATTTAAAATTTCGAGTTGACAAGAGAAAATAAGTTGTTTTTTGTAATGCTGAAGAAGCTGGGATGTGAATGATGACCATATCGGATTTCCGATGCTATTTTATACAAAAAATAACATTACCGGAATGGTCGTACGATAAAACTCATCGATCAATCAATCATGTTCAGCTCGGATAAATTGTCAAGTACCGAACGGAGTCATGAATTGTTATCCTTATCTAACAATAAGCTTTGGTTTTGGAACTTTGTATATTTAGACGAATTTAGCTATGTCTCTTGAGCCTAAACTTCGACAACAGCAATTGACCTGCAATAAACCGTCCTATGCCTCCAACGAATGTAATGATGTATCGTAGACGTGTCGTTGTAATACATGAAACTAGAATCATAACTGATTTTTAACCTCGACCAGACACCACAACAAAATCAATAACTTCGTTGACAAATACTCTAGCATAGCTTTATAAAGACTCGCGGATGTTACTATTGAAAAAAATTGATCTGCGACCTTACCGCTCTTAACCTTTGATCTACCTGGCACCCAAACTCCGAAACAGACAGATGAATGAACGGACGGACGGAGGACGGACACCAAGTCATTCGCATAATGCATCTGAGAAACATAATAAATTAACAAAAGCAAATGATTCTGGTGGCCTGATCTCTAAACCCAGAACTCAACTCTACATATTTTACTGTTTTCAGTGAATTGTTTTGATTTTTCGGCGAATTTAAAACTTGACCGGTTGAAACACTTAAAATCGAATGACGTGAATTATCCATCAAAACCCAAATGGAGAAGTGGTGGAAATACATTGGACGGACGGACGGAACTACGAAAACAGTCTTATCTCGAAGTAATTTGTGCTGAGCTCATCAATAATTATTTTATAATTGGTAAATCTTTTTACCTAAACATCATCCGATCTCCCCATTTTAATTAAATTCCTGGAAAAAAACTTGACTTCTAAATACACTATATATCATCGATTTGTAATCCATCATTTAGTTTTGATGTTTTAATCTTGATGAAGGTGACTCGAGGAAAAATTGCATGGTTTTGACTGCAAAATCGTTAAGTCGTTCAGTAGAGTAGGGCTGAAAACTGTGGATATGATACAAAACATTTGCATGCTATGTGTTATAATTCGAATCAGTTATATTGGTCCAAGTAGTCTTGTATTAAAAAGTCGTCTCAAAAGTCGTCTCAAAAGGAGTCTTGTATTTAAAAAGTAGTCTCAAAGTCGTCTCAAAAGTAGTCTTTTATAAAGTCAAAACTGAAATGTTTGAAAATCGATTTCTCCTCGAAATACGGTTTGAATCCTTAGATTTTTCGATTTTACCTTTGGCTAAGTATATTCTTAACTGTGTCCAAAAATAAGTCTTTTTTAACCGTATAGCGAGGAGGAATTTCAGTTTAAGTTTCTAAAATTAGTATGTTCTAAAATACATTACTCATAAGTAGAAGCTCTGTGGAAGCTGCGATATGATATTGAATATGTGATCTAGATTAGGGGATGAAACCTTGAGATCTGAACTTGAGTTTGAACTTGATGTTAAATTAAGATATGTAGATTTACTTAAGATAAATTGTCCATCTCTTGTAGTCTTGAACTTGTAATATCGTACGATGCTGACGTGGCCAAAAAAGGCGTTTAAGATTGGTTTTGAGAAATATCCCCGGTTACTGACTTAGAGAATCTTGGACTGATAGGGTGGTTCCTGAAGTTTCGGTCAAAATTAAAATTAATAATTCGGGTTTTTGAAGTTTGCCAATTTTGCTATTATGTTTCAAATAAATTATACTTTAATTTACGAAGAAAATAGATCCACGATCGTTTATTGGGGATAGTTTTGTCTTCTTAAAGTTAGGGATTTGAGTAAAGCATATTTGACGTAAAATTCGGTACTTCATAAATTCCATACGTTCACATCCATCACCGATGACAGTTCATTTAGGAAGAGGATTTAAACGGGTAGTTTTTAGTCCAATTCCAAAATGTGGTGACCCCGACGTGATAGGTCATCAGTGTTGCGTGTGAAGATTCCGAAAATAAGTGGGGAGTTCAACAGACCATTATTTATCGGACAGTGATAGTTGAAAAGGTCATTAAGTGAAGGAAAAGTCCAGTGGTATTTAACTAGCCACATCCATCCTAACTAAAGTACCTAATTAATCCCGTGTTGTGACTGTTTCGATTCTGCGAGATCATGGAAGCGTTCAAGAAAAACGAGATGGTTTAAGGATCATCGTTGAACGAAAGATGAACTCGATGAGAGTAGAACTGGAAAAAGAATCCCCAGATAAGGAGTTCATCGATATTCATCAGAGGACAATTGAACCAATGATCCTGGAGCTTGAAAAAACAGTGAATCGAATTTTAGACGAAATGTTAGTTCAAGATTGTTCAGTCGACGACTGGGTCCAAGAAAGAGAAGATATGGATTTTGTCCATAGTGAAATGGTCCAGATCAACATTGCCAGTGACAAAGCGTTTGCAAAAGGTGATTTGACTTTGTCCAGTAATTACGGTACAGCTCGTTCCGAGAGTGGAAGCGTATCCTCAGGAACTAAACACCGTTTCAAGCTGCCCAAAATCCAGATGAAGAAGTTCAACGGAGAATTGACAGAATGGTTGGGGTGGTGGGCACAGTATTCCAAGATTGATGAAGACGAGACTATTCATACGTCGGACAAGTTTCAATACTTGATCCAATCCATCACTCCTGGTACGCGAGCAATGGATTTGGTGCAGAGTTACCCGATGACCGAAGAAAACTATCCGAAAGTGTTAAGAGCTCTGCGTCAAAGATTTGCAAAAAAGAAGATCCTCAAGCAGGTTTATGTTCGGGAACTACTTAAAATGGTCATGACAAACGTACAACCTGGTAAGAAGATTATTTTATCTAAAATGTATGATAGCCTCGAATCACACTTGAGATCCCTAGAAGAACTTGGGGTCACAGCGGAGCAAACGGCTGAGTTCCTGTACCCAATGGTAGAGTCTAGTCTACCAGAAGATTTACTAGTCGCATGGCAAAGAAGTCCACTCTACGGAATAGATGGTTCAAAGTTCGAACCTCCAACGACGGAAATGGACCATCTAATGAAGTTTCTTCAACGGGAAGTGGAAATTGAAAGTCAACGTGAGCTGGTTCGGTCCGGATTTCAAGAAATGGAACATAAGGATAAGAAATCGAACCAGTCACGGAACAAGAAAAATAATGAAGGCGACTGTGCTACTGCTGCAGGACTTTTTTCCAGTACTGAAGCTGACACATGTGTCTTCTGTGACAAGAACCATCCCAGTAACGATTGCTTCAAGGCTCAAAAGATGACTTTGAAGGACAAAAGCGTAAAGGTCAAAGACAAGAAGGCCTGCTATGGTTGTCTTCGGAGAGGTCATTTTACCAAGAACTGCAAAACTAAGGTACAGTGTATCATTTGTCACTCCAAAAAGCATGTTAGTATAATGTGTCCAGAGAAGAATAAATCGACCTCAGAAAAGACCGAATCATCGGAAGTTGCAGTAGCCATGACCAATAGCCATTGCACAGCAAAGGTGTTATTGCAGACGCTACTTGTGCGGATTCGGGGAGCTGGGGGTCGAGAACGAGTAGCAAGAGTTATTCTGGACAACGGAAGCCAAGGAACATGTGTCAGACGGGAGTTGACAAAGAATCTACACTTAAAGTCGCAGGGATCAGTTTCTTTCAGAAATAGTTTGTACGGAGGACAGTTGACTGAACCGAAAACTAGGAATCGATTCAAACTCTGTCTCATGAGTATGAACAGGAAAGTAGAAAAGGAGCTAATTGCGTTGGACGAACCAACAATTTGTGGACAGATCGGCCGAATACCGTATGGTCCATGGATTCAGGAGCTAGCCAACAATAACGTTCGTTTAGACGATTTTGAGTCTGAAAATGCGGAAATCGAGATCCTGATCGGTAGCGATTACTACGGTCAGATACAGACCGGAAGGATCATTCATTTGGACTGTGGTCTCACAGCGTTTGAAACGATTTTTGGATGGACACTTGGAGGACGGTTACCCTGTGGGGAAGATTCTTACGGTATGTTAAGTTTAAACGTATCACTCTTAGCATGTCAAGCTTCTTTATCCGAAGTGTGGTCCCTCGAGTTGCTCGGAATCAAGGACTTAGCAGACGTCAAGACAAAATCTGAACGGGAACAGGCTACTAAACTGCACTTCCAGGAAACGGTATCGCGAGACCAGGAAGGTCGATATTCGGTCCGTTTGCCTTGGATGTTAGAATTTCCAAAGATTCCAGATAATAAGACAGTAGCTTACAAACGGCTTGAGTCAACCACAAAAAAGCTTGAACAAGCTAAGATGTACGAGGAGTACAATAAAATATTCCAGCAATGGTTGGATAACGGCATCATTGAGGTGGTGAGTGAAGAATGCAAGGTAATTGGACGTGGACTACATTACCTGCCACATCATCCGGTATTCCGACCGGACAGTCTTACAACTCCAGTAAGGCCCGTTTTTGATGCCTCTTGTAAGGTAGGAAGGAACCCTTCTTTAAATGAATGCTTAGAAAAGGGCCCAAACCTTTTAGAACAAATTCCATCTATTCTTCTTCGGTTTCGTGAGAAGAGAATAGGTGCGGTATCAGACATTAAAAAGGCTTTTTTAATGATTCAAATTGATGAGGGTGACAGAGACTACCTTAGATTTTTATGGTGGGAGGATCCCAGCCATAAAACGTTGAAAATCTATAGACATCGACGAGTCGTTTTTGGTGTCAACTGTAGTCCTTTCCTGTTGGGAGCTGTCCTAGAACTTCATCTCAAGGCTGCTGACGAGCAACACAAAGAAGTAGCAGATAAGTTACTTAAATCTTTTTATGTCGATAACAGTGTCGTATCCGTAGACTCCATGGAGGAGTACAAGATTTTTAAGTCTACAGCAATAAGTTTACTTATGAGTGCTAAGATGGACTTGTGCCAATGGGAGCACAGCGCTGGGGATAACCCCGGAGTCGGCTTACCGTCCGGTGAGTGCGGATTGGGGTTAGGCAGTGTGTGTGCCCCTCAAGAATTGGTATCGGTCCTCGGATATAAGTGGAATACCCGGGACGACACTATTAGAATCGGCATACCTCAAGAAGATTTACCCCAAGAGGTAACCAAAAGAGTGGTACTCTCTATGGTCCAGCAAGTCTTTGATCCAATGGGATTCTTGTGTCCTGCGACGTTGACTCCTAAAGTCATCCTTCAAAAGGCGTGGGCGAAGAAAACAGATTGGGATGAGAGTCTAGCTGGAGAACTTAAGGAAGAATTCGAAAGTTGGTGGTCAGAACGACTGCAACTTGAGAAGGTACACATACCTCGACATGCTCTTCTTCCTTCATTTGCAAATATTGAATTCCATGTATTCTCTGATGCGTGCCGATACGCTTATGCAGCAGCGGTGTTTGTCAGAGTGATAGACGGTAACAAGGTGAGAGTCCAATTACTTCAAGCAAAGTCTAGAGTGGCACCAATAAAAACGGTATCGATTCCAAGACTAGAATTGTTAGGATGTACTTTAGCAGCTCGTTTAGCACATGGGGTTAAAGACGCATTGGACATGACATCAACGTCTACTTACTTCTGGAGTGACTCCACGACAGCGTTAGCGTGGATTCATCGTAATGACGAATGGGGAACGTTCGTTGGAAACAGGGTAAGGGAGATATGTCTACTTACGGACTCCAAAGATTGGCATTTTGTTCCGGGAGAAATCAATCCGGCAGATCTACCCTCAAGAGGATGTTCACCAGCCGAGCTAATAACTTCTCGTTGGTGGGAGGGTCCCAAGTGGTTATACGGGAATAAAGCAGATTGGCCGAACCGGAAGCCAGATGTTAATGAGATTGAAGTTGAACAAGAACGAAAAGGTAGAATTCAGCGATTGCTTTCTAGTACAATCATGACTTCAATTCCTTGGTATGTAAACCGGTTTTCCTCTTATTACCAAAATCTGAATGTGATTGCATATATATTGAGAGTAGCTATGATATGCCGAAAACGAGAAGTTGAACGAGGTGACATCACCGTAGCTGAAAGAGACGAAGCGGAAAGGAGAGTCATAAGGTGGGTTCAATTTGAGAGTTTTCCTGCGAGCGTAACTAAGAAGGAAATTGCCGGATTGCGGGTAGAAACCGATGAGCAGGGACTCATCAGAGTCCAGACAAAAATAATCAATTGCGAGAAGTCTGAACCACTGTTCCAACGACCTTATCTACTTCCGAGTATTCATCCGATGGTCGACCAACTCATCCTCGAGATTCATGTACTTGGAAGTCATGGGGGAGTTCAGTTTTTGATGGGTAAGCTAAGGGAAAGGTACTGGATTATAAGAAGTAGACGGTCTATAAGGCGGGTTCTTCTTAGTTGTGTTCGATGCAAGCGATATAATGCCAAACCACCAACAGTACCACAAGCAGGATTACCAGAAGATCGAGTGTCCATGGGGCACACCTTTCAGGTCACTGGAGTAGACCTTGCCGGACCACTTTATTTGAAAGACAGATCAAAGACTTGGATCGTCTTGTTCACATGTGCTGTATTCAGGTGTGTCCATCTCGAATTAGTAGATTCCCTTTCCACAGATGCATTTCTTCTGGCTTTCCATAGATTTATCAGCCGACGAGGGCGTCCATCAACCGTTTATAGTGATAACGGTACCAATTTTGTGGGAGCCGTTAATTTATTTAAAGGCCTGGACTGGGACAAGATTCTGACGGAGACGGGAAATCGGAGAATTCAGTGGAAACTTAATCCACCTTCTGCAGCCTGGTGGGGTGGATGGTGGGAGAGACTCGTCCGGTCTCTCAAAGATCTTCTGAAACGGGTCTTAGGTAAAAGCAGATTGAGTCATTATCAATTATATACCTGTTTGTGTGAAGCAGAAGCAGTGATGAATGACAGACCCTTGACCTACGTATCTGAAGACCAAGACGACCTCAGTGTGTTGAAGCCATCGATGTTCTTGAGGGACAATTCGTCATACGACGTTCCAGAATGTGACAATGTAGACGAGTCACTATTCCCAGAAACCTATCGTTCTTTGGGAAAGTTGAAGGAAGAACTTCGACAACGGTTCCGGAAAGAGTACCTCTCGCAGTTAGTCCAGAGAGCCAAGATGTCCAGGGACTATCCGTTCCAGCTGGGAGACGTGGTTCTGATTGGAGATGACAATCGAAAGAGGATGGACTGGCCGATGGGAAGAATTGTAGAACTGTTTCCGGGGAGAGATGGAGAAATACGAGTTGCGAAAGTTAAAACAGCAACAAGTACCATAATGAGGCCATTGCAGCGTCTTTACCCGCTTGAAGTCTCTCGTCCTGAAGAAGAGCTACCGGAAGTTGAGATGACCTCCGAAGAAACATTGGAGGATACAGAGCCAGTAGTACCAGCGGAATTAATTTCAGATAATAATTCGCAACAGAAAGTCTGCAAGGTGGTAAAAACTAGATCAGGTAGAATAGTAAAGGCTCCGTCAAGATTAGGAATATAAATTAATCAGTAATTTTTTCGATCAATTGTTGTTATATTTTTCTTGTGTGATATTTTATATAATTAAGTATAAAATAGATGGGAGGATGTTATAATTCGAATCAGTTATATTGGTCCAAGTAGTCTTGTATTAAAAAGTCGTCTCAAAAGTCGTCTCAAAAGGAGTCTTGTATTTAAAAAGTAGTCTCAAAGTCGTCTCAAAAGTAGTCTTTTATAAAGTCAAAACTGAAATGTTTGAAAATCGATTTCTCCTCGAAATACGGTTTGAATCCTTAGATTTTTCGATTTTACCTTTGGCTAAGTATATTCTTAACTGTGTCCAAAAATAAGTCTTTTTTAACCGTATAGCGAGGAGGAATTTCAGTTTAAGTTTCTAAAATTAGTATGTTCTAAAATACATTACTCATAAGTAGAAGCTCTGTGGAAGCTGCGATATGATATTGAATATGTGATCTAGATCAGGGGATGAAACCTTGAGATCTGAACTTGAGTTTGAACTTGATGTTAAATTAAGATATGTAGATTTACTTAAGATAAATTGTCCATCTCTTGTAGTCTTGAACTTGTAATATCGTACGATGCTGACGTGGCCAAAAAAGGCGTTTAAGATTGGTTTTGAGAAATATCCCCGGTTACTGACTTAGAGAATCTTGGACTGATAGGGTGGTTCCTGAAGTTTCGGTCAAAATTAAAATTAATAATTCGGGTTTTTGAAGTTTGCCAATTTTGCTATTATGTTTCAAATAAATCATACTTTAATTTACGAAGAAAATAGATCCACGATCGTTTATTGGGGATAGTTTTGTCTTCTTAAAGTTAGGGATTTGAGTAAAGCATATTTGACGTAAAATTCGGTACTTCATAAATTCCATACGTTCACATCCATCACCGATGACAGTTCATTTAGGAAGAGGATTTAAACGGGTAGTTTTTAGTCCAATTCCAAAACTATGAATCTTATCCTGTTTTTTTTTAAACTTTAAGGAGAAGGAGTCATTCAAAATTATTTCGGAGGGAGAGGGTGTAATTTACGGAGGAATTAAGGTTCCTATCCGATAGGCTGTCTCAAATTGCCCTTACGAGACGTTCTCCCTCCCCACAAAAGTCAGGGAAAATTCAAACTCACTCCTCAATGAAGAGGGAAACCAAAACATAAACACCTTCCTTGGTCATTTTTTGCGTGAGGGCTCATCCACAGATTACGTTGCACAAAACAATTTTTCGGAACCCCCTTCTATTAAGCTTTGTATATTTAAATATTTAAAATATTGCACTTCCCTAATCTCAACCCCCCCCCCACCCCCACTCTCTTCGTAAATAAATTATATATTAACATTTTGATTTTGGATTTTGACTTTTGACTTTGGCTCCGCGATAGAAAATGTTTGATGTTTGACTTGGAATGATGCCTAATTTGGAGTTATAATACAATTCACAATAAAATTAACGATTGTGATGTGTAATGCATAATAATTTCGAATGTTAAATGTTAATGCATAACCATAGCACATAGATATGGATTCTATAATAACAACATCTCATCTCATCATCATTTCACATTATGTGCATAACACATAATGAGAATGAGAAATGATAACTGAATGAGGAAGACGAAGCACAAAGCATGTGCAACGCAGTTCACAGTTGTAGTTTGATCTTATGCAATGGCAATGCAATGCAGAATGTCAAATAAATCATTTGTTGAATGTTGAATGTGGAATCGGATTGGGAATGTCAAAGTCAAATCACAAATCGCAAATTCTGAACAATATAGTTATATCACATATTCAATTCAATATTCAATATTATGATTTATGATGAATGTGCAATAATAATGCAATATTCAATATTGTGTGTATTGAATATGACAATTCAAAATTCAAATCATAAATCCCAAATATGTAAAATGTAAAATGTAATATGTAATAGATGTCAATTCGTAAATGATATCCCATGTTTGACGTGCAATGGAATTTCAGAATTTGTCGAACCACATATATATTAATGTATTTATATTGTCAAATAGTATGTGCATGTGCAACAGTCAACAGTACAACAAACAACGCGATGTCAGGCAGAATTACGTTACTTCAACGTGATATGTGGATCGCCCATCGCTTTGGTTCCCGCAGTTCCTAGTTCTGATAAGCCTTAAAAATAGAATATTCCAGGACAAAAAAAAGTTACATTTACTCGATATTGACCAAGATGATGCGATTTTCAGATTAACATTGCGCTTACGATGATGGGGAGGGGAGTGTCGTCACATACAGGAGCCTTAACGTATTTGTAAGTCTGTAAACTTATCAGGATCCAATGGATCATGAATATTAGAATGAAACTGATGTTATTTCTCACGGTATTCCGGAAGGCAGTTCGTTCAATACGATGCTTCAAGGATTTTTATGATTTTATCCTTTGTTTCGCTTATTATATAGCTGTTTCGATTTAAATGAGTTAAGTTATTTTTTTATTAGTTTTAAATGATTATAATTTACAGATTTAATTAGTTGCGCTTTATCATATCCTCCTATCTTCCACCATATCGTGCTCAAAACCAACGTTATCATGCATACATAGGCATGTATTACAAAAAGTTGTCATAATTTAATCGAAAGTACAAAAAAAGATCAATAGCTAATTCACTTAAATAAAATAAATATTTAGCTTATTTAAATAAATTAATCCGACTTTTCATTGTTGTGGCCTGAGCAGAACTGGTCCGTGGTTCGACACAAGCTTCCTGTTCCTCCGAGTACATTTGCCCCAAGGGACATGGATTCGAATTTTTCCTTTCCGAATCTGTTTAAAAGTTTTGGATTTAATGAAAATTTTCGAAAATTGCACAAATTTTCTTTGGAAATTGAAAATGTATTACCAAGTGCTGCAGTATCAAGTTGTTCCTGGACATCTCCGTTTGACCCAAAGGGGTCATGATTGTCTCGAACGGGGTCACTTCGACTCCAGGGTTGTGGAACAGCTCGCCCCCAATGTCTCGATTCGCCCACCTCTTCCCCAAAATCGCCCCGGTCCCGTTTCTCGCCCCCGTTCGTGTAATCCAAACTCTCGTAAATGTCCTTCTGGACTGTGGCTAATTTCCTGGACATGGGATGAGGATCGTCATACGGGATGTACTTGAACCCGTGCTCGTCATAGCGACTTTTTTTCGACGACGGTTTTGCCGAACTTTCCGTCACCGAATTCGTCAACTTCGGAGGCGGTTGTCGAGGTTTGGGTGTTGTCGAGGGCTTCGGAGTGGTCTTTGGCTTGTTGTTATTATTTGGGCCTTGATATTGACTCGTAGAATAAGTTCTCCGGACCATTGTGTCGAGGGGTCTTGGGGTCGATTTGACCGTTGTCCTTGTCCGGGGAGCTTTTGTAACCGGGGCGTGAGTTGTGGGGTGCTTCCCTCGTTGGAAATGATTATTGAACCATTTATCGGGGTTTTCGGACTCTGAGCCCCCTTTGTTATTACCCTGAGGACGTGGTGGACGATCCTGCCCTTTTGTGTAAAATGGGGGCGGATCCGCACCCTTGAAATTACCGTAAGAAGGTGCGAAGGAAGACTGGGGCTTTTGAACTTCGTCATCGTCACGGGACCAACCCCCTCCGACAGGGGGTCTGTTGGACATTTCCGCGATTTCCTCAGGGGATGGGGTGTAGGACACGATTCGGTAATGATTGGGTTGATCTGGGAAATCACCTTCTTGGAACGGGGGGTAATTATCCACCTCAGGGGGTTGTATTCCCGGGGGATAGTCGGGGCGTTCGTATACTTCGTCGTCGGGTTTGTAGTCAAAACGACTTGGACCACGGGATGGTTTATCTGAATGCCCCGAAGAACCCTCACCCCAGCCCCAACCTGGGGTTTTTGTGGGTCGTGTCGGTTCTGGCCAGCCCCATCCTTTAGTTGTTGTTCGGGGGCGAGGGGCTCTTGTTGGGGGCGCCCAGCCCCACCCTTCACCTTTGGAGCGAGTTGTAGTTTCCCATCCCCAGCCTTCAGTAGTAGTTGGGGGCCATGGGGGCCTAGTTGGTTCCGGCCAGCCCCACCCTTCGCCACTTTGAGGGCGGGTCGTAGTCTCCCTTCCCCATCCACTGTGTGTACTACTGGGTTCTGATTTAGGCCAACCCCATCCGTCTTTCCTATCATCTTCCCAAGACGGAGGTGAAGGTCTAGGCCTCGGGTACCGTTCCCCAGATCCCCAGCCAGTATCTGCTGGTGGCCTGTAATTATAATTTTGCTCGTTCGATCCCCGTCGATACGGAGTGTTACGACCCTTGTTAGACTCATAGCTGGAATGTGGTGAACTTTGACCCCAAGATCGACCCGACGAGGAATATGACCCCTGACCTTGGCCATAACCACCGGACTGGCCGGCTGCAGCCGATGACCATAGTGAAGAAACGGGTCTTCCGTAACCAGAATCACTGCCACTATTGCCATATCCACCACCACTACTACTACTTCCAGATCCAATAGTAAAACTAGGATATCGGATCGGCCTGTATTTCGCTTCGTCACTTGCCAAATACCTGGGGTTATATTTCTCAGTAGTCGTTGTTTTCGAGTCGTGCCAGCCCCAGTATCGGCTTGACTCATCTTGCCTGTCATTTCCATACGAACCTAGGCCGTAGCGGGAACCCCCGTTTCCCCGATCACCCCATCCGTGCCCCGGGGGCGGTGGGGGTGCCCAGGTGGTAGTTTCTCTCTGGGGCCAGCCCCATCCTTTAGTCGGTGGGGGCATATTGCCCCATCCTTTAGTGGGTGGGGGTCTATTGCCCCATCCTCCTTGATGTTCACCTGATCTTGGGGGAAATCCTGCATCGTCCCTCTCTCTTAGGATTTTTCCAATGTCACTTAACGAAGGCACTTCAAATGGGTCTCCTGAAGGGTATTTATTTTGACCCCCGTTATAACTGCCCCCACCATTAATCTCCCCACCCTTAGGCCCACCCTCGCCCCCACTGAAAGCATAGTATCTTTGTTTACTCTCCCTTAGTGCTGCTGCAACGACCTTAGTGGGCGGAAGGGGCGGGGCCAATGTCGCCCCGTTCGAATGGGCTATTATGGGGCACAATAAAACAATTGCCCAGATTAGATGCATTTTAAACTCGCCCTTCCTCTTACGGGCTTAAAAAACGTCACTGTTTTAACTTTAAGATGATTAATCCTTATATTGGAGGCTTCATAATTCGGAAAATGCGAAATTTCCCGAGAAAATCAGCAAAATTTTGCGTATATTTTTCCACTCGATTGGAGATATATTGTTACAGTAACTCTTCCAGAATGGAAATGGACGAAGGAAGGTTTCCGAAGCCTTCGGAAATATTATCCTTAATACGTAGGAATGTCCTAGTAAATGAGGAAGCCAAAGCTAAGGGAACTTCCTTCAGGAAACTAGATCATAATCATTACATTTAAATGTAATTCATAGCTTCTTAAGGCAAACTGAACGTTTAATTCGAGTGCCTTGAGATGATCCCATCATCTACGAAGTGTCAGTTCGTAAGGAGCCATACGTTTCCACGTAAATCTGCATCGTTCATGCTTCATTTCCATAATTCTGTAAGGTCTTTTGAGTCCTTAGTACTTGAGGGTTTTATGGAAATTAAAATAACATTAAGCGTTTTGTAGAGAAAAATCCCTCGCTCGTCAACATGGAACATCCGCTAGAAATAAATGCTAAATGCCAAGGGCACTTAATTATGGGCTATCTTTGTATCGCATTATTTTGTGTTGTAAAAATTACACAAATCGCATGCACGTACAGTTTTAATAGCTTTGGATTTGGTTTCTGAGATGCTGGTGTCCAAACCTTACTTATCCAAAACGCGCTGTAAAAATTTATTCCCGGTAAAAGTGGAAGTTACGCAATTTCGAGACAAAAGCGAGACATTTTCATAAAAAATTATGGATTTTTCTAATTTCCCGATTTTCCGGAAAATGTTTACGTTTTTTTCACGACCGTCAAAACGTTTTAAATAACGTAATATCTGTTCTTAACCATGTAATTAACTAATAACCAGGTAAAGTGCATTTAATGTTGCAAATAGTCACATATTCAGGCAGATGTGCTTTCAAAAATTTGAGTATTAAAAAACTTAAGACAATTCTTGATAAATTGTGATAATTATAGTTCCTTATAGAACTACAGACTTATAGAATCAACTAAACCTTCAAATTAAACGTTCTTTTTTGCTTCGAAATAAGTCCCCATGCCTGGACTTAAAACCTACTGAAATCTAAATAATTCTGACTGGCTGTCTTATTGCGGGGTCTCACCTAATTTGACGATCCACTTTTTGTTGTAAACAACATTCCTTGATATAGTAGGAAATAATCGCCGTATTTATCATTAACGTTTCTGTCTCATGTGTTATGAGTTAAAACAGCCAAATGTTCCCATCATTTAACTTCCAAGTTAAATCACAACACGTTGCAAACGTGCAAAGATAAATGATCTCTATAATTTGACCATTTCATGAGTTTTTAACTATCGTAGTTAAGTTGCCATTTAACCTTTTATTCACCATGTCCAGTCAGTTGAAAAAGTACAGTTTAATTGTAGTTTAATTGTAAGGAACAGACGATAGTATAAAACAACTGTAAAATCCATGACCTTCTTAAACCCTGAATTGGCTCGTAAAAGTTCCGGCATTTGTGAGAAATAATTACAGAGTAGAGTTATTGCTTCGAAAAATGTTGGTAGAATGAATTACAACGATATATTCCTTAAGAAGTAAAAAAGAACCATTTAATTAAAAATGATCCAGGCTTTTATTAAGTTTAATTTAGCTTTAAAATATAATTGAGGATCGTTTACTGACGAAAATATAATTTATATTTAATTCCTTATTTTTTTTAAGTTATTTTTATTTTAAGTTAGGGAAACCTGTAGCGCGGTAGAGATGACCTTTCTCGTCTGACACGACCTCCAGGTAAAAGTCCCGGATCATTTGGCCCACCCACCACGACCTTGACCTTTTGACCCCGAATCTCGATCCCCACCCTCGGACATGCCAAAGGCCTTCATCATCATTTTCCTGGAATAGTCCTCAGGCCAAGGGGTGGCTGAGTAATAAAATGGATCAAGTTGGGTACTTGGGTCACTTTGACCCCAACCATGTTCATTTACTGGGGGCTTACCTTCCATCATCCCTTTATGCCGCCCCTGGGACTCTTGACCCCACCCACTGCTGCCCCCACCGCCACCCCCACCTCCGGAGTCGGGATTGAAGGGGTAGTTTGGTCGGGCTGGAGGGTATTGGGATTTGGGCTGTGGAAATCCCGAATCACTGCCCCATCCGGATGACTTCTCCTCGGGATACCTGCTTTTTGATCCATGTGATCCTGAAATTGCACCCCATTTTGATCCGGATGGCCCAGATGATCCCGACCATTGACCCGATGACCCAGATGGGGCATCCCAATTCCACTGTTCCCGGTCGTATTTCGAGGAATCGTCTTTGGAAGACCCCCAACCTCCTGAACTTGGCCTTTGTGGCTCTGGTCTCTGGTCTTTAGATGACCCCCAACCGCCTGTGTGTAACAAACAAGCAATGACGCTCTTAATGTTAAGATTACATATACATAAAAAACAAACAAAATCGTTGAAAAATAAGGTATTATTTTTCATATTTATGATTTTTCATGAACAATTCTGCAAAAATTGCCAATCCTGGGGCTAAGTGTATCACATCATGGTATACCTGAACTTGGTTTTGGCCTCTGCTCATTCGATGACCCCCAACCCCCCGATGAACTGGGCCTCGGGCGCTGATTTTCCTGACCCCAACCCCCTGACGAACTAGGTTTCGGACGCTGATTTTCCTGCCCCCATCCTCCCGAAGAACTTGACCCCGGACGCTGATTTTCCTGATCCCAATTCCCCGATGAACTTGGTCGTGACCCCGAAGATGACCCCCATCCTGACCCTCCTGCAGGTCGACCCTGCTCCCTGTTACCCCCGGGGCGACGGTTCGGGTCAAACGAGTAGAATCGATGTGTTGGTTCTTGTGGTCTCTCCAATTCTTCAGACCCTTTGCCCCAGCCACCCGATGATTCAGCGGGGGGTCTTTGAGGTCGTGATCCCGATCCCCCTTTGCCCCAACCATGAGATTCTTGAGGCGGTCTTTGTGTCGGTTTACCCCAACCATGAGATTCCTCCGGTGGTGGTACTCCATATTGCCCCTGGGGTTGTTGTTGACCATGACCACTCTCTTCCGGTTCAGAGCCATAGCCTCCGGAAACAAATAGTGAATGTGAGACTATTAGTACCGTTATTAGTACTAGTTGCCCCATTTTAATTTAATTTTAAGAACTAAAATCTTAACTATTTCAGGGAGAGGCAAACTGCTCTTAAAATCTGGACAGTCTTCACAGAGAGTCCCTTCAAAACTGGTTGTCCAGAGCTAAAAATGTTGAGATCCAGGGGAGATTTTTTGTCAAAATACTTGATTCACTGATTCCTGTCTCGGGAAAAAAATTATTATTCTACGTTGTCTATACGGAATCACCATGCATTCTGAAACCGCATGGTTTTTCCGACATTTTCATAATAATAGCTCTAATCAGGGATCATCAATTTCAGTCCTATAAAGTATATAGTACACAGTATAGTAGAGCATGTACGTGAGTTAGTATTCGTTTATGAGGTTTAACATGGCAAAGAGCCATACTACGAAACCGCATTGTTGCTCTGTGATTGTCTTAAAGCCGTGCTAATTCACTCTCAAGAAATGTGCTAACAATCGCAAAATAAAAATCGTAAAAAATGCAGATTGTAAATTACAATGCTATTCCGACTCGTCTTCAAAGATACATTTTGAGGCATGAAATCCAGTAAAAATTCAGTTTTAATTTTAACACATTTAAATTTGCCTAGTATTATCATAGTATCATACATACTACAAAAATTATACTATTGCTGCAAAAAAGCTCCTCTTTCTCATGGTCGAACGGACTGAGATTAATGATAAGAAAAACACCTTATAATTCACTGGATAAGTTAATTATTAAGAATCGTAGATATTCTTATTTATGCTGCTCTTTTGTCCGTTCGTCTGTCTCGTCATTTCCGAGCTTTCAAGTGTATATTTGACAATTTTCTCAAACAATTAGTTTATAAATAGAGGAGTCATTACAAACTTCTTATAAAATATCGATCAGGTTAGTGTATCGAATTTTAAACATTTACATATCTTCAAGTGTAACCTTTCGATAACAAAAACCCCAAAGTCCTTATTTTTACCCGGCTTTCGGGGAATATTTCAAAAGTGATTTTTATTTGCACATTTATTTTTTCCGCATCTAACTGCTGAATTTTTTTTTCTCGAAAAATTGTCATAATCATACTGGTTAGGCTCATGATATTAACATTATAATCAACAAAATATTAGAAACTTAGACAAATAGAGTGCTTAAAAATTGAACATCTTGACTGCAATTTTTCACAATTTAAAATGATCTACGATAGTTTGCTATAAATAACTTCATTGCTTCTGAATCTGATATATCAAAGAACAATAGAACTTTGGCGAACCGGTTTAAGTTCCAGCTTCCAGGGCGATAAGCTCCGATGCATCCCCAATCCAATTATATACAGGCTGATTCTTAAATCATTAAAGTTATATATATACTTATATAACTCTAAACTACAATTACAAATATAATATTTGTACACATATCGTAAAGAAATTAGGAGGGATTTATATAATTATTCGCTTCGGACTACGGAGCATTTATCTTATAGTAATTGTTAGTTAATCTATGGATTATACACGCGAATTCAACTTCAACCGTGTTATTAAACTTTCGATTGTTTAATTGTTAACAGTTAATTCCGCATGATATTCCTAACTGCAATTTACCACGTGCTGCATTACAATTTTGTGAATATCAATGAAAAATGATGTTTTAATTCGAATTATTTATTGCCAAAGATATGGAGTTTTGGGACGAATTCTGTCTCTAAGAAATCTCTGAAAAATCGAGTCACTCATAAAAATCCCTGGATTAAATATCAGGAACAGTAGATTGTTTTAAATTTCAGGCTATAAGACGTAGTTTCTACAATTTAAAAAAAAATAAAAAACATGAATGCGGATAACCTCGAACTGCCATAAGACTCCAATCTGAATCTCCTTTGCAATTATAGCAAGATCTTCAAAAATGATATATATAAATATAATGAGGTTTTGGTCGTAGCTGTTGTGGTTTTATTTAGGGTTACCTGGTGGAATAATTAGACAGGTACATAGTACATAGGAGTAGAGATTATAATTAGACATCAATCAAGAACAAAATAACCCCCAAAACTGCATAATTTTTTTCGGTCAAATTGCGGTGTGGTCAATATTTCACAAGGCTTACTACGAACGATATTACACCAACGAACAATTACAATAAAATAAGTTGCAGACAATTTTTCAACCGCAAAACGAAATCAAAATTACAACTCAAACTATTCATAATCAGAGAAACGCGATCTAATGAGATCAAGATAAAAATAGCAACACTAAAACTCAGGATTGGATTTTGTCATATCCATCATGCAGATTAGCTATAAATAAAATATCTTTGCAGATGATTCCTGCCCTTTAGGATGGGAATTAGCCCATAATTTACTAGCAAAAGTAAAATTACCAGGAAAGGACTAGCTGTTAATTAAAGCTAAATTAAGATTAATTTAAATAAGCGAATACTATAGCATATAGGAAATGTGAATCAATAAAACACCAAGTTTCCTGTTTTTTATCGTCCAATTACGGATTTCATTTATTTTACGAATATTCATGTACAAAAATGAGTAAAAAAAATGAGATAATAAGTCATTTGTTTGTATAAAGAGGGGGAGGTGCTAAATGGCGTAGCGGGTAGGAAAGGGGGTTTATTTCTTGAAAGAAGCGCCGTCGCCGGTGGGATCAAGGATCCAAGGGTAGTGACGCGGGCACTCAACGCATGTAAAAAGTCGGACCGTCTCTCCCGGCAATTCTCGCGTGGTGAGTGGGCAGGAGTTGGGGAGAGAGCAGTAGGGCTGCCCCTTCACGTCGCACTTCTCCTTCCATTCCTGGAAATCCCGGAGCGCCGTCAGTTCCGTCGGGTTTTGCATCCATTGTACAACCTACGTTTAAAATACATACTTAGGTTTCCGTTTTTTTAATGAAATGTAAGGAATTCGGTTGTTGAGTTAGCTACCCTAATTGACCTAAATTTCAAATTAAAGTCGAATTTTTTGGAATTTAAACTTTTTAAGTTTTTAAACTGATTGAAAAGATCGATTTTTCTTTAAGTTTGTCGGTTTTAATGTAAGGGATTTGGTGTTGAGATCGTGGTTTTGTATTTGAAGAAATAAGGGAATTGCTTGAGACTTTCATCCTATGAAAACTGGGAATTTAAAAGTTAGCTTCCCTGAACTGACCTAATTTTCTAAATACAATTTATATTAATCAAACGGTTTGGAACTAGATTTTTTTTATACTTTACTGTGATAATCTAGCTAATTAAAAAAATATAATTTTTCTGATCTTGTTTTTGGAAATTCAAATCTGATTCAACGATCTAACTACTAGATTTAAAAATTCTCAAGTTCCTAAGTATCATTACCGGACTTTGAAACTCCAATTTAATTGCTTTAGCTTTGGACTATAATTTATCCAAATTTAAGACCTATTTTTAACTCAAGTTAAAGATAAATGTTGTGAACTTTTGAGTCCCGTACCTGAAGCATAGTGACGAAATAAACGTCATTCCGAGCCAACATCTCATCGATGAATTTGACAAGTTCTTCCCTAAATTCCCTCTTGGATTTCAACCAGGAAGCGTGGAAATGGAGACCCAGGGGGGCTCGGTTGGTGGAGAAATGACGGTTGAAGTTGTGCCTCAAGAGCCTGGGAAAAAATATTTTATTAAATTTACTAATTAAGGCAAAACCTCATTAAAAAATTGATTATTTTTAAGACTAAATTGCTATACCTTCCGAATTGATCTCCAGTCTGGATATTAGAACAAGATGAGACCATATGACAACCGGGGAGAGACTCGTCGAAAGATGGGTCATCTCGTCGATCCAACTCATTCATAACCATTTCCCAAACGGGGTGAGAGCGAGAGGGGCAATTCTGGGCATTTCCGTGGCACTTGTGGGGCATTCGGAAGTAGAGAGTGTATGGCCAGATTGGAACACGGCCCAAGGGAGCTGTGATCGAAGCGTCGTAGACGAAGAACTAAAATTTCGGAAAATTATTGAGAAAATTAGAATTGATTTTCGAAAATCGGGGTGTTCAATTGTTTTTCTGGACTTACTTGATCAGCCATCATCTCAAATTGCTTGTTTCCTCCAACTCGCAAATACGGGGCTCGGATACCGATGATGCTTCCGTCTGTGATGTTGGCAAATCTGCAAAACGGGATTTCATTTGACATTTTAGAAATTTTAAGGGTCATTTCAGAGATTTGGGGTTATTTTTACAGATTTCTTCTTGGAAAATGAAAAATATTAAATTTTATGTTTTTTTCCACACCCTTAATCACTGTAATTGAGGCGAAATCTAATCAACTAACCGTTCAATAATCAGCCGATTTCCAGCCATCTCAGCCAACCAATCGTCATAAGTTCCCTCAGTCCAGTACTTAGGGTCATCCTTGTTGGTCACGGAGAAACTTGCGATTTCATGACCTTGTCGGTGCAATTCCTACAATATACACCACAACAATTAAATGAGGTCACAAAAGCTTTGTAGAATTCTTGTCAAAAATATCAAAAAATGTCAAAAATGTCAACTTTCGACAGAATCTGTCGCAATCAAACGTACCTGCACAGCAGAGTAATTGGAGTATTTATGAGAGCCGAAGAAAGTGCCCTTAATCTGACACCCGTTCGGGTTCTGTCGAACTCCATTGAAGATGTCGGCATACAAGTCCACATTGTCCACATTTATGGCCCCATTGAAAGTGATGGTGATCATTTGAGGAACCTGCAACCCAGACCGTTTATGATATAGATATAATGCATTTGACGTAAATGTATAAATAACAACAAAAGGCCCATTGACCACCACCACCACTTCTACAACCTCTCACTTTCACTGTCACCTCGAGTAGAGTCGAAAGGGCTAATCCATATGTACATATGACACACTAAACTACAATCATTTAGAAATGGTAATTCCTTAGGGTACCAACCACTTTCCTATCGTTTATTTTTGATTTGGCAAACAAGATTACTGGGACAGGCAGAGGTATTTTTAGAAATTTTTAGAAATGTCGACCCTTTCGAAGTAATTTGGCTCAGAGAGTTAGAGAGCTATTTTTAGTGTTTTTAGAAATCTGTCGATCCATTTTACTGATTTTACTATATAACGACCCTTTTGAAGCTGACTAATTTAAGTGTGATTTCAAGTGTAAGGAATTTATCACATCGATTTTTTATCGATTCGTTGACTGTCGACACTTGAAAATGTCGATACTTTGATTAGCGACATTTTGAAAGACCAACTTACGGAATTTGGCTCAAGAGCTCCAGGGATTCGGGTTCCATCAGAAGAACAGAAGCAATCGGGAAGAACACATTGATTTGTGTCACATTCTGGGGCACGGTTAGGGTCCGTTTCGACGGCTAAGGAAAATACAGAAAAAAAAATTAGCAAATCACAAATTTTTTATTTAATTTTATGAAAATTAGGAAAAATTCCGAAACATACTGCAAGCATTTTCATCAGATCCATCGCCACAATCAGGCTTATCGTCGCAGAACAAAGCCTTCTCGATACATTCTCCGTTTCCGCATTGGAGTTTCCCATCGGGGCAGACTGGCTCGTCAGTCACCAGATTTGGCAGTACTTTTCTTGGCTCTGGAAATTTTAATTAGTTAATTGTAATTAAAGCAGAAACCCAGGAAGAATTGATATTTTGTGAATGACCATTGTTTTTCCGATTAAGTGTCAATATCATTACAATACAATGTACAAGGTTGTCTGAGACAAGTTTGCCCTTTCGACTAATCAAAATCATTAATTATCAAGCATTACGTCTGCAGAAATACTAAATTATTTGCTTAAATGTAAATTAAAATTCAGAACGTAACCGAATTTTCATTACATGTTAATTACACAACATTATTTCGTTATAAATTACAATCATGACAAACAATAGGCCTGTCTTTTGACGTCTGAATAATTTCCCTTGAAATGTCTTGATGTACCAGAAGTAGAGCATTTAAAACTGTCAAATTGTCAATGACATATTGAACCCTGCAAATTAATCGAACAGAAGGGCTGTTCATATTCAACGTGGTCAAGAAATTCTAGCCTAATAATTGTAGCATAATTTAGCCAAGGGGCCAAAAAATCTTTCATGACAGCCCCAAAATACGCATATGCGAACAGCCCCAAAATTCAAGGCATTTAAGACTAAATTCAACCTAAAAATTTACCCCTACTAACTGATAACCCATAGCACGTTTAATTTTTTGCTGAATTTTACCCAAAAAATCTCAAAATTTTGCACTTACTCTCCAATTTGTCACAATTATTGACACGACCCTTCCAGTCGCAAGTCTGCTTGAAGATGTCGAAGGCAAGTCCGTTGGGGCACTTGACTCCGGCAAGGCGAATGGTCCCGGTCAGACCGGCCCTGTCACAACGGACGACGTCACGGCAGTCCCCCGCCGTCGTCAACCGGAAGTACTCATTCTCTGGACGATCTTTGCACAGTTTCTCAATCTTCTGAGAATTTGGATGAAGGAGGTCCTCCTCTTGAGATAAGACAAGTCCCGATAAGCCCAGCAGGCTTATCACGAGCAGGGATAACTTCAGACGGGCCATTATGATTGGCCGACTAGAAATAGAGGATTTTACATTTAATTATAATGGCTAATTAAAGTTACACCATTTGAATCAATTCATCAGCCTGAACACGTATCTAACTTTATTCGATTAAAATTGAGCCTAAAATCGCTAAACATCGATGAAGTTTATCTCCCACTCATTAAGAAATTGAACTATTGGGCTTTGGATTTAATTCATCTATACTCTTTCTCTGCGTTTGTCCCTAGATTAAATGTTAGGCTCTGTAAAAATAGAAAAATTAGACTGAATTTTCATCGAATTTTTTAAAAACACTAAGAGTATATACGTTTCTTGTATCATATTCGAAGGAGGGGTAACCCTATACATATCCCCGATTTCGTCCCAGAACAAAACTTCAGGCTCTATAAACTCATTTAGCTAATTTCTAAGCAGTACCGACTTAGACCCACTAAACTTTGAAACCGGGGTAACATAATACAAATCGTCGCCTTTTATCCCTGAATTAAACTCTAACCTACATATTCGGAAGCACATATATATTACCCCATACTATGTCCTAGAATTAAACCTCAAGCTCAGTACCACATCTAAAAATACAAATTTTTAAAAATTTCAAGTGATTCTTACCTGATAACTGAGGGTTTAACGACTAGATGATCCCAACCAAAAATAAGTATGTCCTGATTTCGTCCTCAAAAAATTAATCGAGAAGGAAGAGGTGAGGACAAGACGAGAGTCGAAGGGGTTGAATAAGAAAAACAGGAACTTTTATAAGAATTTTTTACTGAATCCAAATACTTGTCCTCATATAACCTAATCTATTCAATATGCAATATTCAGGACTTTCAAGATTCTAAACTGGAAAATAGCAACTCAACAATTCCTGTCTTTTAAAATTAGTCAAAAAAATCCTCAAAAGCCGTCTGAATAACAAGCTCTGAGCTAAAGAATCGACTACTAAATAAGTAGCCCAAGACCCGACTGACCAACTGAACGACTCTACAACCAGTTCGTTACCAGATACCAAAATTCACAAGCCCAATCGGCCAGATTATTATATTCAAATATTATTCAACAATCCCCAACCTACGAGCTACAACAATGGGAAAAAATCGAGAGTTAGTAACAATACAACCAATCCAATCGGTTCTGTAATGATTATTCTAATTTAATTTTTTCTCTCCTCACTCTACGGATATTATATGATCTGCTGATGTAAAAATTACAATTCCTAACTACTGACTGAGAAGACAAAAAAAACAATTATAAAACACAACAGGTTTATATATTATTCTGACAGTCTCACTTTCACGAGAAGTGCACTTCCTCTTCAGGAGATAAAAATTTCTAAGACATTCAAAGCACAATCCCCTTCACTTCTGGTTTTAATAATCTTCTTGAGAATCAGATAACTTATTCAGGATATGCAATTCCAAGGAATTTTTTTCGAGTAATATTATAATGCAACCAGATGGTAAAAATTACAAGAGATCAAAGTGCAGTTCGTCTTTGGACAGATTTAAGATCTGGTTTGAGGTTTTTTGCTAAGGGATGAGATGGTTTATGCTAATTTCGGGTGAAAAAACCCGTTTTGAATAAATTTGGGATTTTAAGGGTGGGGTTTGAGAGAGGAATTTTGTGGATTTTCTGTGATTTTCAAAATTTTGAAAAAAATCAGAGACACGATGAGACAGCCCCTTCCGAGATGAAGTTCGAAGGGAGAATGGACTGTGAAGAGAGGACGAGTCGGTTGGGGTTCTGAATTTATTGGATTTTAGTTAGAGGATTTAAGGGTTAAACTTTAAACTCTGTTTTTGGGTTTAATTTTAAGGATAATGGGATAGTACTTGAGGCTGCACCCACGATGCACCCCAAAAATCATATAAAAATAAATATAGGCTCTATATGCTCTGTTCTAAAATGGTATAAGTTCAGCTACTGCTTATTGCTATTGTTGTAACATTGAAATGGTAACATCCTTACAATTATATGATATAGTGTAAGAGAGGTGATTTCCGGCAATGTTCATTGTTACTCAAATGTATGTTATGATTGTTGGTACTTTGAACTTATCGTTTAGAAAATAAGGACAAATCTAGGGTTTAGGCTAATTTACTTGTAGCTTTTAAATCCAGTCGTATTTATAGGTTATATTGTAATTAATTTGGTTAATTAAAGTCTGCAGGGTGACGTGGGCCGAGCCGGATTGTTAATTGTATTTAAATTTAAATCCCTTGTGTAGCTTCTGGGAATGTTTTTGTTGGGTATAGTGGAGCTGATTTTGTTGTGGGATTTTTTTTTGTACAAATAAGTATGACGGATTTTGATACAGGAGGTACAAAAAGACAGTGAATACGGGATTCGATGTGGACTGATCATTTTGAAGAGGATATTGGGTTGGGATTTAATTAAGAGAACAGCACCCATGGATTCGTGTAAAAATATGAAGAATCGGATATAACACTGTCTCGTTGATTGAGCTACGAATTATGTTATAAGTTGTTTGAGCATTTCTAGTTTGGAAAAGTTGTCGAATATTGTGTACAGTTCATTTTGAAAAAGTATACATCGAAAATCTCAAGACGCCCCAACCATAGAGTAAAGTTTATTAATCCCAAACTGGTGTTCATCTCAGAGGTCCGAGGGGTGTGGTCGACTTGATCCGATTTTGACCTCGTGACCTTTACGGCCTATAATCAAACCCGCAAACAGATTTCAGAAATCTTGATGGTCGAAGTTAGACCGGACAGACAGACGGACACTCCAAACGATTCACATAATGTATCTAGAATGCAAAAATAAAGTAATCAAGTAATGCGATCTCCCATACTCCATGTCCTGCTTTCTGCTACGGGGAGTCACAATTGTAACAATTCCTTTGATTGTTTGTTATTGTTGTTCTGTAGAGTTCAATTTAGTTACTCTTTAGAGAGCTCAATGGGATTGTTTAAACTCCTTTGCTTAAACAATTAGGCTCATAGGAGGGAGATTGTTAGGAACAACGGGCGATCTGATTTTTTTTTATATTGTAAACTGTAATTCACTCTTGATTCAAAATTTGAATGATTTACAGCGAGATTTCTATTTTATCTCCTGGTTTGAACTAGATTTTAGATTATAGATTACAGAGATCCGTTGTATATATTTTAACTTTAACCTAAATTATGAAATAAATGTCTATTGATGGGGACTCAAATTTTTTCTCGAACCACCAAGAGGGTGGGCTTGTATTTCGGGGGTTATAAACCATCCAAGCCGCGTGTTTTTAACTATAACAGGAATAATTACGACCAATTCAACAGCGAGCTTATATTTCTGAAAGGGGGGGGGGGGTTAATTTCATGATTTACGGTATACAAGGTGTATACGGAGAGAGTAAAAATTGTGATTTTTGGCGTTTAGAATTCGACAGGAAATTAAAATACGGATGGAGAGCAGAGGGTGGCCATATCTGTGTCAAATCCAATGAAACAAAATCAGTGGTGGTGATGATGATCTTAACTTTACGGATTTTAGGAGGTTATTTACATCCCATTGTTAGCTTAAACATTGCTTCTATCATTGTTTGACAAGTCAGATGCAGTTTCTGAAATACGACTAAAATATATTAGGATATGGACATAAATAGATACACGTTGACCTCTGACCCTTGACAAAAACTATAGAGTTGTTGCTACTTTGGTTTGCTTGCTAGTTGGTTTTTGACTGTTTTTGTTCCGAGATAGCCATAGGCTCAGTAATTTTCTGTTGCTTTTCAATTTTGAAGTCGCAGATCTACTGGAATTTCATAAAAATTGGTATTACTTTTACATCCACGACAAATCAGACTCATTGGATCTATTTGCACAAGTCAAAATTATTCAGTGCAATCAGTAATTGATCGGAGCTCAATCTAACTATTTGTAAAAAAAAAAAATATAGTTGCAAAATCAATATTCATTTCAACAACAAATGATAATCCTACTGGAATTCTTGTCTCATAATCTCTATTTTAATGAATAAAACACGCCACCACCATTAAATGTCATCAAATTAATTGCATATTTTATAAACGATCGTATTTGAGATTCTATCAGTAATTAGCTAATTACTCTATCAATTAACAATTACAGATCAAGAGAGGAGATTTCTCAGCAATTTTTTTACTACAATCCTTAAACTTTAACAAATAAAAATAAAACCCAATCTTTAAAACGTGTTGATAATATTTGAAATAGAAAATACTGAACGTTCTATGATGTCGTGCATTTTATGATCTCATCTCGAGATTCACGACTTATCCTTTTGACATATTTTTCGTTTTTTTTTTCTAACTTTTACATCTAATTTAATTCCGCCTGTCCAACCGATTATAGTTCAAGCTGAACTTATTGCTGATTTTGAGCTTCTTACTAAACTGCATAGTTTGGGGAGTCGTGAACTTGGTCACGAGAGGATGTGAAATGTGAAGTACAAGAAACTTTACACCCAAACTGAAAAAATAGAGTTCATCTTTGCGATAAGGAGAACTCAGGAGATGAGACCTAAAAATAATATCACCGGATCTCGTGGGCAATTTCATCTTAATCAGTGGACCTTACGTAAATAATGGTGGCGGATTAAAAACGACTAAAAATAACTATTTGCTATTTAACTACAGTTAATTAATTAACTAGTTTATTAGTTAGCTCTCGTAATTTGTAGTTTCAAAATTATTCGAACCTCTGCTCGAATTAGAGATAAGCAATTAAAAAGGCTTTGGTGGATCCCCTCCTTGTTAGATGATCTGGAAAAAATAATTTCTTTAAATTCTCGTGAAAAATAATTTTAGAGATTAAAAATCAGAACATTTGGAAATCGGATCAGAATTCGCTGGTTTTCGAGCATTTAAAAAGCAAGATTTTGTTGATTTTTAATTTTCTCAAGACTTGTAGACATTGCAAGCATAAAATCAGGTGCTAAGATTAAATCTGTAAAGAAAATAATTTTTTTATTGATACATGATTTTAAAAACGACTACGAATGGCCCAGAATGATTTTTTAAAATGATCGCGTGCCAAAAGAAGCATTAAATTCAGAGAAATTACTTTAGCTCCCAATTTTCCGGCAAATTGAGCTGTCTTCTCGAAATACATTTTAATACTAATTTTTAGCCTAGAACCTCCGTTTTTCAAATGGGATTTGTAACGGTCATGTTTTGCTTGTCATGCTAATTTACTCATTTTAACTGTTTTTAACAGATCCCTACATCTTCGTCTCTCTGCTTCTTTAAACTTTTACCCTATTTCAGAAATTCTATTTTTTCTGACATCTTCAACCGAAAATATTTTTATCAAAAATTAACAACAAAAACAATATAACCGAGTAGCAGTACTTAATGTCTGTACTTAAACAAAAATAGCTCACGAACATGTAAAGTATTCCAAGTGTGTAAATGGCAGCTTCATACGCAATTGTTATTACAAAATAACGTAAAATAAACATGCTCTCGAAATTATCTTAAATAATAATAATAATTAAGCCAATTAACTAATGTACAGTAGTTAAGAATCTTTTCAGACCAAATTGTTCCAGCTAATTTCAGACTGATTGACTGGTCATGTCATGATCATTTAAAGTTTTCTAAAATCCCCTAGTCCCAACAAGTTTCTAAAATTCGACGTAATGAACTCTCTTATTATATTTATTTATTTATAACCTATCAAATGAGTCTATTTTTAAACCAAACGTTCAATATTTGAATAGTAAGTTCCTTGTGTTTTGATACGGTGTTTCTAAATTTATATTTATTTTGTATTTATGGGGTAAATACCCTAAATTGTGGAGGGCTGAAAAGTGTGCTTTAACAAGCTCGTAAGCCACAAAGGTTGGAGGTTGAAGATGACCCAAATCGACAAGAATTAAAGAGTGACACAGTTCCGTCATCCATAAATAATTATGTGGGCCATTTAGTTGCTTATTAGTCCTCTCTTCTTCTATATATATATAGGAAATTATATCAGATTAATCTGGGCTGGTTTTTACCAAGTTTATACCACTGAAATGGAGTACTATATTTATGTACAGGGTTTGCCCCTTTTGGTTACACACGTTTCGAGTGAAATTGCTCCGAAATCGTCGTATTATAAGGTTTGCCTTGATTTTTGAACTAAAATCCCTTGATTTTGTTGCAAAACCATTCAATTTGAGGTGTAAATTAGGAAATTAAGACGTAAGCATTCTTCGAAGAAAGTTAATAACACATTTTTTGAATTAATAGGAAAAAAACATGAAGTTTAAAGATATTTTATCCTGTTTTTCTGTGGTTAATGTTTGATTTTTGTGTAGATTTTGTTTGGAATAATTTAAAGAGCCAGGAACGCAGTAAAACGCTAGTTTGATTTTTAGATTATAAACTTTTAGCTTTGAAATAAGCAATAAATCATGAAATTCGTTTCTCTCGTTTTTCAGATATGACCCATCAAACCTTTTACTTTGGACACCCTGTATAAGCTGCGGTAGCGATAAATGTAACGATTTGTAACAATAAGCTCATCAGGATCAACAGATCAGAAGATCGTAAATAAATAAATACCTCTTGGAAATGGTTACGTTTTACAATTACAAGCCATATCAAAACCAAATCAATTTATTGTTGTGAACTCGTTGAACTTTGTGATGATGGGAGTTGGTTTTATTTTAGCATTTTATTTCATTTCGTGGTCCTATGGTTTTAGCTTTGATTGTCGAGATTCCTGAAGCAGGATGACCAAGTTTGAGCCTAGAATAGAGTGACTTATGGTTGATGCTGTTTATCATTCGGTCATTCTGGTTTAATTTGAAAGCAGTGGGTTCTGTTAATAGAAATCTGGTTGTAACCAGTTTAATGTAACTTACTGGTGGCTTCGTTACAGTTTCATTGTAGATCGTGATTGTTAACCTATTCTAAACTCTACAAATTATCATATAACCAACCCCACCCAAATTGTAACATAATAAAAGAAGTCAAGAATAGAATGCAGGATATACGGAGTCGATGGAATGATTAATTTGAACTAATCTGAAGTAAAATATATTTCAATTTCGGACTTGGAAGAATTATGAACGATGCTCCTCTCTCACACACACAAGTCCAGAGTTTAACATAGTAGGTATAGGGAATCCAGTCGTCTCCTCTCTTCTCTCACACACACAAGTCTAGAGTTTAACATGGTAGGTATAGGGAATCCCGTCGTCTCCACTCTCACACACACAAGTCCAGAGTTTAACATGGTGCAGTACAGGGAATCCCGTCCTCTCCTCTCTCACACACACAAGCCCAGAGTTTAACATGGTAGGCATAGTGAATCCCGTCTGCTCCTCTCTCACACACACAACACCCGGAGTTTAATATGGTGCAGTATAAGGAATCCCATCCTCTCCTCTCTCACACACACAAGCCCAGAGTTTAACATGGTGCAGTATAGGGAATCCCGTCCTCTCCTCTCTCACGCACACAAGTCCAGAGTTTAACATGGTAGGCATAGTGAATCCCGTCTGCTCCTCTCTCACACACACAACACCCGGAGTTTAATATGGTGCAGTATAGGGAATCCCATCCTCTCCTCTCTCACACACACAACACCCGGAGTTTAATATGGTGCAGTATAGGGAATCACGTCCTCTCCTCTCTCTCACACACACAAGTCCATAGTTTAACATGGTGCAGTATAGGGAATCCCGTCCTCTCCTCTCTCACACACACAAGCCCAGAGTTTAACATGGTGCAGTATAGGGAATCCCGTCCTCTCCTCTCTCACGCACACAAGTCCAGAGTTTAACATGGTAGGCATAGTGAATCCCATCTGCTCCTCTCTCACGCACACAACACCCAGAGTTTAACATTATGGGCACAGGGAGTCGCGTAAAAAACTATAAATAATGTTAGAAGAATAGTAGATCAAGGTGGGGACTTATTTCGAGGGATGAGGGTATTGGAAATGAATAGCATTGAGTTTTCATATTACAGAGGCGGCAAGTCAATAAAGTGATTATTTACATAGTTTTAAAATTTAAATTTAAAAGCACAAATCAAACTGGAATTTTTAAATAATTTCGACTATTTTGGTAAAAAAAAACAGATTGTTCTATAAATAAAAAAAATGCTCAGATCGTTAGTCCTAAACTGTAGAAGGGTCGTGAATTCGGGATGTAGTCTTGGAGCAGTCAATTCAAATTCTAAACGAGACATTTCAAAATCTCGGAATTCTTGCGAAAATTGTCATGAACTTCCAGTTCAAGCCGGAATTAAAAGCACCATCGTCGACGAAACCCATCGACAAACCCGTCGACATTGGCATTATGCCCTAGATTTCCAACAATGTCGGCCTATTTCGACATCCCGAAGGGTACAATTTACAAACGAGGTAAAATTTCAAATTCACCGTAATATTGAATATCGACATATCGATACGTTGCACGTCGATGAGTTTCGGCTGTTTTTTTCGTTCTAATAAAATTTCGATTATATTCATATTTCCAGGCAGAGGTTGACGAGGGTTCTGGAAAAGGGGACAAAGTACTAAGGCTAAGGCTGGCAACAACCAGACTGGATTTGATCCTTAAAACAGGCTTAAATATTTCCAGAAGGTGTTATTTTTATAGTCAATCTATGTAACATTTTAATTTTTATTAAAATCCGTCAATATTTCTATAATTTCATTCATATTTATTGGATATTTTGATTTTTCAGTAAAATCGAAAAGGCCTTCTACGACGACAGGATCCGTGTCAATGGAGAACGAGCCAAGAAGAAAAGCATCTCTCTCTACGAAGGGGACGAAGTTGACATTGTCCGGGGGATAAATAAGCGAAACCCGCTTTTCATCGACGTCGCTCGTGTCGAAATTGTCGAAATCGCCCCGTCTGACAATAAGAAGACTGCCAGTGGCAACGACGAGGATTCGGAGGACGAGGACTCTGGTGATAGAACTCCCGTTGTTCTTAAACGATATAAGAACTTTACTATTCAAAACTATCCCACTCCTTGGAAAGGGAATGTTTCGGAATGAATGTAGTAGCTTTTATAATAATACAATATACTATTAAAAAATTAATATTAATTAAGGGAGGGACTAATTTTTTAGAGAACAAAAAATATAACTCGTTTAACAGTTGTTTTCAATCTGTGCGAAAATATATTGTTGACTATATTTAATATTAAATTATCATACATACATCGACTATCGATCATTCAAGATTCTGCACTTGTATTTCTATTCCAAGATCATTTTAATGTTGAGTCGTCATTGATTTCGATCAGTCGAGGCATCAAGCGATTACAATTTCGAAATCGCTTTCATCAGTCGAAGACTCGATCCTCTGTAACCTGTTCCGAAATGGTTCCTGTATGTTGTATGTACAAAAACAAAATATCCGAGCAACTTATCAAATTGTTTAGAACCGTTTAATTTGAGATGATATTAATTAATTTACCAATGGTTTAAATGGTGGAATAATTCATAAATATTCTCTCTCTTCGAAAACCCCGATGACTTGGGAATGAGCTGGTGATAACTCTCGTAAAAGGAGGCTGAGAATCCACCAAACATGTTTGCAATTCCAAAATCGAATTCGGAATGACCGTAGAAGGCGGCTGGATCGAAAATAACTGTATAGAAATTTAGTTTAAGACATTTTTTAATACTTGTTATAAAATTTCATACATTTTTCACAAGAAATGTAATTATTAATGCAACCTTGGTCAGAAACATGAACTTACCAGGTACATTATCAACCGATGCAACGTTTCCACTCCATAAATCCCCGTGGACGAGGGCAGGTACTATTTCCGTTAGCGTCGAACTCAATACCTCTTCGACCTTTCTCTTACAAATTGGCCAGATATCGGACAACTCTCTGTCGCTTTCCTGAACCATATTTTAAAATTAAAATTAAAATCAATCAAACTCTTACTAAACTAACATTTTGTAATTTCTACAGATAATATTTACTGTATGGATTTAGTCGTAAGTCGTAAAGGTACCTTGCTAAGAATCAAATCCACTTGGGCTTGAAGTTTTTGACGTACAAAGAATGTCTGAAACAAGACTTTTTTGTAATTTTTTAAATTGTTTTTAACCACCAAACCAAATGTGAACAATTATGTTTGGGTAACAAATATTAAAGTTTGTTACCCAAAACAATGCATACCGTCCAATCATCTTGCCAACTGTTATCCTGACTCAGATAACCACAGGAGGTTGAGACATAGAAGCCAAACTTTGTTATTGGTTCCGTGAAATCAACTCCGGTGTCTAAATAATCACGTACGTTTGTATCAACTAAAGTACAATTAAAAATCGTTTTAAATTACAATTAATTAAGCCAAAAGTACCCTCGTTAGTCGAGGAGTCCATTTGTACTTTACTCTCGTCTCTGTCTGATTTCTCCAGTAGAACTTTGTTATGCAAATGCATCCTGGAAATGTAATAAAAATCACTCATTCAATATTTTTATACCATATAAAATACCCCGAAAATCGGGTAAGATTTGGTTTATTCAGGGGTTTCGAGCTTACATACAGATAGAGTGAACTCAATTTAAATACAACTTATTTCGTAAAATACCTGGCTAATTGTTCTCCCAATTTGGCCTGGTCCCGACTCCCCAAAGATCTCATATTTAAGTTCTCCATGACCAAAGCTGAGCTTGGGCCCTCAGGATCCGTCACAACTGCAATCGGTTTTGGACACTTGATTGCCCCAGTTGCTAAAATAGCTTCCAGTCCAACTTTCTCTCCTTCGAACATCCTTTTTGCCTATGCATAGTTTAATTAATTTTAAATGATCAATTAAGACTAAATATTGAAAATTTCGAAGTAAATCATCATGATTAACTACATATAGCTGTTTTTCGGATTTGGCGTGGTTCAGAGTATTGCTGCTATATGAAAAGCCCCAAATTGACTAGGGTGGGGATTTATTTCGGGATGTGCTGTGGACTAAGGACATTTAAGGAATAAATTAAAGGGTGGGGATTTATTTAGGGGGGTATTTATTTGGAGATTTACGATATTCTATAAATTCCATACATTGACTATATACTGACTACTTACATTTGGTTCATGATTAACTTTAACAAAAACGGTTCCATTGTCAGTAAGATACGAGGAGCCCGAGGAAATGCATCCACCTCCACTAATTCCAGTAGCCTTGAACACAGTTGTTCCCAAGGCTCTTTTTACTGTAGATTCCATATCTGATTTTCTTAAAATTCGCAATAATTTCTTAATTTTCCCTTGTATTTTTTTCTTAACTTTCGCATTGGAGAATTAAAAGAATTGATTATAATCAGTTCTAAAACTAAAGTTATCATAATATTGACAAGATGTTTTAACCCTTTCGAGCCTTTTCATTTGTACAAAAAACCGAGAACTGGAGTCTGGAAATGGATCAATGAAAGGATATACCGTCTATGTCTTTGTTGTCTAAATACTGGCATTTCCTGTAAAATGATTAAAATATTATGGGTTTTTGGAAAATTTTATGCAATAAAAAGAGTTAATTTCACGGAATTCATGACTTTTGAAGGGAGAGTACGTATTGGAAACTAAATAGCACGCCCTATACGATGAAATATATGTATAGATATTTGGCAAAAGTGATTTTCTTAAATACTATATGAAATTAATTTCTTTGCTTGTTTCGAAATCGGGATTCAAAATAATTAAATATTTTAAATTTCCACTAACAATCCTAGATTGTACTGCACTAATGTTAATATCGCAGCAACAAAAAATAAACAAAATTATATCATTTATTCATCTTTTCAGAATGAAGAGCAAAAAAAGTGAAAAAAAATCTTTGTAAGGGCTAGGATAGTATTTCTACCATCCAAGGGGGTTTATATTTCGGAGGGCTTTTAATTTGGGGATCAATTTAAGGATATTTACGGTATAAAAATATCACATGTCCAAATTCCAATCCAAGTCATATATCCCTGAATCCATTCATTAATATTATTCTTATCTTTAGTTGTGCCATTCACCATTGGTTTTGTCGAAAATTATTACAATATCATTTAAATGTTAGGAAATTGCACCCTTTTGACCTGTACGTTTGTTAATCGTCATTGACCATTCTATTCAACACAAGGCAATGAAACATGGTATGTCTATGGCTAATGGGAGTTGCTGTAAACCAGAATTTATTTACATTAAAATGACGAAATGATTTGCCGAGAGCAATTAAAAATGATACTTGAGACTGAGGCCAATTACGAAAGATAACGGAACCAAATCATCCGTCCTAAATTATCGGGTTCCATAGCACACAATTGTGTCGCAATAAATTCCTATAAATTTCATCTGCATTTCTCATCCATCAACTAGTTAGTTATAGTGTTAGTTTTCCACGGTTCGCAGCTATTTAGGTTTTAAACTCTCAAATATTAAGAAAATATTTAATTATACCAAACTAGAAAATGGGTAACGTATGTCTGTAAGTTTGATGTCCAGATTTTGGAACAATGATTACATTATGAATTTCAATATTAAATTGAAAAATAATGTCTCATGAAAATCAAACGCTAATTTTAAATTGATTTTTCTTGTCCATGTAATTTTTAAGTACAAAAGAGACGGAAATCCGACTTTCCAATCAAAGGAACAAATTCTTGGGGATAATTGTCGTAATCACTCTGATAGGGATTGGCTTCGTGGTATCGACAACTGTTCTTGCCCTTAAAGTCAAGAGTAAGTTAACAATAGGACTTTTATAGGCCTTGAATTGGAAAAAACAATAGTAAAACCAGGAGGTCGAATTCCTTAAAATTTAACAAGTTTACACACAATTAACTAATTTTAAAGTCCAGTTAAAACCCTATTTATTCTAAACAAAACCGTAGGCTCGTACCCATCGGCCCATGTCGAGTACCACGTATGGAATCATCAGGACGCTTTGAAGGGAACACGCCAATTTCAAAAGTTTAAGGTCCCACACAACGCAACCTTCTTTACCCTTATGGAACATGCTCATCTCGAGGGAGGCAGCCCGTTTCGGTGAGTTAAAATTAATTGTAGTTATAAATCATCGAGAAGTAAAAATAATATTGAAATCCAAGACTAAAATCACCACCCCAGTACGACTTTTGTTTGCCTTTTACATGCCTATTATTGCCAATTTGACCTAATATTTAATGAGGTATTTTAGGCTGTTTTATTATCTATGATAGGTTCAAAATCAAATTCTCTAATGCTAAATGAGCTACCAAATTCTAGATACGATTACAAGCAATTCGAATTCGGCAAGTACATCACAAGCATCGGAGGGACGAGGGAAAGTGTTGTCGAGAACTTGTTCTGGATGTTGTACAAACTGACGGATAGTCCTGACCCCAACGGGCCTCCGTCCTTGGACCTTCTCTCAGATTCAGATATGGGTACTCGATCAGAGTGACTCAAACTTATAATGAGTACAATACAGAGACCCGAATTAAAATCTAAATTTTTAATTAATCGCAGGAGTCGATGGGGTCAGAGTTAAGGACGGAGAGGTGTACCTCTTTTGGCTTACGAAGATGGACTATAGTAAGTCCGCTTCGAACCGGACGACGAAATTGGGATCCTTAAGCAAACCTTGTAGCAATTTAAGGGTTCTTTAATCCTTAGAATCCCAACCCGATTTTGACATTTTGAAGATTATGTTCCTATCTTTTCGTAGATAAATAGCAAATTATGTGAATTTACATATTTCCAATTTGTTATGCATAATATGCGTAGTGAAATTTGAAATAAAACATTATTAAAAACGTAAGACGATGTAGCATGTAGAGTGTTTAAATCCTTAATGAAATGATAGCTTTTTAGTACATAATATACCGTAAATACTTAAATAATCCCCCCCCCCCTTGGAATAAATCCCCAACCCAATCCTTTTAATCCAAGGGACTCCATTTCTAGAAAGAGCTCTTGTATTTATTTCCATGATAAAAATGACTATACTTGAGGATGTCTCGATAATTATTCTAAATCCTAGAGAAGGTACAGTATGTGCAGGACCCTTGTCCGTTTTTCACAGAGCAGAGGAAGATGGTCTAAATGTTGGGTTGTGTCCCCTATCTTATATCCTTTTGTTTGAGATTATTTGAGAAGAAGCCAGGGAAGAAAAAACACGAGTTCGAGTTTATCTTTTTTGCGTGTTTCTTTTGCTTCTTTGTAACTAGTTTAATAATTAGTAAATTAGTAGTAATCTTTGCGGTTAATTTTCATATTACGTTAATCTGAAATAAAAATCAGAAATTCCAAATGGTTGGTAACTAACATTCAACATTGCAATTTCGTTCGTGATCTGAAACTAAAACTAACTGTGAAAAACTGCAAGCTGAATCTGAACTGAAATCTCAAGGTCCGTATTTGAAATTTGAAATTCATTGCAAATTGGACTGGAAACTGGATGGAAGGCCGAAGGGCCTGATGAAACTGATACTACAACACAAAGTACAAAGTAAGTGAACCGCGCTAAAGATTCCATTTTTTTGTTTTTAATAACAATTCGTTTTGCACTTCAAGTTCATTAATTTTATTATTTATTTATTGTATATTGGTAGAAATTCGGACCAAATGTCGTCAATCGTGTTTCGATGCGAAATCTGCAGCACCGGTTGCACTTCCTACAAAAACTGGCTTCTCCACTTGACATCGAAACCGCACCAGTCGAATATACAGCAGAATCAGGACCTGGCTGAGATTGAACTGTCCAGGCATGATAACCGCAATAAGTCCATTATGGTCAATCGGATCGGATGCTCCATACCTCTCATGAATGTGGCAGTCTACTTTTCAAAGTTGGGGGCCGTCCTTAAGAACTTTATTTATCGAGGAGAGGAAGAAGTTGACTATGATTATTCGGCTGCGGACAATCAGGGGCTCAGTACCCCCACAATGCACTGCATTTTGGTCTTTGAATCCGAGTATGAACAGAAACTACACTATTTTTATTACAAACTACAGAAATAATGAAAATCTCGAAGAATAATTAACTTATTTTTATTAAAACAATAGGAACCACGTCCTTCAAGTCCTAAAGAAAAGACACCACGAGATTGATGGACATTTAATTCATGTCAAGAAACTGTATTCAAGTGGTTCTTCACCAGAAGGATCAGTCTATGAATATCCAGTCTCAAATGAATGTAATTTGAACAAAAATAATTTCTATATTACTGTTACTTTATTAATTCTTAATTTATTTATGGATTTGTTTCTTTCAGATCAAAACTATGGTCAAAGTCCAGACGAAATTGAATATGAACAAACGGGCACAACAGTAGTAAAAATGGATCTTAAGGAATTCGAAACAGAAAAACAGAAAAGCGTCTTCGAGAATATAAATGAGTACCAGCAAATTGGTGGTCAAATGAAAGATGATTTAGCCGATCTCAAGCTCGAGGAACAAGTTGACAGTTTTTGCCAGCTACTTTGTTTAACTTCGGAAAAATTGCAAAAACGAATTGCAATAGGAACAGAACTTCTAAATATTCTCCAAACCGGTTTCCCCAAATGTGCAATCTACTCTTTTGGATTGGATTGCCTTAGTGTTTCCAGCGATATTGATCCAATGAGCGTTGTCGTTGATCCACTTGGTAAGTTGATTTACATTTACAAAATAAATTGACTTTGAAGAAATATTAAACTCTAACTTTGATATGTATTGGGTTTTAAGGAAAAATGAATGAAAATCAAGATTGTCAAGAAGGAATTCAAAAAATCGTACCCGAAAACCAGTCCCTCTTAGCACCTAAAGTTTTTGAATTATTGAAGACAGAACAATACCATCTTCGATTTTGTAAGGACGTTGAGATGAAGTGGGTTAATTGGGCGCTTTCTGATGCATCCCAAGTACGGAAGATCTCGTTCGTGCATAGAGAGACTGGCATTTTATGCAATCTCATTATTGAGAACTTCATGATTGTTCAGGAAAGCCGGCTACTCAGATTTTTATCGTCTCTTGATCCACGTGTTCATTCGTTAATATGTTTCGTACAATTCTTCGGCTCCGTTCACAACACTCTTCAATCCCCAGACGAGTGCTTTAGAAATCAATCCATTATTTGGCTAATGATTTGTTTCCTATCCTCGAGAAACATTATCCCTACGGTGCATAAGTTGCTTTCTTTAAGCAGTACAGTGTTAATAATTGATGATACCGATGTTTCTTTTTGTATTGATAAAGAAGTAATCAAGCATCAAAAGGCTCCATTTATGGACGACACTTCTATACGATGTTTGAGTACTTTATCACTTCTGCGTGAGTTTTTTCACCTTATGTCCACAGCGAATCTAAAACAAAATGTGGTTTGCCCAATTATTGGAAAACTTGTTCCTGTGAATGCTTTTGGCCGAACAATTGGGGACGACTTTCCAGAAGAAATCCGGGAACGGTATCTCTGGAATGCAGATAGTACACCTAAAACTAAACGGTTTTTCAGTGGGAGTCCTATGGGGTTACAGGATCCCTTGGATTTGACAGCTAATATAACAGAAAACGTCTCGTTTTTGGAAGTGACCCGTTTTCAAGGTCTATGCTCACAAGCCGCACAGAATCTAGAAGAAATACTTCAATCTGGGACCGGGGATGTTATGACGATCTTTACAGAGAGCGACATTAAGCAGGTCATATCAGTTGGAGACAAGATTTTTATTCCAATGGAATCACAAACTGAGCCGTCGGAATCGGAGGAGGTAAATTATATGCCTGAAATTGAACATTTCAATATTTTGAACAAAATCACTAGATATTTATAAAAATGTAATTTTTAATTGTAAAATTCACCTCTGATGGTTAGAGCGACGATGAGGAACCAGCAAAAGAAATCCCAATGATAATTGAAGAGGAAGAAGATTCCCCTTTCGAGTTAGATCGGGAGTCTGACGACTCCGATGATGAGGACGCATACCAAGAAGACATCAGGAAAAGTAGAATTCGGGCGAGTCAGAGCCTGTTGAAGTTTTTTGAGAAGGCCATCAACCAGTCAATGGCTCAATATAAAGAGGAAGATAGGTTAAGTCCACTAGAACTGAGACGAAAGTTTCAAGTATTATGGCTCCAATACCTAATTGAGTTTAACTCAAGATTCTGGTCAAAATGCTTCGGCTTCACTGTGGATGCTGCCTCGGACCAAAAAGTGACCCCCGAGGAGTATTCTCAGACTGGCGAATTGCTAGCGTCTCTATCCCTCAAGGAAATATTTGACCTCATCAAAACAGAGGATTCAGGTTACGGGCTGGATTTTCGATGTGAACTTGTGGAACATATTAGTGATTTAATCTACAAGAAGAAATTGTGGAAGAAGAAATATTTGCTTTCTCAAATAAGACCACTCTGGATGGTTCTGACTGGCAAGGCTACCTCTAAATTAAAGACTAAAGATAGTGATGCTGAAATTCAAAACGTACTGAAGATGGTCAAAATCCCATATCAGAATCGGTTAGAATTTAGTTGTAAGCTGGATGTGACATTTGACATGAGAGACGAGGTCCCTGCTAACGGGTCTATTGGGACTAATGCCAAACTTTCGGTAAGCGACGAGTCTTATGGAAGAGGAAAGGGTAATCGAGCCCTCAAACTACGATTCCTTGTCGTAGTATATGAGAAATTGGCAATGAAATATATTAATCTGAGGGTTAAGCAGTGGCTGGCTTACTGCTGCAAGGAACTCGAATACCCGAAATTCGACGCTGAGTTCAAGAAATGGCAAAAGAAGCGGAAAGGCCATCCCAAATGGAAGAAGTTCCGCAGGAAGTGGAAACTGCAGCAGCAGGAACGTAGTTAAACTGTCCAGGATCATGCATATTATGATGTTGCTATAATAATAATGAACTGCTCAAACTGCTGGAAACGACAGAAATGATAAAAATTACGCTTACGAAAGATTTTGTTTAGATTTGGTCTATTATTAGTTGGCTTTGTTTATGAATCTACATTGCAAATGCAAATGTAACATGTACGCTCTTGTCAGAGGCTTATTATTTATTTTCAATTGTAGTGTAAGTCGTAACTAAATGTAATATGCAACGATATGACTCTATCAATGTATACAACTAGAGAGTACAAACAGTTATTTAGATAATTTTTTACTGCGTGATGGAATATGAGGAGACCCTTAAAAAACCAGGTGTTTTGGGGATTTCTGAATTCTGTGTGTTCAAATCATAAATATCCGTGGTTCAAATGAATTAATGTATTATGAATCTAATTAGATCATTAAATATACACGGGTTTGAGAAAATGACTTTTGATAGGACGTATATTTAGATAAACTTGACATATGGAAACGATCCATAACTTTTATAATTTTGTATTTATAGACAAACTTGGTGCAAACTGGATGAATAAAATAAAGACATTTACACCCATCCAAAAAATACTTTCATCCTAATCTTCACCATTAATTAGTACTTATTCCGATTTGAAGAATGCCAGGGATAATTTTGCATGCAATTTATTACTATTTCATCATTTAATGGCAATTCAACATAAATATTTTTAAAAGTATAATTTATTTACAGTCTCGGACAACATGAGATTTCGATTAATATCCCTTAACCGCAGCGTTTCGTCGGATGCACTTGCCAAGTCGTTGGGAGTAAAACTCGTCCGCTCCGTCTTTCCCGCATTCGGAGATGTCTTTTTCGTTGGTCCCCGGAACAGGACCGAAACTAGGAGCAATGATGTTATCTTGATTGAAGAAGTTGCTTCCCGATTCCGGATTCGATGAATTTGACGGGGATTCCTCTTCAAAACTGTAAGATCCTCCGCCTGAGGAGCCCCCTTGGCCACGACTTCCGGAAGAATTTCCTCTTCGACTTCCGGTATTGAAAGACGATGAAAATCCCCCATTTCCGGGTCGTTCATTTCCTTGAAAAAATCCAGACGATGAAGAGGAACCCCGGTTTCCTTGAGAAAATCCGGGTCGGTCAAATTGATTAGAAAATCCAAAAGATGAAGAACCCCGGTTTCCTTGAGAAGATCCGGGTCGGTCAAATTGATTGAAAAATCCAGGCGATGAAGAAGAACTCCGGTTTCCTTGAGAAAATCCGGGTCGGTCAAATTGATTAGAAACTCCAAAAGATGAAGAGGAACCCCGGTTTCCTTGAGAAGATCCGGGTCGATCAAATTGATTGGAAAATCCAGAAGAACCCCGGTTCCTTTGAGAAGATCCGGGTCGGTCAAATTGATTGGAAAATCCAGAAGAACCCCGGTTCCCTTGAGAAAATCCGGGTCGGTCAAATTGATTGGAAAATCCAGAAGAACCCCGGTTTCCTTGAGAAGACCGGGGTCGGTCAAATTGATTGGAAAATCCAGAAGATGAAGGAGAACCCCGGTTTCCTTGAGAGAATCCGGATCCGGGTCGGTCAAATTGATTTATAGATCCCTCGGATTGGGGCCGATTTCTTGACCCCTCTTGGTTTCGATTTCCTCCCTGAAATTCTCGGTTTCCAGAACCTCTCTGTCCCGAAACGTTAAAGTTGGAACCTTCTGACTCCCTGTTACCGCCCCCAGGTCTGAATCTCTGTTCGTCCTCGTCTGGTCTGAAGGGTCTCCGATTCCGGTCTCGATTTCCCGATGATGATGGTCCGTCAAAAGGCCGATTCTCCTGAGTTCCTTGAGAAGGTCGGACACGGTTATTTCCTGAGCCTCCACTGGATTCAAATCGACGATCTCCACCGGAACCAAACTCAGACGATGGCCTTCGCGGTGAATCGCTATCTTGAAACCCTGAGCCACCTCCGTAGGGATTGCTTGGTGGAGTTCCTTGTCCGAAACTTCCTTGATTTCCAGAAGGTCGTAGTGGTCTTGGATCCCTGTCGTTGGTTCCAAGCCCGAAATTCTCGTCGTCGTCTGAGCCCCCATAGGACGGACGAGACGACCCCTGTCCTTGTGGTGATGGCCGTTCTGGTCTGTTTCGATCTGCCTGTTGGGGTCTATCTGGCCGAAATCGTTCCGGTTCCTGTGGTCGTTCTGGTCTATTTCGGTCGGGCTGTTGAGGTCTCTCTGGTCGAAATCGTTCTGGTTCCTGTGGCCGTTCTGGTCTGTTTCGATCTGGCTGTTGTGGTCTTTCGGGTCGAAATCGTTCTGGTTCCTGTGGTCGTTCTGGTCTGTTTCGATCTGGCTGTTGTGGTCTCTCGGGTCGAAATCGTTCTGGTTCCTGTGGTCGTTCTGGTCTGTTTCGATCTGGCTGTTGTGGTCTCTCGGGTCGAAATCGTTCTGGTTCCTGTGGTCGTTCTGGTCTATTTCGATCTGGCTGTTGGGGTCTCTCGGGTCGAAATCGTTCTGGTTCCTGTGGTCGTTCTGGTCTATTTCGATCTGGCTGTTGGGGTCTCTCGGGTCGAAATCGTTCTGGTTCCTGTGGTCTATTTCGATCTGGCTGTTGGGGTCTCTCGGGTCGAAATCGTTCTGGTTCCTGTGGTCGTTCTGGTCTATTTCGATCTGGCTGTTGGGGTCTCTCGGGTAGAAATCGTTCTGGTTCCTGTGGTCGTTCTAGTCTGTTTCGATCTGGCTGTTGTGGTCTCTCGGGTCGAAATGGTTCTGATTCCTGTGGTCTTCGTTCTGGCTGTCGGGGTCTATCTGGTCGAAATCGTTCTGGTTCCTGTGGTCGTTCTGGTCTATTTCGATCCGGCTGTTGAGGTCGATATCGGTCGGGTTCATCCTGAGGTTGCTTCGGTCGCTGTGGTCTCTCAGTCGGTCGCCTAGTTGTCGACCGAAGGGGATTTCCTGGCTCGAACTCCTGAACCGGTCTACCTGCTAATAGATCTTTGTTTTCTTCGCTGTTTTGTCCAATACCAAAATTTTCTTCACTAGGAACATCTGGATAACCTACTTGTGGTCTAGAAGGCCTTGTGGTCGTCCTTGGCTGAGGGGCTGGTCGATATGTTGTTGAAACTGGTCGATATGTTGTTGAAACTGGTCGATATGTTGTTGGAACCGGTCGATAGGTTGTTGGAACTGGCCGATATGTTGTTGGAACTGGTCGACGGGTCGTCGGAACCGGTCGTCTAGTAGTGGCCACTGGTCCTTGGCCAATTCCACCTCCATAGCCCCCACTACCAGGAAGATTAAATGGTCTGCTAGGCTTGGGGTAAAGGTATCCATCCTCCGGCTCCTTGGTCGGTGGTCGTGGTCTATTGGACGGTGGCTTCGGTACGGAATATCCACCCTCATCTCCCTCATTTGCATATGAAGGTCGGGCTGGCCGACCCTGTTTTAGCTGCTGACTTGGTCGACCAGTTCCAGGCCGATTCACATCGATCAGATTCTTCGGCCCGAAGTAGGGTTCTAAACAAGAATTAAATTCCCGAATTAAATACCTCAAGTTTTGACCGTTAATCCAACTTAAACTTTTACTTAGAATTTCCGTCGAATTTCGACCAACTTACTTTCGTCGAAATCAGTCAGTACATTCGGGTCACTCCCAGGAACATGAAGCCACAGTCGTTTCTCTCCACTCCGAGCATCGGCTCTGTATTTAAACCCTACGGAATTAACTAGATAGAATGTCGAAGACAAGATAAGCAATTTCGGGAGCAACCCCGAGAACCCCTGCATTTTATACGAGTTGAAAGGACAGATTTTAGCTAGAAGTTCTTCCACCGAAAAATAAATAAATAAATAGAAATTAAGGGGTTTTATCTCGGAAACATTTGGAAAATGTAAAGTTTACGACGAAGGACCTCTCCTAATTTATTTTCCTATGCTTCTACGCTTTGTTTTCTTAATTGAAGTTATCGAAGGAAGGGACAAGATGTAATGAGACTGATTCAAATAGAACAAGTTTCCTTATATATGGAAACCCAGCCCAAAATCCTCAGCTATTAAATTGGAAAGAAATATGCTATTTCTACACTTGCAAGTTACTCGTCGTTAATTGTACACATCTTTAGCCCGATCAGTTAACTGGCTGTAAATTATATATGTTAATGAATCACATTATGATATAAGTAGGGGCGAAAAAAATCCCTAGGAGAGTACCCACTGCATCTATTTGTTTATGAATCTGACCTTACCTGTTAAAAATAAGGCATTTTTAAACGCTCAAGATCTGACTAATGTTTTTAGCGTTTTTTAGTTATTGTTTTTATTCATAGTGTAGTTTTAACTTTAAAGTGCCTTAAAAACCACATTTTGGAAGCAAAATGTGCAACATCAATCCGATCAATTTTTTACTTTCCAAAGGGGGTGTTTCTGGGAGAAATTGTTTCTCAATAATTAAACCGTGTTTAAAGAAATTGCATTGAAACGTTGCATTATATAGAAGGTCTTTGGTACATAAAATACATTGTACCAATGTATCGGAATGAAAACGCTTATTTTT